>JANAVB010040417.1:2130385-2305385 GCA_029216955.1 Iris pallida
TTTCAGAGAGGTACAATATAACCAACTATGTTGCACAGACAAGGACATGGATAAGGGCACGAACACCATTTTAGTGTGTCTGTGCACCATACATTAATAGTCTGTTTCACAAAAATAGTTTATAGAACTATAAACTAGTTAAAAACATTTGCTATCTTAAGATTTAATATTTATATACAACAAATTCAGTATAAGAGTTGGTCCCACAAACAAAATACTTATTAGGTATTGCGCAATACCAACTTCAATATAAAATCAACATAACATATATAAGAGGTCTAGAGACTCTAGACATTTAATCAATTTAATTGTTTTTTCAGGTTGGATCCGGTTGGTAATATCATTTTATTTGTTCAACAACATCAACATCCAAGCCTTCTCCCATCGAAATAGGGCCGGCTATGGAACATAGGAAACTCCATAAAAGATTTGACAAAGTTTTAACTCGTGAGTGTGACGTCGACCCTTATGCTATTGCCAAGTTCCTAGCCAACGTAACTATCATTTAATTTCTTCATGCCTATAATTTACATTAAAAAAATAAGATAGTTAAAAGGACTTTACCTATAATTATCATTTTGTTTGTTTCAAGACTAATATCTACTACATTTATTAGCCTGAAGCTTCTTGCAAGGCTTGAAGGAAATTATGTACTCTTGTGGAACTAATTAGAGAAAGTGGTGTGTTGTAAGCCTATAAATATGTTTCTTCATAATTCACCTTTTGTCACTTATCTTCATAAGTCAGTCTGGTAGGAAATTTTTTATGTATGAGGTAGGGTCTAGAAGTTCAAATATAGAAGGAAAGTCTATGTCCAACTAAATTTGTATGACAAAACAATAACAAAGCATTAATCCCAAATTTCTGGGGTTGGTTGTTCGAATATATCTTCTTCAATTCGGCTCTGTTAAGGGCCATGTTTTATGTAACGCTAACTAGATTCACATCTTTAACACTTAAAACCATATTAGTCTAAGCCTACCTCTAGTCCTACCAGCTCCACAAACTATTATATTATTGCTCCTCTTTACGAGGGCATCTATGGATATGGATTGCATATGTCCAAACCACTTAAGTCGATTTTTCTTAGTTCTGTCATCAATTGACGTCAACTCTAACTTTCCACAGATAGACTCATTTCTTATTCTATGCTTTAATATATTGTCAATCATCTATCTTAGCATTCTTCTTTCAACTGTCACGTCCTAGTACCGGGATAAGAAGAACCGGAGCCTGATCAAGCCAGCTACGCAATACGGAGTATGTCAGTATCCCGCTGTGTGGTCACAACTGTAAAAAACAAGGGAATATACCCTAGAAACCAACCGTCTATGTAAGGTTTTGTCGAAGAACATGTCTCAATCCGACAAGCAATAAACAATGTGATATGACATGTAAAATAAAGTAGTAAGGCATTGCAAACGCTCTTATCATAAATAATCATGAAGCTAGGGCAAGAAAATGGAATACTAGCACAAGTGTTATAATACATGATCATATAGTCGGTTGCACTCTAAACTTACAATCATGTTGTCTCAAAAGACGGATAACATACTCTCGGATACAAGGGCTAAAATAATAAGCATATAACGATTGGTGGATAATGAACCTTTTCATGACTCTTGTACTCCCCTGGTGCACGCTATCGAGTAAAAGTGGCGGTAGATCCTCTGGCTTCGCTACGAAATCTAGCCATATAAAACCAGAGGGGTCAAGCTCTAATAGCAAGTACCACAAGGAAGCACGGAGGGATAAAACAAAACCAACAACGATATCATAACATAAAAATGAACAGGGAAGAAGTAGCAACAAAGGACGTTGGAAGATCCATGTGGTACCAACACAAGGTCTTCCGAAAATAAAGTACGAAACATAAAATGAAATAATAATTCCCTAGACAAACGAAGCGGTAGTAATGCTTGGCTCTGCCAAGGATGTGACAATGAAGTAATACAAGATGCTACATGCAAGTAAGACACCCAATACTACATGGCTATGCAATTCTATCTAACTTGCTATTTACATCTACTCAGGGTCGGCCATGGGGTAAGCGTGATAAGCCATCGGACTTGGGCCACCCCCGGTTAGGGCAACCCCCCGGCCCCTAAGTCCCCACATATCTCCACTAATAGAGCCTTCGCGGTCCACCTAAACTCCTCTTGTCAGTTGAACTAGCAATCCCCAGACCCATACTTTGTGTTCCTACTGGGAAGGGCTCGAGTAGCTCATGAGACGGGATTCAGGAGTGGAACTCAGAATCCAAGCTCCATATTGCCGTCAAAATTGGAGATATCTTTTTCGGGAGTTAATATCAGTTCAACATTTTACAGCTTTCAGCTTGTTATAAATTTTTATCTTTTTATGGAGTCAAGGGCAAAGAGCAACCAAAGTTATGTCCGGTTAGGACAACCCAACCTCCTAGGCCGGCCCTGCATCTACTTAAATTATCTAGATTACTAATGCAATTTGATTGGTATGATCGTACGCTGCACGAAGCAATATTGGCTAGTCAGAGTACATTATACATGACTGACGTCACTACGATCTGTTTCAGTGGAGCAGCTCGTGGTCTATAATATTCGGAGGTATAAATTTATATAGTAAACAACAGCTCATGGCTTCCCTATAGGGTAGTCACCGTGTCTTGTAGACTAGCATAAATTACCCAGATTCATATATGTCAATAGGTAAATAATTATCTAACATATGTAAATTGATTTGTAAAGATGAAAACAGGTGACTATTGATTCAGTTGACGAAGAGAAATCTCCTTCCTTCGACTTCTACATAATTGACGAAGAAAGATCCATCTTGTATCCAATTTTCCAGGAATTTGCACATGTATTTGAAGCACGATGTATGCCAAAGAGCCAGGTGAAATTCATTTCCTTGACAAAACAACATACAAAATTTATGTACATTCTGCACTTATCATGTAAGGTTTAGTTGCACTAGGTGAAGGAATCTATGTTGCGTTTGCTGAGATGTTTCCCTTGAGATTGGAACACACGGGGCCATCCGTGACATCTCCAAAAACAAAAATCACACTCCCAGCACGGCAGGGAGGTGCTGATTGCAGACATTCAATGCCTGTGCCCTCTATCGACCCCAACGATCTTGCAAGCTTCATTCATTCCGACATCAAGAAAGTGGTTAACTTTTCAGCCATCCAGCAACATGCAGACAGGCTCCAGGATGATGGACTTGGACGTGCTAGGAGGAGATCGTTGTCCTCAGGGTTATCAAGCAGGCCTCACAGTGACAGCATTATCAAAAGTGACAGTGTGTTTGGTGTCATAGGTGGGAATGGCTTTGCCTGGGTATGTGGCAGACAAGCAGGAGGGCTGGCTGACAAAGGGACAGAAGAATACGAGCATCCTCCTCCTCCTCGTCGTCGATGAATGGATTGTAAGTAAAACAGGAGGAAAACTTTCAGGAATATATATGTGGGATAGTGAAATGTTAAGAGGATCAATGCAGGCAGGCAGAGAATATAGCACTGGAGTGGAGCAGTCTGTTTTGAAAACTGTGTATTAGCTCAATATTGGAACCGTACAATTCCTAACAAGTGAAGGGATTATGTCTGCTATGTTGTACTCTACATTAAATGAAATATTTGCATTCTATGAAATATCCCTATTCTGCTATCATATTTTTAGTCTTTGGGCCAGCATACCATACTTGTAGATTTTTATTTTCCATCATTATTTACAATTACTACTAACTAGTACATATGCACGTGGTATTTCATAATACTTGGAAAAAGTAAAGCCTCCTTGATTTTTTTTCTTCTTCTATAGATAATTACATAACTATCCATATTAAATTTAATGAACAAACTTAACTAGTAAACATAGAAGAGGATATTTTTGGAACAAAAATTTTAAGGTGAAACCTAATTTTCTCATTATATATTAGTATAGATATGATGAGCCAAAAGAGAGAGAGAGAGATTTATTATTTACGTTTACTACTCAATGTTGATGATGACACTGAACCCCGACACGGACTGATTATTTGCTAAATAAGCTACTCCAACAAATCTAGAACAGGTATACATCTATTATGTGATGTAACACCAAAGCGCCCGTGGCCTAATGGATAAGGCGTCTGACTTCTAATCAGGCGATTGTGGGTTCGAGTCCCACCGGGCGTGAAAGTTTTTAATTTTTTCTTGTTCTGAAAAAAAAAATTATAGAGAAAAATATTATTGATGACGTCGATAAATTCTTGGGCGGCCCAACGGAAAAAAATACCGGCCCAATTAATAAAAAGGAAGCAGCAAAGCTCGTGTACACCAACCCTCACTGTTCCATTCCACCAGTAACAAAGTCCACCAAAGATCCCAGTAGTCAAAAAATCGAAGTAGCCGGCCGGTCGCCATCGGAGAAAATATACCCCCATATTTAGCCAAAAAAGCGCCCCACCGACACACGAAACCCTAATTTTCTTTCTCCGAAGAGGAAGATGGCGATGCTTCCTTTACAGTGAGATGCTCAGTGAGTTCTTTTTCTTTTTCTCCCCCAATTTGCTTTTTAGGGTTTCTTTGCTGATTATAGTGCTTTTGTATAATTTTGGTTCCAATTAATGTTTAATAGAACAAGTTTAGCTTTCATATAGACGAAGAAGAGCTGTTTTAGCGTTTCCTTGTCTGTGCTTCAGTTTGGTACTCCTTTAAGGTTTCTTTGGTGATTCTAGTGCTTTGTGTAATTTTGGTCGTAATTGAGGATATTGTGATAAATTGAGCTTGATATAGATGAATAAGAACTCTCCGGCGAGGAACTTTTCGAGAGGACTCCAATTGCTTCAAACCTTCCTCTTTTAATTCTTTAAAATGGTACTTTCTAGGGTTTCTTAGGTGATTCTGGTGTTTTAGTTGAGGATAAATGAAACAAATTGAGCTTAATACAGATGAATAAGAACTATTTGGGAAGGAAAATTTCAGCTTGGAGGACTCTAATTACATTCATTCCTTGGTTACACTTTGAGCTCCTTAACGTGGACAAATGTGTGGTTTTTGGCACCTATTGAGCTATGTGGACACGAACACGACATGAGACAATATGGACACACAGATGCAACACCGGTATTGTTGTGTCATGTTGTATTTTTAGAGTGTCTGATGCATGTTGGACACAGCGGTGATTTTTGGAGTATCCGTGCCTCCTTGATAATCAGGGTAAAATTGTCTTAATACCTAGTTGGAATTTTTTTTCTATTGCAGGTTCTAGAATCCAAATGTTGGTTGGGTTTATGTAGATGAAGAAAACATAATGGGATTTTACTTAAGAGGTCATTTGTTTTCTGGTTGTACGGGGTTGGGCATTTTGATTCTAATTTAATTTGATTATGAAGAATGTAAATTAATTTTTAATAACATATGCTCTATCGTTTTTCTTTTCAACTCTTAAGTTTATGCACATTTGTAAGCCAGTTCATTGACTTCTAGTTGTTATTTTTTGGTGCGGACATGAGACTACAAGAGTTAAAGCACTTTTTTTCTTCTGTATAATGTAGAACAAAGTATCATTTGATGTCTTAAACATATACTTCAGCATTCTGTCTTTCTTGGAGTAGCATAAGAGATATCGAAGGAACATGATGAACACCTGTGAATCAATCACCTTTTTTCATAATACTAGTAGAAGCTATCATCTATCTTTTGACCTTTTGAATTAGCAATAACAGGCACTATCTTACCACTTCGTGTAGACTATTTATAGTGTTACCTCTTCGTCCAAACTTTTATCTCTGTCTAGTTTTTTTTTTTTAATAGTCTAGGAGAACTTGGAGGGCACTCCTTGTTGGTTGCATGTCACTCCCCGATCCTGGAATACGTATTTTAATACGTAAATCGATAAATTGTATTTACCTTGTATTTATACTATATTTATTATGCAGTATTTCTTCATGCATTTCCCAAAAATATTCGACAAAATATTATTTCCTAATTTATTTTATGCATTTGGGCCTACAGTTTTGGCTCATTTGGGTAACCCATTCTTGGTCCACCAATGGTTCATCATGAACCCTTTGGTTCATCATGAACCCATGGGTCCAAGATCTTTATATATAACTCATCTCATTCTCTCTCCTCTCATTTACTTCCTCTCATTTACTTCCTCCACCAACCAAGGCAAGTACCAACTTGCTCAAGAGATGGATCAATAATTTTGTCAATGATTTCTTACAAAACTATTTGCCAAAACATGTTCTTCTCCTCAATCTATACTAGTTTAGAACTTGGAAATTTTCATTTTGAAGCTTTAATTTTTGTAGATCTAGGTTTTAATCATTTTCGGATTTTGCATGGTTTGATCTACTTTAGTTGAATTTTATGGGTTTTTGATGCTTCCATGTGGAAGAGCATTCGGTTTCACCCAAGTTGGAACTTTGGAAATCTGGATTTGGAGTTCGGATGGCCAAGTTATGATGCTTTGAAGTTTGGTTTCAGCCATGGTGTTCTTGCTGTTTGGAGAAGACAGTGAACAGTGTGCTCCTGTTTGAGCACGCTTCCTGTTGGAAGCGTGTCTCTCCTTGAGCTTGCGTGACTTTTCACGCAGCTCTCTCTCCTTGAGCTTGCGTGACTTTTCACGCAGCTCTATCTCCTTGAGCTTGCGTGACTTTTCACGCAGCTCTCTCCTTGAGCTTGCGTGACTTTTCATGCAGCTCTCTCCTTGAGCTTGCGTGACTTTTCACGCAGCTCTTCCCTTGAGTCTGCGTGACTTTTCACGCACGCTGCCTTGAGTGAGCCTGAGTGAACCTGCGTGACTTTTACCCCTTGAGCGTGCGTGCTTTTGTGCGTACGCTTTTTGATATTTTATTAGATATTATATGTCCATTTTATATCCTTACGCCTTTTGTCCCGAGCATGATATGAGCACTAATGTGACCCCGGAGAACAAAGTGTTCCTTCCTGATACATGTACCTGAATGTCCCAGTTCTTGTTCATGCTCGACAAATGACTCGTAACTTCACGTGGCGTATTTGCAATGATGCATTACACTAAGGAGGGTAGAACATGTTGACATATTGATTGACATGGATCCTCTTTGGGGTACTCGTACTAAAGTACGACTTTAGGAGGATAATCATGCAGGTCACAGCATGTGAGTCCAAGATTTCACCTAGGGTTAAACTAGGCAACTAAACATACTAGATGCATGAGGAGGGCAAAATCCCGAGATCGTGTTACACCAGCCGCCTTGAGATACTGTCTTGACGCGCCGGCTGGTCTCCACGGATACTGTGTCATCTGCAACGAGTGGATGACTGTATCCGATTAATTCCTGCTATATCTTATATGTTTTAGCAAGGTGGCCTTACGAGGGACCTGTGCTCAATCATACCTGTCTACGCGAACCCCTGGGTTGGCTAGCCTTGCTGGAAAGATACGATCTGAGGATTTCTAATAACATGATGCGAGGATAACCTCGTCCCACTAGAAACTCGTAGACTTGATTGGCCGTGAAAACGACTCGATTGTATCCTATTACCTTCCGTAAATAACTGAGGGAAGCGGACTGTCATGGCACGTGATCCAACCCATGTTCTTGTTTGATTGTTGGGTTGGTTATCGTACTATGACAGGCTGTGGACCGAAGTTATGAACGTAAGACTTATTCTGGTTGTGAAGTGCTACTTCTGTGAATGACTGAGGAACATGGTCTATCATGGTACATGATCCAACCCATGTTCTTGTTTGATTGTTGGGTTGGTTATTGTGCTGCGATAGGCTATCGACTGAAGTCACGATCAGGAGATTTTATTGCTTATACCTTTTAACTTATGTGAATGTTATAGAGTACGACACGTCCCGACTCCATGCGGCACCTTTTGTTCTTGTTTGGTTGTAAGGGTGCCATATGGGTTCGAAGATGTTGCGCTACCCTATAATAGTAGCATAAGTATTACTATTATCAATCATTCTGTTAACTGGGTTTTTAAATCTTAACTCTTGTGCCCCTTTGGCGGTACTTGCTATCCGGGGCTGACCCTGCTGGTTTTGTTTGGCCAGATCCCGTAGCAGAGCCTGAGAACATGATCTTCTTCCCTGACATCCATGGTGCATACTAGAAGCATGGCGGTTCGGGGACTGGAGTGGGTTTCTTCTCCACCACTCCTGCTTATACTTTTGCGGCGTTTAGCCACCGGCACCTGTTAGCCGGATTACTTGATATTTTGTGTCAGTACAGAATTGTAAATAAACAGACTGCAGCTGTGTATAATTTTGTACTCCTGACTCTCTGAGATAGCTAAATTATAAAGCTAATCTCTCATGACCATTTTGATGAAGCGTCGGGGACGCCTTACTGCTTTATCTTTAATGTTCATTTATTTGCTGATGTGATTTGATTGATTGAGACATAGAACTCTGTGGGACCATAGGAGACTTGATTGTAGCATGTACCCCCTAGTCTCTCGACAGCCACGATCGCCGTATGACGTTACGTACCTCATATGGAGTAGTTGGCCTAGTCCGTCCCCGTATTTCGGTACTGGGGCGTGACAAGGTTTTAGTGGTGGCCCATGCATGTCTGATTTTCAGACTTGTGGGGTATTGCAAATTATTAGGAGTCTCAATCAAAACTTGTTCCCCTTGAAATTTTGTTTCGAATTCTCTGTCCTTGCCTTGATCTCTAACCTGACTTGCATCATCGAAATCTTCCTCGTCCGGACTTGATAATCTTATATTCTTCTCTATAGGGGGTCCTTCATTCTCAGTAGCGGGTGAGGCCCATGAGGAAGAGCAGCAAGAGCATGGCTCGACTGGGCAGCAACAGGGGAGAGAACCTTCCCCAGGGCAGGCACGAGCGGAAGTGGAACCAGAGGCAGTACAGCCGCAGGTTATTGAAACTCCTGCAGCACCAGCAGCGACGGCAGTACCAGACGCCGTAGCACTCCTGGAGATCATCCGGGGGTTTCTTGTTACTAACCAACAGCAACAGACTCGGCAGCAGGAGCAGAACGTGTTGCTGAACCAAGGGATTCAGTTAGCTCTTGAGAGGAGTGTCGGGGCTGACTCGGGAGCATCAGGAAGGTTTCGTCGCTTGAACCCGAGGTATTTTGATGGCACGGAGGATGCCATCACTGCGGATGCATGGATTCAAGACATTGAGGCCATTCTTGTGGCAGCCAAGGTTCCAGATGATGAGAAGGTTGATCAGGTCAAACTGGTACTTCACGATCTTGCCCGCGACTGGTGGGCATCAGAAGAAGTTGGTATAAGACGCCCTGTTCGTTGGACCACCTTCAGTGACAGATTCAAGGCCAAGTATTTTGGCGTAGTAGCTCGATATGAGCTCCAGCAGAAGTTTATCAGTCTCAAGCAAGCAGGCAAGACCGTAGATGGGTATGCAGCAGAGTTCTGCAGATTGTGCCGTTTCGCACCAGCAATGGTGGCAACAGAGCCAGAGAAAGCTATGAGGTTCCAGCAGGGACTTCATTTGGAACTATTACAGCTTGTGGAAGGACACGACTACCAGATGTTTGACGCTGTTTTGACAGCCGCTCGGAGGCACGAGCTTACCCAGCAGAGGTTGGCATCGAGGACAGGAGGTCAGAAGAGATCTCATTCCCAGGTTGGAGGAGGAGCAATGCAGCGAACATCGGCACCAGCACCCGGTGTACGTATTCATGATGCAGGAGCGCCGCGGAGGACGGCCGCGTCAACTAATACAGCGCCAGTTCGGCATCAGCAGCCGAGGAACCAGCAACAGCGTCAGGGAGCACCCCAGGGCTGTACATTCTGTCGGAAGGCAGGGCACACGAGGGAGGTGTGCCGGTCAGCGAATGGCTTATGCTTGAGGTGTGGTAGTTCAGACCACCGTATCTCCACTTGTCCTGTGATGCAGAGGCCAGGAGGGCCAGCTCAGCAGTTTCCAGCATTGCCAGCTCCGGTGGCAACCCCGAGTGGAGGGCCAGTATTAGCAGTAAGGCCCCTAGCCCAGCGTCTACCAACGCAGGCTCAGATGTTTCGCCAAGCACAGGAAGCCGAAGGCCCTCAGAGGCAGCAACAGCATGGTCGAGGAAGGCCGCAACAAGGGGCTCCGCGGGGCCAGGCTCTCACATTGACCTTGGAAGAGGCTCTAGCGTCTAGTGACGTGGTGGCAGGTAAAATTCTCGTCACCTCATTTCCCGCTGTAGCATTATTTGATTCAGGCGCTACTCATTCATTCATCTCTGCACAATATGCTACACGGATTGGGTTAGAGTTTGAGGCATTGTCGGAGAGGATGGATATACTCACCGGCAATGGGCTCGTAGAAGTTAGCAGAGTGCGCTTTTCATGTCCGGTGGAGGTGTGTGGGCATTTACTGCCCGCATCATTGATTGAATTCCCTATGGGGAATTTTGATGTCGTTCTTGGCATGGACTGGTTGAGAGATAGTCATGCGACAATTGATTGTAGAGGAGGTAGGGTCATATTCAGCGTTCCTGGGATGGAGCAGTTCATCTTTACTCGAACCTTGAAGAATCAGGCCGGAGGCGTCATCTCAGCAGCAGTGTCAGAGCCAGGACAGATTCCGAGAGTGGTCGAAGATTTTTTCGACGTCTTCCCTGATGAGCTCCCAGGGATACCCCCAGTCAGAGAGGTAGAATTTAGCATTGAGTTGAACCCTGGAACGAGGTCTATTGCAGACAGAGTTTACAGAATGTCGCCGTCAGAACAGGATAAGTTGTATCAACATGAAGAAGAGTTGAAGTCTAAGGGATTCATCCGAGACAGTAAATCGCCCTGGGCCGCGCCAGTGATTCTAGTTCCCAAGAAGGATGGGTCGACGAGGATGTGCATCGACTACCGCAAGCTGAATGCAGTAACAGTGAAGAATAAGTACCCACTACCAAGGATTGATGACCTGTTTGACCAGTTGAGCAAGGCCAGTGTCTTTTCCAAGATCGATCTTCGGTCGGGATACTATCAAGTAAGAGTCCGGGAGCAAGACATACCGAAGACAGCATTCAGATCTAGATATGGGCATTATGAGTTTTTAGTAATGCCCTTTGGACTAACCAACGCCCCCGCAGTATTCATGGATTTAATGAACCGCATCTTTCTGCCGTATTTGGATAAATTTGTGGTGGTGTTCATAGATGACATTCTTGTCTATTCCAGCAGTGTAGAGGAACATGAGAAACATCTTAGGACTGTCTTACAGACCTTGAGGGAGCATCAACTTTATGCGAAGCTCGACAAGTGTGAATTCTGGTTAGATCACATTTCATTCCTGGGGCATGTAATTTCTGGGGCAGGAGTGTCAGTGGATCCGAAGAAGATTGAGGCCGTAGAGCATTGGCCAGTCCCGAGAACGGTTGCAGAAGTGCGAAGTTTCTTAGGATTAGCTGGTTACTACAGAAGGTTCGTGGCGGACTTTGCCAAGATCTCTGCGCCCTTAACGCGTTTGACGCACAAGGACGTAGAGTTTGTTTGGTCAGCTAGCTGTCAGGCATCATTTGAAGAATTGAAGAAGAGGTTGATCTCAGCCCCGATCTTGACGCTTCCAGTAGGAGCGGGAGGCTTTACAGTATATTGTGACGCATCTGGGAAGGGTCTTGGATGTGTATTGATGCAGCACGGAAAGGTGATAGCATATGCGTCTCGGCAGCTTCGAGACCATGAGAAGAATTACCCGACTCACGATTTGGAGTTAGCAGCTGTGGTGTTTTCACTCAAGTTGTGGAGGCATTATTTACACGGAGATCGGGTAGAGATCTATACTGATCATAAGAGTTTGAAATACGTATTCACGCAGCGAGATTTGAACATGAGGCAAAGAAGATGGTTAGAACTGCTGAAGGATTTTGATTTAGATCTTCAGTATCATCCAGGCAAGGCGAATATAGTTGCAGATGCACTGAGTAGGAGAGACAGTGCCTTTATCTTGACCTCGCAGAAGCATATTTTAGAAGACCTTCAGAGTATGGGAATCGAAGTAGTTTTGCCAAGGGATATAGGAAGAATGACCAGTATGCAGATTCAGTCAACCTTAGTAGAGAGGATAAGGGTAGCACAAGCTGGAGATCCACAGATTCAGAAGTTACGGTTGGAGTGTGAATCAGGCCGTAGGAAGGAGTTAGTGATTCATGAAGATGGTACGCTCAGGTTTGGAAACAGACTCTGTGTACCGAGTGGAGACCTTCGGCAAGAAGTTATGTCCGAAGCTCATAGTTCTATTTACTCCATTCATCCAGGAGATACGAAGATGTATCGAGATATCAGGCAGTACTTTTGGTGGAATGGCATGAAAAGAGAGAGAGCGAGATTTGTATCCAAGTGTTTGGTATGTCAGCAGGTAAAAGCCGAGCAGCAGAGACCAGCAGGGTTGCTACAGCCGCTTCCTATCCCAGAATGGAAATGGGAGCACATCACGATGGATTTTGTGACCGATTTATCTAGATCCCCGACTGGTAAGAATGCAGTCTGGATAATAGTAGATCGACTCACGAAGGTCGCTTATTTCCTTCCCTTCCGAGTTGGACAGACTACTGAGCAGTTAGCAGAAATGTACATGAAGCAGATAGTAAGGCAGCACGGTATTCCAGTTAGTATAGTATCAGATCGGGATACGCGGTTTACTTCCCATTTTTGGCGGAACTTACACCAAGGTTTGGGAACCAAGTTAAGATTCAGTACTGCTTATCATCCACAAACCGACGGGCAATCAGAAAGAACCATCCAGACATTAGAAGATATGCTACGGGCGTGTACCTTGGATTTTGGCGGATCTTGGGAGGATCACCTTCATCTAGTGGAGTTCTCCTATAACAACAGCTATTAGGCTAGCATTCAGATGGCCCCGTTCGAAGCATTGTACGGAAGGAAGTGTAGGTCCCCTTTGGCATGGGACGACGTCGGAGAACGGAAGTTGTTGGGACCAGAGATGATCACGCAGACTGTGGAGATAGTTAAGTTGGTTAGAGAGCGCCTTCGAGTTGCACAAGACCGACATCGTCATTGGGCAGACCAGCATCGTAGGCCTCTAGAGTTTAGAGTTGGCGACCAAGTGTTTCTGCGGATTTCGCCTACTCGGGGTATCATCAGATTTGGAACCCGAGGAAAGCTTAGTCCAAGATACGTTGGTCCTTTTAAGATTCTCGCTCGGGTAGGCGATGTGGCTTATCGACTTGCCCTTCCGCCTTCGTTAACTGGCATACATGATGTGTTTCATGTGTCCCAATTACGTGGGTATGTCCTGGATCCGAGTCATGTCCTCGATCATTCTGAGTTAGTCGTTGGTACCGACCTAACTTACGAGGAACAACCCGTATCTATCTTAGACCGGCGAGAGAAGGTACTCAAGAATCGGACGATAAGCCTTGTCCGTGTTTCTTGGAACCATCACTCTTCGGGAGAGTCAACCTGGGAGCGCGATGACGAGATCAGATCTCGGTATCCGCATTTGTTTGACTAATAAGGTATATTTTTGCACCTTATTGACACGATTCCATGCTTATCTGCACCTGCTTGTTTTGCACTTTGTGATGTATGATAATAACTGCTATGATAGTTAACTTGTATATGATTGAGCCTTGCTTGCCCTGATTTCACTATCCTATCTTGGCTGGAATTCCGAGGACGGAATTTTTCTAAGAAGGGTAGAGATGTCACTCTCCGATCCTGGAATACGTATTTTAATACGTAAACCGATAAATTATATTTACCTTGTATTTATACTATATTTATTATGCAGTATTTCTTCATGCATTTTCCAAAAATATTTGACAAAATATTATTTCCTAATTTATTTTCTGCATTTGGGCCTACAGTTTTGGCTCATTTGGGTAACCCATTCTTGGTTCACCAATGATTCATCATGAATCCTTTGGTTCATCATGAACCCATGGGTCCAAGATCTTTATATATAACTCATCTCATTCTCTCTCCTCTCATTTACTTCCTCTCATTTACTTCCTCCACCAACCAAGGCAAGTACCAACTTGCTCAAGAGATGGATCAATAATTTTGTCAATGATTTCTTACAAAACTATTTGCCAAAACATGTTCTTCTCCTCAATCTATACTAGTTTAGAACTTGAAAATTTCCATTTTGAAGCTTTGATTTTTGTAGATCTATGTTTTAATCATTTTCGGATTTTGCATGGTTTGATCTACTTTAGTTGGATTTTATGGGTTTTTGATGCTTCCATGTGGAAGAGCATTCAGTTTCACCCAAGTTGGAACTTTGGAAATCTGGATTTGGAGTTCGGATGGCCAAGTTATGATGCTTTGAAGTTTGGGTTCAGCCATGGTGTTCTTGCTGTTTGGAGAAGACAGTGAACAGTGTGCTCCTGTTTGAGCACGCTTCCTGTTGGAAGCGTGTCTCTCCTTGAGCTTGCGTGACTTTTCACGCAGCTCTCTCTCCTTGAGCTTGCGTGACTTTTCACGCAGCTCTCTCCTTGAGTCTGCGTGACTTTTCACGCACGCTGCCTTGAGTGAGCCTGAGTGAGCCTGCGTGACTTTTACCCCTTGAGCGTGCGTGCTTTTGTGCGTACGCTTTTTGATATTTTATTAGATATTATATGCCCATTTTATATCCTTACGCCTTTTGTCCCGAGCATGATATGAGCACTAATGTGACCCCGGAGAACAAAGTGTTCCTTCCTGATACATGTACCTGAATGTCCCAGTTCTTGTTCATGCTCGACAAATGACTCGTAACTCCACGTGGCGTATTTGCAATGATGCATTACACTAAGGAGGGTAGAACATGTTGACATATTGATTGACATGGATACTCTTTGGGGTACTCGTACTAAAGTACGACTTTAGGAGGATAATCATACAGGCCACAGCATGTGAGTCCAAGATTTCACCTAGGGTTAAACTAGGCAACTAAACATACTAGATGCATGGGGAGGGCAAAATTCCGAGATCGTGTTACACCAGCCGCCTTGAGATACTGTCTTGACGCGCCGGCTGGTCTCCACGGATACTGTGTCATCTGCAACGAGTGGATGACTGTATCCGATTAATTTCTGCTATATCTTATATGTTTTAGCAAGGTGGCCTTACGAGGGACCTGTGCTCAATCATACCTGTCTACGCGAACCCCTGGGTTGGCTAGCCTTGCTGGAAAGATACGATCTGAGGATTTCTAATAACATGATGCGAGGATAACCTCGTCCCACTAGAAACTCGTAGACTTGATTGGCCGTGAAAACGACTCGATTGTATCCTATTACCTTCCGTAAATAACTGAGAGAAGCGGACTGTCATGGCACGTGATCCAACCCATGTTCTTGTTTGATTGTTGGGTTGGTTATCGTACTATGACAGGCTGTGGACCGAAGTTATGAACGGAAGACTTATTCTGGTTGTGAAGTGCTACTTCTGTGAATGACTGAGGAACATGGTCTATCATGGTACATGATCCAACCCATGTTCTTGTTTGATTGTTGGGTTGGTTATTGTGCTGCGATAGGCTATCGACCGAAGTCACGATCAGGAGATTTTATTGCTTATACCTTTTAACTTATGTGAATGTTATAGAGTACGACACGTCCCGACTCCATGCGGCACCTTTTGTCCTTGTTTGGTTGTAAGGGTGCCATATGGGTTCGAAGATGTTGCGCTACCCTATAATAGTAGCATAAGTATTACTATTATCAATCATTCTGTTAACTGGGTTTTTAAATCTTAACTCTTGTGCCCCTTTGGCGGTACTTGCTATCCGGGGCTGACCCCGCTGGTTTTGTTTGGCCAGATCCCGTAGCAGAGCCTGAGGACGCGATCTTCCTCCCTGACATCCATGGTGCATACTAGGAGCATGGCGGTTCGGGGACTCGAGTGGGTTTTTTCTCCACCACTCCTGCTTATACTTTTGCGGCGTTTAGCCACCGGCACCTGTTAGCCGGATTACTTGATATTTTGTGTCAGTACAGAATTGTAAATAAACAGACTGCAGCTGTGTATAATTTTGTACTCCTGACTCTCTGAGATAGCTAAATTATAAAGCTAGTCTCTCATGACCATTTTGATGAAGCGTCGGGGACGCCTTACTGCTTTATCTTTAATGTTCATTTATTTGCTGATGTGATTTGATTGATTGAGACATAGAACTCTGTGGGACCATAGGAGACTTGATTGTAGCATGTACCCCCTAGTCTCTCGACAGCCACGATCGCCGTATGACGTTACGTACCTCATATGGAGTAGCTGGCCTAGTCCGTCCCCGTATTTCGGTACTGGGGCGTGACATTGCATGAGCATAAACTACATATCCAAAGGTTGGTCTAACTACGTGCTGGTCTCAATTCTATGGCATGACACTCTCGTGCTCATAGCTACTTGGCTAGGAATTTGGCACCAACTTAGAATAGTGATGTTAGGTTGACAGTTGGTTATAAAACTGCCAAATCTTGTATAGAGTTTTCTTATGCTTCATGGTCAACCCCCATATGGATGATGGTGTGCTCTACCATTTGAGCTGGATTCTTTAGTAGAAACTTAAAAGGTCATGTTTATGCTTATATCTGCCATTTTGGAGCGCATATGCTTTGATGTTTTGTAGAATTCAGGGTATGCCTGTATCTGTTAATATCATGATATATGTGCCAGAGCCATTTTACTTATAATAATAGATGTGCTATATGTGCAAAAAATGTTTTACTTATAGTAGCCTTATTGCTTCTGTTACCAGTTATACATATCGTTTTTTATTGTAACATGTTGGATTTGGGGTGAGTGCAAGGGCGCAGAGCCAGGATTTCACTCAATCGAGGGCAAAACAAATATTATGCATGCATATAAAGTATATATAAACTAAACACAGTGAAGTTCTTAAATTAAAAGAATTTATTGAAGGTGATATGGGTGGAGAGACCCCATCCAAAAGAATCCAAAAATTATAAGATAAAATATATTGTATATAAGCAGTAATTTAAGAACACGAAATATAAAACGAAGTTTCATTGTTAATCTTGTTTATTTAAATAACATTACAAAATTTGTAATATAACTTTACCCCGTTACATATGTGATTATCCAATGGGCCCCAAGAAGTTGAGGAAAATATTTACTCATCCATACACCTAAATACGAATAGGATCCAAGAAATTGAGAAAAACTTGCTCATCCATACACCTAAACAACATATATTACCAAAATTTATAAAAAAGAGAAGACATTTTATCCTTTTAACTATTTTGAATCAACACAAAAAACTTTTAAAACTGGAATAACTTCTCTGTGTGTGACACACATGAATACAACCCTTTAGAAATAGACCTGTGTGTGGGACGTGAAAAATTTATGTTTCTTGGCTTAATGTGGTCTTTATATGTATAGCTTATATTAAACAATAAATATGGAATAAATAAATACATGTTAACATTTGAGTGAAGTTAAATTTGTTATATGTATTAGAACTCTAGGTGATCTACATGGGGTGATTTCCTATGCTCGCTATCCCCTGGAGCAGCTAGACTTCTAGTACATATAACAAATTTTGCCACCACACAAATGCTTGCATGTGTACGTTCATTCCATATTTACTGTTTAATACAAACTACAAATACAAAGATCACATTCAGCCAAGAAACACACTCTTTTTTCATGCGTTTCATGAAAATGCGTATTTTAAAGGGTTAGATTCCTGTGTATACTCTCTTACACACATGAAGTAATTCCAGTTTCAAAAGTTGTGTTAATTCAGAAATAGTTTATCGTAAAATATCATTTACCTCTCTTTATAAGTTTTTACAATCTATGTTGTTTAAGTAATATGGATGAGTAAAAAATTCAGAATTTTTCGTATAATATAATTAAATTACATAAAAGATAATATGTTTTAATAAATTCAAAAACAGTAATGTATCGCCATTACTATTGGCGACATGAGTGCATGTCGCCAATAGCAATGGCATTTTCAATGTATATATGTTTTTAGTTACTGACTATAATTTTTTTTAATTATGTTCCCAAATCCCCAATAGAACTGGCGGTCTGTAGACCAAACTGCCAGTAGCAACAGCGATTTGGGAGCATAATTTTTTTTTTTAAAGGAAGTTGCTCTCAAGTCGCCATTAGCATTGGCAGGATGGAGACTTGAGAGCAATTCCACCAATACGCCATTGTTAATGGTGTTGCTATTGTTTTGCTATGTTATGGTTTTGCATGCTTCTATGCGTGGCGTTGCTACGTATGTAATGGCGTTGCTATGTATGGTTTTGCTCCATGCATTTTTTTCTATGCATGGTTCTATGCATGCTTCTATGCTTAGTGGCGTTGCTCCATTTTCTATGTATGGTGCTCCACATGCCATTGTTAATGGGGTCGCTCCGTGCACTATGCATGCTTTCCACATGCCATTGTTAATGGCGTCGCTCTATAAACAATGGCATCGCTTTATATGTTTTGCTAAAATTTTGATAGTCAGTAAGAAAAGAAAACACTCAAGTCGCCAAAGCTATTGGCGACATGGTCACCATGTCGACATTAGTAATGGCTTTTCTGTTGTTTCAATCAGAAATGCTGATGTAATGACTATGTCGCCAATCCTAATGGCGACTTGTATCCTTATGTGCATTTCGTAAAACTTTTTATCTTCTATATAATTTATTTATATTACTTTATCCTATATGAAAATTTCTGAAAAAAATTCTTAACTATTTCGGCCCCATTAGTGTTTGTATAATTAGGTGGTATGGATGAATATTTTTTTTCCTTAACTTCTTGGGCCCCATTGGATGATTTGCATATTTAATGGGTTCAAGTTATATTAAAAGTATTCTGATGATTTTAAAAAGAACTATAAACTTCTTTTTAAGTTCTACGGTGTCTTAAATTACTGTTAATATACAAAACTTCTATTAAAAAAATTATGAAAGGATCCCATTTTGTATTATATGATTATTTCCAGATGATGAAAAACTGTAATTTAGTTCCCTCCATTGCTTAAGAAGTGAATATTGCTCGCCTTTGTACTTTGTACAAATGAAAGCCTGATTTTTCCTGCTATAGAAATACTAGTGGAGCTAATCATGCTATGAAGAAAGAGTAAAATGCTTTTGTTCCTTTCCTCTTCAGTTTTGCGCATTATGATCTTACAGCCAGTTTCTGGTTGGAGATCTAGCCTATATTAATGAAAGTTCCGGACCTACGGCGGTGCATTTAGGAATATAAATATAAATGCTGTACTAATGTGTATTACTGACAGGTTCTTTGGTAGCCATATACAACAATGTCGAGACCCATGTTGCTTGTTTTTCTACTAGTAATACTTATAATCACCTCCCAGTTTGAGTGGAAGCAGCAACTTGTGAATGAAGTGGAAGGAAATCCAAGTATTTCTCGGAGAGGACAACAGGCTATGAGAAGAGAAGAAGTTGTTAAAGAAAAGGTGCATTCCTAAAAATCACTATGTTACGACTCTTTATTGAATAGTAATAATGGTTGTAGAGCGAGACATTAAAAAATTAGTGTTTAGCCATTTACGTGAGAAAATCACATTGTACATGATAGATGAGCTTCCTTATATATTCAAAATGAAACCATTTGAACATGTGATATGAGCATGTACTCAAGGAAAAGGATTTGGTTTGTATTGTGAAAAGATAGCTATAAATTTTCTCATTCTAACTTTATTATTGTGATGGGGTTCCTAGAAGATTCAACCCTCTCCAAGGGGTTGCATGGGTGTAGGTTGGTCCTCAAAATTATTAGTCCACGAGTTTGAAAATTAAGTGGGTGTGGCTACTATTGCACTTTTTTCCTTCTTCTTCTTTAATGTTACTACTTGAGAACAATATTAGCAAAGATATACTGTAGTCAAACAGATAATTCCAGTCGAGAGTTTTTTAGTGGTTATAGTTTTGTGGTAAGTTTTGGATACTTGTTCAAAAGATGCAAATATGAGGCTGTTGCATGTTGGAACAGTACATTAGGCAAATTATGATTCATGAGGGAAGGCCAGTTTAGAACCTTTTGAAGTTTTAAAAAAATGAATTAGAGGGGAAAAACAAGAGAAATTGTACCTAAAATTACTACTTAATTAAGCAACCGTATATGGATGGCTCTCTTAAGTGGTTAACTGGTTATAAGGAATATGGAAAGTCTGGGTTATGAAAATTTCTTTCATTACTTGGAGAATAATGCATCTTTAACTAAAATTTGTTCTCTTGAGAATCAAAGGATCCCAATTTCAGGGACGACTACAAGTTTTTGTAAGTTTAATCTCGTTAAGTTTAATCTCTTCTTCAATCATGGATTAAAAGTTCATAGAGAAAGTGGTATGCATACATCCCATGACTACTTATTAGACTATTATATTCTTTCTTTCTCGTTCATCTTTTTCTTCACTTTTTCAGTTTATGTGCATGTTCATGTTGATTTGTTCTATGCTTTCCCTAAAAAATTTATAATGGGTGAATCAGCTATTATTCACCATCCGTTTACTCGGAGTATTTTGTTGACAATGGTGTGATCATTATTCATTACCGTGAGGACTAGGTCGACTAAAACGAGGTAGAATGGACTAAAGTGGAGCCCAGACAGGCCATTATAAGGCCTATGCAAGCAGAGACGGGACTTAGGTAGACTGCAGTTGGACCTGCACAGGCTTAGACGGGCGCCTAGTACCCAAAATGGCTCAGTCCATTTAGGACAGATAGCCGAGGAGTAGGCAACGTGTAATTCTGTCCATAGTGTTATGGGTGCCTAATCTGCCTCTCTTTAGAAACACGGATTGCTATGGATTAGAATGATTCTGACATTTGTTTAAGGGAATCTATATTTTTGACATATTTCATCTTTAAGTGTCAACATAAAAATTGCCATGTCATTTGATTAAATACTTAACAGTATCTGTGAAGTGTCCTGTGTTCTAGCACATGAAAATTGAAGTGTTCTAAAAATGGAGTCAGGTGCATAGATCAAACTCAAGATAAACACATACACATATATGTAGGTTCCTCTTCCTTGTGAGAATGGTGAAAAAACACTGCCAAACACATACTAAACAAATAAAAAAGGCGATAAGTCTTATCTTCTTTGAGGCTGAGAAAGCTATTACCCTGGACGTCTTAAGTTTCTGATGATATGAAGCAAGGACCATCTGTCCTACCGTGCTGGGCTATTTTCATCCAGTTTTCTGAATGGAAAAACCTTAATTTTCTATTTTGATACAAACCACACTATATATGCTTTTTCCACTCAACATTTACAATTATTGTATTATGGGAAAAAACACTAAAATTTGTGAGGATGTTGGGAAGGGACAATTTGATCCTTACATAGGATTTATTGTTCTGGATTCTCAAATTGTCAAAACCAAAATTTATTTTTCTGAATATGTACCATACTTCGCATGACATTTGCACAACACCTTCATGAAATTATCTGCCTAAATCAGAATATATTTTGGAGCCATTTGGCTGCCCCAAGTTTAGTTATCAACTGTTTGTCTACCATGTAACTAGGTTGTGGAACCTTATAAATTAAAAGACATGTCGCACAGATACTTCTGCAGTGGACCGTCTGTGCCCATATTCCTGTTTGACACGATATTTCCTGGATCCTCATGGTAGATATGGCTATATGTCTAGGCTCCAAAGAGACCCAAAAGTTGGCAGTCATTATTGTGCCAAAGATGTTAGATGCCAAAGATGTTTTGAGTGATATGTGAAATTGCCTGCTTGGGAAACTCCTGCTCCAGTGTCAGTTATGTGAGAAATGATCACGAGCCTCTTGATTAGGAAGGTGCATATTGATCGACGGGTACTGGAAGTAGGTCGACAGGTTTGTGGACTGATGATCACTGGGAGAAGGAAACTGGAGTATGGCGCATGGACATGCTGTTGCAAGGATTCCGACTTTGGACTTTGATGTTAACTAATGTGATGGTTGATTGGTTGAATTCTTGGTCCAATTCTCTTTGGTGTATGTGGGCTGATGGGCTGGTGGTGAGGGCTTAAGTATCTACTACTATCTAGGTAAACCAAAGATTTATAAGTCGTTCAGATTCATCAAGTAGATTTTAACATCATCATCTAGATGAAAAACTACCCTTAAATGTTACTGGCATCTAGTTCTGACCTGGTTTTGCGAAAAGTAGTAAACAATTGGGAGCTTTTGGAATCTAAGTAAGTTGGCATTATATTCTAATTTATGCCAAAGACTAGTGTTGGCAATAATTTGTAACCACCTGCTTGCTTCATGTCGCTTACTCCAGACTTTACCACTAGGCCACCAAACACTTTGTGCTAGATGTGTTTCGTTTCCTTTAACATAAATTTTCATATGGGGAGAGAATTTTAACTAAAATAGCATGTGAAGGAAAAAGTTCCATATATTATTTTTAGATTGAGGGACGAAACGCCAAAGTTGGCGAGTTAGAGGTTTTTTTTTTTTTTTTTTGCAATTTTTGTCAAGTTGGCGAGTTGGCTTGTCAGAAACAGACCGTCAAGTCAGTTGGCGTGCTGAGCAATTTTTGCCTACTCAGTTGGCGCACTGTCCTACGAACTGTCAGCATTTCGTCAAGTTAATTGGCGGGCTGAGCAATTTTACCAACACAGTTGGCGCAAGATGCCACAACAACGCAAAGTTGGCTTCTTCTTTTATTAACGCCAAATGATTTGGCGTTTGCAGCTGCCAAAGTTGGCTATTTTTTTACTAACGTCAAATGATTTGGCGTTTGACTTCGGTTCTCCATCCAATTTGTTATTTGTGTTACATGCAAATGGTCTAAATTTGTGTTGCATGCATAAGAGCACAACAGAATAAACTACTATTATACATGCAACATGGTTGAAAGAATGGTAATAGAAGAAGAATGAGCTTAGAATTAAGTGTACACATGACACAGCTCGCACCATGTTGGATGGAGAACTGACGTCAAACGCCAAACCATTTGGCGTTAATAAAAATAATAATTAAAATTGCTCAACTCGTTAATTGCGTTGGCGATATGCTAATTGAAATTTTGCAATATTTGTCCGCCAACTGACGCGACGAAATGCTGACTGTTGGTAGGACAACGCACCAATTGAGTTAGCAAAAATTACTCAGCGTGCCAACTGACTTGGCGGTCTGCTTCCAACAAGCCAACTAGCCAATTGACTTGGTAAAAATTTGCAAAAAAAAAAAAAAAAAAAAAACTCCAACTCGCCAACTGATTTGGTGTTTCTTCCCTCAATCTGAAAAAAAAAATCCTTTAAATGATATTTTAGCTAAAATTCTCCCCCATATGAATTTTTTTGTTTATCTAATGTACACAGCCGTATTGGGAGTCCCAATTGAGACTGAACATTGAGTAGGTTCATTTGTTTTAGATTATTTTTTGTTAGTTGTTGGACTTGTATAAGGACAATATATGGATTATGGACTTTTTAATTTGTGTTTGAATTGTGAAATCTTGATTGATATTTGATAGGATTTGAAACTTACAATTGTTAATAGGTTGTGAATCATAATAAATTAGGGACTGTATGTAAAAGTCATTAATGAAGAGAGAGAGAGAGAGAGAGAGAGTGTGTATAATGTCATAGTCCTTGACCCGGCTGGTTCAACCAGTCTTACCAGTGGGTTCACCGGGTCAGTGGTTGCACCGGTTTCTAATATAGTTACATATTGCACACTAAGTCCATTTTCCAAATGACTATGATTTTAGAGTTGTAGCACAGTAGGTGGTTATTATAGTAAAGTTGTCTGATATTATGTTAGAAGTGGAGCGACTTCTTGGATTGAGTTAATTTGATCACACATTGGAAGGTTGGAAGCTGTACAAATTGTCATTTGAAGCATCTGTTTGGGTTAGATGACTTTAAACCAGCCTTTTGCTAACCTTGGTCTCGGACATATTAACATGAATGGTCTGGCATCACTCAGCCCTCGTACTTTCTTCCTCTAATTCTGCATCTGCATGTTGAACCAGGATGATAGTTATTTTTATTTTTATTTTTAGTTCAAGTGAATGAAAATTGACATTTTCACTGTTGGTTGAACGTCAGACTCAGAATGCTGAACTTCCATTCAATTAACATGTAACTTGAGTTTTCTCCCCTGATGCTTCTATTGACTATTCTAGCTGAAATCAGGCTGTTGTTTGCTTGTTGCATGTGTGAACAAGTGCTTTATATATAGAGAAATTCACTAATAAGAAGCTTCAAGCGAGACCACAGGTCTCTCTCCCTCTCTTTTTTTTTTTTGTTTCTTTTCATTTTTTTTTTTTTTTTTTGAGAAGCTATCAAGCCCTCTGTATTATAATTAAGAATGGGATTTCTTTAGACACTTGGAGTCAACTGTTGGCTGATAGTAGAACTATTTAATTGCTGATGCATTTTGTGCTCATCTTATGAGGGAACAGTCCTCACAGTATCTTACATTAAGACCGAGCCTGGAATAAGATTCTTAAAATTCTATCAGACAATGTTTTGTTCAATTCAATATCTGTTCTCGTTGTTAACATGTGTCTACATGTTAAACAATGGACACGAGATATATTGCATTTACTGGACGTATACGAACATATACGTGCGAGTATAAAACCACCACCATTGATTTAAATCTTTGCACGTCTATATTGGTATTGTTGGTAGTCTGAGCCATCACATTATGTTGTTTATTTTGTACATCTAATCTTAGAAAATTCCTTTGTTTTTCCTTTAATTTTTGTTTCAACTCTTTGGGGCTTCTTTCTTTATTTTGCTCGAATCCCCAATCAGGAACTGTCATGTTACAGGTGATGGAAAAAATCTTGGCATTATGTCCTTATGGGTAATCTCTTGTTGCAGATAATATTATCTCAAGAAAAGAGCATTCATAAACTCAATGAGCTTGTGCAGAGCCTTCAGCAGCAATTGCTACAATGCCGAGGAAGCAACGAATCGACAGATATAATTGGAAATTCTTTGACAGCAGACAGGAATGAGAATGAGATCGATAGGCAGCAGATCTTGGAAGATTGATTCAGTATACACAAGTACTCTAGTCAATACTATGTAAATGATTTGAGGGAAATTACTGCCTGCAATACACTCACATGCCCATAACTTGTGCAATTTGTGTTGATCAAAGAATGGAAGGATGTGGCCAGAAAATGTTGGTCATGTTGAGAAATGTAAAAGTAGTTTGGTCGAGCCCAAATGGTCAAATATTTTTTGCTTGTTGGAAGTTACCAATGATATGAAATTTTTTGGTCCTTTTGATAGTGCAAGTATGCAGCGTGTCTTTTCCTTTAAAAGAACTATTATTATAAGCTGTTTCCTTTGTAATCAAGCTCATTGAGTAAATTAATAGGAATTGCAATTTTCCAAAGGAAAGGCAAAGAATTTATTTACTTTTTCTTTCGGCGAACCAAATGAGGCCTCCAATTTGAAAATGTTGAGCTTGTTTCCTGAGTGGTGTAATATCTGCCTCGGAGAATGCAAGAATTGACTCACCGTTATAGCTTCCTTATTACTGGGTAACTGGTATGCAATGCAAGAATACAGACGCTGTTCTGATTATATGGAATGATCTCAATGCAGTGTAGTACAACCTTGAACAGATGCATTGCTCTCTGAATCAAAGTTTGACATCTACGTCTTTACTTAATTTTGAAGATTTCTTAATTTCTTTTGCTCAAATCTTCTTTAATACACAGGTTCATAAATTGTCTGGACTCTAAGAACCGGTACGATGCATAGCTGTTGATCATTTATTTTCTGCTGTTGTGTCGAAACGAATGAAAACTGAGTAAATTGTATTGAATTTTGACGGGTGCAATTCATTAGCCATTGTAGCAGTGCATATCATAAAGAGTTACTGAAGCTGGTTTTAGTATAGTTCAAGTTTAACCCCTACCACCAACGATATATTACTTCCTTTTCTCCATTTTTATTCATTATGCCGATACCAAAACATACTAAAGATTTGCTTATGATGATGATTCTCTCTGCAAGTTTATTGCTGCTGGCGGTTTATTTTAGGCAAATGTTAAAGGCCACCCCCAAATTACTAAGGGCCACCAACCTGCTAAGGGCAACCATCCTACACTCTTACTTTTACTAAGGGCAACCTAAAATGAACCATTTTACTAAGGGCTACCAAATGAAAAACAAAAAATAAAAAACCAAAAGAAAACTAAGGACCAAAACCCAAACACTTTCCCTCCCGACCGCCCCCTTCCCCGTTCGCCGCCGCCGCAGCCCCACCCTCCGCCTCCTTCCCCCGTGTGCGGCTGCCGGCGCCGCCGTGCGCGGCTGCACCCGCCTGCTGCTGCTGCTCCTTGCTGCTCCCCGCCGCAGCCCCACCCTCCGCCTCCTTCCCCCCGCCGCAGCCCCCCCCCCCCCCCCCCCCCCTCCGCCTCCCTCCCCCCGCCGCAACCCCCCCTCCCCCCGCAGCAGCCCGTCTAGCTCCCCTCTGCTGCTAAGCAGCTACTGCTCCTTGCCGCAGCCCCACCCTCCGCCTCCTTCCCCCCGTCGCAGCCCCCCCTCCGCCTCCCTCCCCCCGCCGCAGCCCCCCTCCCCCCGCAGCAGCCCCCCCAGCTCCCCTCCCTTGCCCCTCGTCATCCCGTGGATCGTTCGGGGGGAAGACGGACTGCAGGCTAGCACTGCAGTCCCTTCTTCACTTTGGACTGCAGGCAAGTCCTGCAGTCCTCGATGACAGAAACGGAGTGGCCCTTAGTATTTTTAAAATGGCAAAGTTGTAATTTTTTAAAATTTTAAGTTGGTGGCCCTTAGTAATTTGGGGGTGGCCTTTAACATTTGCCTTATTTTATTACTGATTGATACTGTTCTGCCATCTTGATGGGAAGAACACAACATTGAATAAACCTGATATCTTTGTTGGGTATTGGACTTGGATCATATCTTCTGCTCAATTGACATTGAAGGAAGTATTGCCCTACAAAAACACAAAGAGATGCACACAACAAAAAGACGAAGAGAATGAAATACCCAAAAAAGGCGGGTAATGGATGCCTTCTGGCTAACAAAGAGTGACCAACCCCTACAAGACTATAAAGAGAATCTCATGCTATTATCTTCTTGAGTTATAGTAGATCGATAATCTCTCTTGTGGCGAGCCCTTGACACGAGCCTTACAATTCCCGGAATCCGATCCAATCTAGGGGTAAAGATCTGCATGGCTAACCTTCAATCCGCGGGTGGTTAGAAGTAGAAATTTCCTAGTTACAGCTCATAGGACTTTTGTAACTGAATATCAACCACAGTTGGTTTTGCAGTTTTGTTAGGTCATGCAGGCTCGGCATCTTTGACTCGTCTGCTACTCCATTGATATTTTTTTTTTCATGGTCAAAGGCCTTCAAGAATATTTACTGCTAAAGCTCCGGGTGCCGCAAGTTTTCTCAGTTACCAAACTGAGGGATGGGGAATTCTAGGAAGTGAAGATTTAAATTGAAGAGGTACATAAAGCTGGATGCACTTGAAGATGGGGGATCATAATGAGAATTTATAGATACTTTTATGAGAGGGCTGGTAATTTGCATACAAACAAATAAAGGCATAGTACTTGTAGATTTGAATGTCACACATGCACCAATAGTGATGCACCTGCCATTGCACTATCTTTTTGGTATCCTTGTGGGGAAAACGCATTTCTTATTTTGCAGGAGTTGTCACTCATTTCTCAGCTCTCTCTCTCTCTCTCTCTCTCTCTCTCTCTCTCTCTCTCTCTCTCTTCCATAGTTTCCTTGTTCGGGGATTTGTCATCAACTTTTATTAAAATAAAATAAAAAAATAAAAAAAAGAAGCTAAATTCACAATATGAACAGGGAAGTTGTGACTATAATTTTAGTATGAATTGTACTATTATCAACTGTTTCTTTTCTTCTTTTCATTCACCGTAAATTTCATAATACTGATGTAGACATCTCTCTCATGAGATAAAAGAAAAAGGAAGAAATAAATGAAAAAGGGGTATTGATGATGTGTTCCTTGTATTTTTTTCCCCCACTAAATTACTATCTTTAGAAAGAAAAGAAAATAAAGGAGCAACTTGAAGTTGTCGGTATCAAAATTGAACTTTGTATATTAGATTTAGATAGACAAATCATACACTCTCGTTCAATTTTCTCAATAATTAGTACTTATTTTGTCCGAGTTTGAGACAGGTAGTTTGGTGGTAGTTAATAGAAAGGAAGACTATAATTGTAGGTTTGATAATCGATGTCAAGTTTAGGAAGGTTTTAATCGATAACCACACTTGGGACTTTCTACAAATGTTTTTTTTTTTTTTTTACAATAATCACAGTTAAGATCTAGGAAGCAATTCATGGACCTAAGGGTCAATATAGAGTATATAAGGGGTCATATGCTTCGGAATTTCATTTCATCTATCGGTACTCTTGCTTTGGGCCAGTAGACTCTTCGTAGAAGAACCATACTCTTCACTGATGAATCCCATCCTCTAAAATCTTTGACAGTTGTGAGCTTAGACCCAGACATCTCTAAAACCTATAGTTTTCCTCTCTTAAAAACCTTAAATTCTCTGATCTTGCCATTTTCCATAGGAAAGATTCTCTTGTCAAATCTATCCAGATTTTTGCATCCTGTTGCACTGGACTAGGAGCGAATATATATAACAACAACAACAACAAGGTCAGGGTCGGCCAGTTGAGTTCTTTTACTCCATTGAGCTCTGCTAGGGATGATGTTCTTTGTAACATTAACAAACCCGTATCCTTCTTTGGAGCTCTGCTAGTGATTCTTAACAATGTTAAGACTTGATGTTGGATTGGTGCAATGCAACCTGCCTACTTTATCTGGACTCGTGACAGTCAAGTGAAAAAAATACAAGACATTAAGATAAAATTGAAGACGACTAGTTAAACATTCTGCGGTCCAGCCATTGAATCTACACTGCACTGCATGCTCCAGTTTATTGACCTCTGTTATGTAGCCATTACTTCATACTTCCAATATTGACTCTATATATATACTCGAACATATAGGTGATGTTTCATTCATGACAGGCAACTAAAGGAGGTTTATGGCAAGTTTATGCTTGGTGCTTATAAATCTTGAGTACCCATAAATCTGTTGGCCAGTTGTTGGGAGACATCATGGATTTGTGGGTGGGAGAGAGAGAGAGGATTAAAATACATTGTTACAGTTCTTGTGTTAAGGAACACGATGCACATTATCTGTACTCATAAAATTGATGGGAGGAGCATTGAAAGGTGTCATAGGAAGTTGGGGCAGTAATGTATTTACAGATATATAGAATAGATAGGAGAGGTAGTAATAACAATAATGAGAGAGTGAATGAATGCAAGCAGAGCAATAGAGGCAACTCTTCCCTTCAAGACACCCCCCACCACCCCTCCTCCCTCCCCTTTTTAAAGGAGCCCTTGAATGTTCTTAAATGGGACTCGAGTTCTCATTGATCATGCATGCCCACACCAACTGGCTTTGCCCATGGCATCATCAACTCTCTCTCTCTCTCTCTCTCTCTCAACAATCCCCACTATCATCAGGTCAGGTGTGACAAACAATGCTAGTCTCATCAAAGACAACTTGCTACCCTGCATCCAAACATGACCCAGCTGGCCCGATTCGACCAAAACTCGACACCACCATTGCCACGTATGTGCTCGCAAATTTCAATCAGGTCAGGTCAGATCCGGTAGGATGAGGAGATTTAGCTCTAGACTATGAAAACATGCTAAGCAAGACCAAAGTATCCGCTTTATTAGGTGGAATGACTTCACCAGCATAATGTCAACCTATCCTAAGTACAAAAATTGGATTCTTTGCAAGAAAGTATGTACCACTTCCGCGGAAAAAAAAAATGATGAATAAAAATCCAATTTGGGCCTAAAATTCTAGAACCAAAGTCCGATCGGGTAGCGGTCAAATCAAGCTAGACCCACTTGCACCCTACTACATGATGGAGGTGAATGTGTGTTAGATCCATAGCCTAAGTTCAAAAGGAACAACAACCTGGCCGGAATAAACCATTTATACAGATGACTCATTGCTGTACTATTAGATAGGGATGCCATCAAGTGATCAACCCAGACCACTTTTGATCCGACACCTCCACCAAACAATCATTTTCTCCATTAAAGCCCAACTAGAGAAGAAGTTAGAATTTTACTTCTTTTTTTTTTGCTATCAAATTCTCGAGCAAGGAAGGAAATCAAGACAGAATTTGGTGGTTATGCTGCTGTAAATGAGTTGGCAACAAATTTATTTCCCAATACAATGGATCTTCTATTCGGACTTGCAATCCTATTTTTCTTCAAGGTGGGTCTTTACCTATGTAATTAGCAAAGTCAATGGGATTAGATTGCAGTACATTGTACACAGAAAGGATCAACTCTGTCCACTTTGGCTGATAGAGGAGAACACTAAAGAGAACAGATATAAAGAAAGATTTTGTGAAGTTCAAAAATGTAGAGGACAAGTCATATGTTATGGGTAATTTTCTCTACTGCCTATTTTTCTTTGGCTAATTATATGGGCACATCCAAACTTGATCATGGCTAGCCCTTTTTTTTTTGGTTTATTTACAAGTTTGTCATTTAAGAAAGTGATCATGGCTATCCCACTCTTTGGTATAAAAGTCAATTTTTCTAATTTTGTGCTTCTTCTTCCTCAACTCAGGGTGTTAATCGGGCTAAACCCGACCGGCCCGAGCCCTGGAAAAGACGGTCCGACCGGGCCTGGTCCAGGCCCAGCCCGGACCGGTTCAGCTAGCGGGCCGGCCAGACCCGGCCTGGTTCAAGTTCAGGGGACCCAGCCCGGCCCAGTGACCCGGTCTGGGTAGGGCTGGGCCGGTCCGGTCCGGTCCGGGTCGTGGGCGGGCTTGGGCGGGCCGGGTTCGGGCCGGTCCAGCGGGCCGGCCGATTTAGTTGGTTTTTTTTTTAATTTTCTTTTAACTTTTATATTTTTTAACATTTATATTCTTTTAACTTTTAATTTTTTTTAATTTTAACTTTTTTAATATTTTTGTGTTTTTGTGTTTTTTTTTGTTATTTTTTTAAAGTCTAAGTTTTTTTTTATTTTTGTTATTTTTTAATATTTTAATCTCAAGTCTAAGTTTTTGTGTTTTTTTAATATTTTTTTTAAGTTTTTGTGTTTTTAATTAAATTAATTTTTAATTTTTCCCTCCTCTTTTATCCGGGCTTGGGGCCGGCAAGACAAGCTTTGCTTGTCATAGGCAGAGTTAAAAAAATTTGTTTTTAAGTTTTTGTGTTTTTTTTTAAAGTTTTTAAGTTTTTATTTTTAAGTTTAAAGTTTTAAAGTTTTTTTTAAAGTTTAAAGTATTTTTTGAAAGTTTTTTAAGTTTAAAGTTGTTGAAGTATTTAATAAAGTTTTAATAATATTTTAAAGTTTTAAAGTTTTGAAGTTTTTAAAGTTTAAAAGTTTTTAAAAATTTTAAATTTTTTTAATTTGAAAGTTTGAAGTTTGAAGTTTGAAAGTTTGAATATTTTTTTTGGAGTTTGAAAGTTTGAAGTTTGAAGTTTCGAAAATGTAAATAAAAAAAATCAATTAGAAAGAGGAAGTCGTAGATCGCCGAAATTGCTTGATCGGGAAGTCGTAGATCGCCGGAACTTAGAGCACAACTTTCTTGAAATCTTCTTAAGGATGGAGGAGGATTTTTTTTTGTGAGAATGATGGAATTGTTTGTGTTTGAAATGAGAATTTTATGGCCAATTTATAGAATTTTTTGGAAGCCAAATTACCCCCCATACCCTCAAAATATAGTTGTTGTAATGGATTTTTGGTCATTTTGGTCAAAAAGATCAAAATACCCCCTATAACGGTCATAAAACGGTCAAAAAATGGGGATATTTTGGTAAAAGGGGAACAATTATTCAAAAAAAAAAATGAAAAATCCGGTTCAGCCGGCCGGACCGGGCCTGACCGGGCCGGGCTGAACCGGGCCGAACGTTGCATTATTTAAAAAAAAAAATAATAACCGGTCCAGGCCGGGCCGGACTTGGGCTCGGACAGGTGAACCCAGCCCGGACCGGCTATGCTATTGGGCGGGCTCGGGCCGGGCTTGGAGAGGGCTGAACCGGGCCGGGCCTCCTGTGGGTTCGGGCGGGTTCGGACGAACCCGGCCCAGATCACACCCTGATCCTCAACTCATCCAAGAAGAAGAACAAGAACAAGAACAAGAAGAACAAGGAAAAGAAGAAGAGGAAGAAGAAGAAGAAGAACAAAAACAACAAAAATGAGAATTTTGATGGGGTTTAAACCCTAATTTTCTTTCTCAACTCATTCTCACAATTTTCTTTCCATTTCGAATTTCGATTTTCAATTGACGGAGAAGAAGCAAATGAGAATAAAACACCCTAAAATTAAACCCTAATTTTTTTTTCTCATTTTCAATTTTGATGGCACCCAAAGACTCATCATAATGCACAAAACTCTAATATTGGTGGAAACCATAATATTGCTGTTCAACTAGTGTAAACAAGGACTGCCCAATTTTCTGGCAGTCCTACAAACTGAATGGACTGCAGAAAACTGGGCAGTCCTAAGTCACAACATGTGAAACAAAGGACTGCCCATTTTTCTGGCAGTCCTTACTGTATGTTGGACTGCCAGAAGAATGGGCAGTCCAACTCACAGCATGTGTAACTTTGGACTGCCCAACTATCTGGCAGTCCAGTCTGTATGTTGGACTGCCAGAAGAATGGGCAGTCCTAAGTTTCACATGTTGTGACTGGACTGCTCATTCTTCTGGCAGTCAATTCAGTTTGTAGGACTGCCAGAAAATTGGACAGTTCTTGTCGACGCGGAGTTTTCTCGTTCGTTCATACTTGGATTTAATTTAAATGGGTAATTTTCCACTCCGTATGTAGTTTAATTCATTCAAATGGGCTACAAAGAATTGAAATAAACAATGTAATTGATGCTTAAATTTTTCAAATTAATTTCTAGGGTTTTGGAAATAAATTGAGAAAGAATTTGTGTGTTTGAATTAATTTTTTTCAAAAGAGGAGGATGGTGGAGGAGAAGTGGAAGATGTTGGGAATTTAGGAGTTGTGGATGAGAAGAGGAAGATGTTGGGGATTGAGGAGAGGTGGAGGAGAAGAGGAAGAAGAAGAAGAAGAAGGGAGGGGTGAAAGTTTTGGAAGAGAGAGAAGGAATCTTGCAAATAAAGGGAAAAAAAAATGGGTTGGAGGGGGGGGGGGAATTTGGGATAGCCATGATCAAAAAATTGGACTAGTCTTGTGAAAAACAAAAAAAAAATGGACTAGCCACAATCCGAACTAACCATGATCATATTTGGTTGTGCCAATACAAAAAGCTTTTTCTTTTTACACCTATACCGATTAAGAGGAGTCAGTTTCGAAACAAAGCTTTTTGAGCAAAATTTTTCTCAAGGTTAAGTTTGGTATTGACGAACCTTGTCAAAAAACGAGTGCCATAAACTCCTCATAAGTTGCTCCTCAAACTTGTTTAGTGGACAATGAGAAATCTCTCTCTCTCTCTCTCTCTCTCTCTCTCTCTCTCTATATATATATATATATATATATATCACAACTCTTTGAAGCAAATGTGACTTCCCTCGCTATTCGCTAATGTTTCTAATCAATGTCTCTATAGTTATTTCTCTCTTTGTTCATGAGACTGGAACCCTGCGTCGGCAACAATCAATGTCATCAAAAATTTCTTGGGCCCCTCTCTACAGTAAAAACAATATGCCTAGCCTAAAACAAACCTGCCCGTCATTAAAAATAGAACAACAACAGAATTAGAGCATTGGGAAATGAAAGTGATTTAGGCCACATTTGGTTCGCAGAATTGGAGCCTTGGGAAAGGAAAGTGATTTCTTTCCTTTGTTTGGATGCCAAAGAAAATGAGAAAGAAAGGATTTTGATTCCCAAGAGGAGGGAAAGTGGGAGGAAAGTGGTTCCTCCCACCAACTCAATGATTCATTTTCCTCCTATAAGGATTCACTTTTTCTCTCAATTTTCATGGTTTTTCCAAACACCTGAAAGAAAATTGATTGGAATTGCAATTTCCAGTGGAAAGAAAATATCATAGAATCAATTTTCTTTCATTTCCTTTCCTTTCCACGAACCAAACGAGGCCATAATGACTTCTATTTGTATTTCTCTCTTGATCATGAGAATGGAAACCCTTGGTGGCCAATTCGATCAATGCCATGAAATTTATTTTTAGCTTCTCCACTATTAGGCCTCGATTGGTTCGCGGAATGGAAGGGAAAGGAAATCAATTCCATTGCCCCTCTCTAATCAAACTCCCTAGATCTCCCCCATGGACCTGGCAAGAAATAAAAGATGGTCACATGGGCTTGTGTGCGTACATACCAACTAATTTGTATTAATTTAAATATCCCACTATTAAAAACCCTATCCTTGCATTAACTTGCTCTTGTGCTTGAGCCATGAGGAATGCCCCCAAGTCAAAATCATGCTAATTAATGAAAGTCGTTCAAAATTGAAAGCTCCATTAATCTTTCTCCCTCGCTCCAATGCTATATGGAATCGTGATAGATGATGGAGAAAAAGACAAATAAAAAATGTTAAAAAAAACATTTATTTATTGGGCTTAATTATTGACCTTTCATTGAGTGGTCATTATTTCTTTTCTTTTCTTTTTTTTTTTACTTTTAGATAGATTTGACACTAACACTGTGTTTGGGAACATTTTTTTAGGAGGGAAAGAAAAATTTAAGAGGAAAGAAAATGGAGGAGAGTAGAATGAAGGTAAAATTAATTTTTTCTTCACTTATTTGGATGACCAAAAAGTAGAGGAAGGAAAATTTTAAAAATAATATTTTATTTGTTTGTGGAGATAGATATAATTATCATTCAATCCTTCATTTTTTTTCAAATCATAAATGAAACTAACTTTTTTGAAGGGTAGATGGGTAATTTCTCCCACAATCCTCTCAACTCTCTCCATCTTCCTACCACTTTTTAGAGAAAAAATTTTGAGTGGAGCCCGTATGAATTTTCCTCCCAAAATCCTCTCCCTCCTCTTCCCTCCCCATTCCCAAACACCAATACTTTTAATTTTTCACTCATTTTTCCCCCAATATTTCCTTCCCCCCATTTTTCCCTCTTTCCAGACAATACATAAGGTATTGTAGTATTGTCTGGGAAGAGAAAAAAATGGGGGGAAGAAAAATGTTGAGGGAAAAATGAGAGAAATTAAAAGTAGGGGTGTTTAGGAAGGGGGAGAGGAAATGAGGGAGAAAAATTTGAGAGGAAATGAGGGAGAAAAATTTGAGAGGAAATGAGGGAGAAAAATTTGAGAGGAAAATTGATATGGGGCCCACTCAAAAAATTTCCTCCCAAAAGTGGAAGAAAAAAGGAGAGACTTGAGAGGATTGTGAAAAAAATTACCCATCTACTCTTCAATAAAGTAAGTATTAATTATGATTTGAAAAAATCAAGGACTAAATGGTAATTATATCTTTCTCCATACACAAACAAAATATTTAAAATTTTCTTTCCCTACTTTTTGGTTATCCGTTATCCAAACAAGTGAAGGAAAGATTAATTTTACCTTCATTTTACTCTCCTCCATATTCTTTTCCCTCAAATTTTCTTTCCCCTCCTCAAAAAAGTTCCCAAACACACAAAGAGGGGGCATAAGACCATCTCCAATGAGGGTTTCTATCTTCCCTATTTCTATGGAAGAAATCCATTTTAGAAAAAACTTCTCCCAATGGTGATTTCTATCACCATATCTATCGTAGGTGGCAATGGTGTAGGATGGAAACTTTGTAGGAGGATTTCTACATGTAGAAACTCTCATAGAAATTCTCCTATCTCTCATGACAATTATTATTGGACCCCACACCATTAAATTGGTCATTTTACTATGTGACACATAGGAAAGAAATGGAGAACCATTGGAAAGCATTTTTGTATGTCTACAATTTCTATGTAGAAACTCTTCCAACTAGGATAGAAACCTCCTTAAAGTACAATGCCAAGTAGGATAAGAACTCAATTTTAGAAATCACCATTGGAGATGGTCTAAGGCCTCGTTTGGTTCGTGGAACGTAAAGGAAAGGAAATTGATTATTTGATATATTGTTTTTCTTTGAAAAATGCAATTCCAATCAATTTTCTTTCCATGTTTGGAAAACCAAAAAATTGGAAGGAAAAGTGAATCTTTAGAGGAGAAAAATGAATGCTTGGGTTGTACCCCCCCCCCCCCCCCCTATTTCTCCTCCTCTTGGAAATCGAATTTGTTTCCTCCTCATTTCCTTTGGCTTCCAAATAAAGAAAATGAATCAATTTCCTATACCAAGACTCCAATTCCACGAACCAAACGTGGTCATAAGCAAAGATAACCTTTGTGTTAACAAAATGCTAAATTTATAACCATTGGGTTTACAACTCTCTTACAACCGTCTATGTAGCAGTTGTTAATTGGGTCCCCCAACCTCCCTTCCCTATCCCACAAGGGACGAGTGGACCCAATTGAAACCTGTCACATAGGCGATTGTAAGTAGGTTGTAAGCTAAATGATTGTAATCATAGCATTGCTTGTGTTAATACGACTCAACATCTCATTAATTTAAGGAGATGGCTTGTGCGAGCCAACTTCATCACACAGATACCAAATTAAGGAAGAAATTTTGAGAAAAAGATCAGTAAATGGCAGTAAAAGAAATTCGGGCAATCCTTTTTGGGAAAATGCTGATAGACAACGAATATTAGTACCACATAAGAATAAAGTTTAAAGAATTCCTGTAAAGAAACCAAATAATTACATAATTAAGTTTTGGTTTAAAAAGTTTTTACCATGATGGAAATATGAACTTTTAAGGACATAAACTTCACCACGGCATGTTCGGATATTTGAATAAACTGCAATTGCAGTTGCACGTCACCATTTCTGCACTAAATATTAGTTGCAATTGCAAACTTTACCTCTGAAATCCCATATTTATTGTAGCCAGAAATATGTTATGTTTGGATTTTGATCTTATGCAAAGTCAATGTTGCGACTCCTTTCGCACGCGCCTTGCAAAAGCAGTTGAGGACCACTTTGACTGCAAATGTAGTTTTGCAACAAGTTGCATGCAAATACCCTGCAATTACAGAAGAAGAGAAAATAAACATTTCTATGTTTGTTGCCTAATATTTGGGACTGGCTATCATTTTCCATCTTGAAGAAATAAAAAAAAATCACAGGTATGGGAAGCTGATAGTTAACAGAACAAGTAACAGTAACTGAGTTACATTGACTTGATAGTTGATATCAAGCATCAGAACAAGTAACAATAATGTGTGTTTATCTCATATCACAAAATGTGGAGGAAGGGGTTGGGAAGCTCAAGTCTCAGCAGAGTCTCTTTCATTAAATCTGAAATGATGAGCCATTTGCTAAAGTTAGAAAGACCCATTTGCTAGGACTACCAAATCTGCATTCAAATTCCATTTACTTTTGCTTAGCTAAGATTATAGTGAGCCTCTGTGTGACAAAAAATGACATAAATCAAATTGCAAACTACAGTGACATAATTACTTTTGAATAATACTTTCTGAAGTAAAACAAGTGCACACGGTGCGTGGACCTCATCCCTGACCCACATGTCGGGCACAAAACACTTCATAGGTCAGGTGTTTAGGATGCATAGAAGGGAATTGTACTATGTCGAGGACAAGAAGAAGTAAGGAAATTTTCTCTCTTTCTTATTCCAAGTATTTTCTTTTACTCCACAGGAGAAACTATTGAGAATCAACTGGAAAAAAAGAAGGAAGCAATGGAGAAATATGAACATGTCAGAGAAATCCAGAATAAATCGTTTCACATAAGGAAGTTTATTAGACCCATAATTTAAAAGTGCTTAAAACTGAGAATCCCAACTAATGTTTACAATCTAAACATATAATACTCTATAGAACGTGCACGCACAAACTTGATTGAATTAGGAGATTCCTGAAGTCTAAATGTTAGAATTAAGCAACTAGCCATTAGTAGTCATCCAAAAATGTGATGATTCGATTTTTAGAGTGCATGTAAATTAAACATAATCTGATCTTCCGAAGAAGGTAAATTTTATTGAAAAACAAAGGCTAACATTACAGAACTATTATCCCAACCAAGACACAAAATGGATTCATCTTAGATCTAGGAAATCTATATCAGACATAATCCGATCTTTATAGTATATTATGATATATATCATGATCGAAATAATTAGATTCAGGTTTTCCGTCCACAGGTCCTATTGACAGAATTTGAGTCCCAATCCTACAGATAGTAGCCTACCGTTGCAAGAGTGATGACGCTAGTGTTAGTTACGCAATAATAGAAGTGATTATTGCACTATAAAGAAACAGAGTTCTTTGACTTTGTGAGTCGTCGCAATATGTTTGGCTATTCAATTTGGTAATTAAGTTTCCGTAAACAAACAGAACAAATTCATTGAATAATATCAAAAATACTAATATACTAGCATACAAAAACGCACCTTCGCTCAAGATATCGCCATAGTCCAGCTCACTTGCACCAATTTTCTTCCACTTCCCGCGTTACTGCTGTGTACATCTAACGATTTTTTGTCTTTCTACACCTCCTGGTGCACGTGGGTCCCATCAACCCTCACTCAAATATGCACAAAAACCCTCCACCAAAAGAAATATAAAATGTTCTTCTAAGCAGTTCCTTGATGTTCATACCACATTGAAATTGTAGGTGGTGAGCTCCTCTTTTGAATCTTTGGCAAAAACACCAAGCAATGAATGAACTCACTCTCCGTGCTCTGTAATTTGCATTATTTACTACAATCAATTCATTTCTGGCTTCAATTCACTCTCTCCTTCCACCTCTACTACTCTTAAATTCCATTCAATCCTCTCCCTCTCAGCAGAAATTTCAAAAGCAGAAGAAAGAAAGAAAGAAAACAAAGCAATTAAGTATTCATTCATTCATTCATTCATTGTTGTCTTGCATATTAAAGTAAACCCATAAGCCTTTCCAATTTTCCTTATATAATGGCATCGGAGTCCCACCTTCCCCACCCTCATCCCACATCCCCATTCTCCTCCTCCTCCTCCCCTTGGGCCTCTCCTTCTCACTATTTTCCTCGAGGTATGCAATTCAATCTCTTCCAATTCTGAATTGTTTCAGTATACAATAGGGAGATTACTACTTAAATTCTTTCTTGCCTTTGCTAGGTCAGCGACGATGAGCCGCAACGGGAAGGGCCCGAGGCTGGAGCTGAAGCTGAACCTGGCACCGCAGTTGCAAGGGGACACTTCAAGGAGGAGGACGGACGACGACGAAGATGACAACGATGTCTCACCGAACTTCTCATCGTCACCAAGTTCATGTGTGTCATCTGAGGCAGCCAACAGCCCCGATGCGACATCGATGGTGCTCGCGGGCTGTCCCCGGTGCCTCATGTACGTCATGCTCGCCGAGGAGGACCCCCGCTGCCCCAGGTGCAAGAGCACCGTGCTCCTAGACTTCCTCAACAATAGCAATATCGACAACAACAACAACAACAACAACAACAACAACAACAACAACAACAACAACGGCAAGAAGAAGAACAAGAGGAACTAGATATGGTTATATAAAGGTGTTTGTTGTAGTTTTCCTTTTTCTCCTTTTTTTCCTAAGTTTGCTCTTTTAGTAGTTTGCTCTAGTGCCCCCCTAAATAGTCCTAGGTTTGCAAGAAAATCTAGTTTCCTTCTTTTAATGTCCTCTATAGACTCTTTACCTTTTTGCTGAAGACAATGTAAAAGGGCCAATCCTGACCTGCCCGGACCTCTCTCTCATCAAACTTCAAGCTTATTATATACATAGTAAGTTTCTTCAATCATTATCTCCTAATTTTATATCTCAAGTTTTTTCGATCATTATCTCCTGATTTTGTAAATGTCGCCCCCCATTGGTCCATGGAGAACACTAATCTCCCAATAGACTTAAATCATGGTGAAAGACAAACTTGGTAATTTCAACAAGCAGTTGAGCCATCATGTAGGTTTCACATTACACAAGACCTTTGAAGCCCAAGAAACTGTGTAAGGTGCATGCACCACACCTGGCCCACCTGTCACACACACAGCACTCGATGTGTCCACAAAAAACTGTGTTCATAAAGTATTATTCTCTACATGCCCCACCTGTCACACGGGACACTCGGACTTGTCCACAAAAGACTGAGTGTTTCATAAAGTACTACTCTCTGTTGTTCTCTGTTGCGGTGGCTTATACATACCAGAAGACACAAGGGTGCGAGTGGGGAGGAAGGAGAACACAGGTTGAATTGGGGGGTTAGGGGCATTCAAAGGGAGGACTGTTTTGGATGGAAAGCCCACTAAGAAGAAATTGAATGTGCTGAGTAGTAGAGACAGTTGAGAATAATGAAGATGATTACATCAGGTGATAAATACCTATCTATTTTCCTACAGCTCTTGCTTTCCTTTACCTTGAATACATACAGCACAACATAATGGCGCTACTAAATGCAGGACAAAGGCCATTGCTCTTTGCTACCACACTTTGCCTTACATTATACCATCTTCTACATCATCACTCCCCTTTTTATTCATTTGAGCAACTTTGGCAAGTGGGCATATTGATATCTGCTGATACATTGCATATGAAATCTTAATTACAACTGACTTCAAGTTATCTAAATTGTTCCGTTTACATGTACAGTTATATCATTTTTATTTACAATAAACATATTTTTTATAATGGAATTATTATAATTTGAATTTTAAAACGAATGATGTTTAGTAGTATACATGGAACTCCATCTTCTCCAACTAACCAAAAAATGACTTATACTAGCATATATGACTAGAATAAGGGCTTTTGGATGCATAAAATAGTATACACAACCATGCTCGAGTATGTTGTATAGGGAATCTATGAAGAAATAATAGGGCAATGGAATAAGAGAAAAACATTCCTCAGATGCTTGTGGCCTGTCCAAGTTGAAGAGTGAACCGTCCTAAACAATCAACAGAAAGACTAACATTAAGGCTGGGTTTGGGATTAGTTATCATGGCTGCTTTTGCTTATTTTCTAAAAAGTTAGTCATAAAATCAGAAAAGCTTTGAAAAGCTAATTCAATTTTAGAACAGCTTTTGGAAGCAGATGAGAGGCTACTTTCTAAAGCTGCTGGCTTTTTGAAAAGCAGCAGCGATCCCAAACCAGGCTTAAGATTACAAGACTTTCAGCAAATGCAATGTAAATAAATGTCTCTCCGAAACAAAGTTTTGCCTGATGCACACACAAATTGCAACTTTACAGTGTGTATATGCAGAAAAGCCTGCTAGTGACAGGAAGGCTTTATAGGAAAGAATATAAAATTTATCAGGTATTAAGAAAACACTCTTTTCATAACTTAATATTCTATATTGAAATTGCTAGAGTGTAGTCTAATTTAATCCCACATAGGTTAGATAGAGTAATATTAGGAATGTTCTCCCCTTTTTGTACATATGTACTCAAACCACATCAATGAAAAATTCAAATGATCCCAATATAGTTTCCTACATGGTATTATAGCATGGTTTATCTTGGACCTAACTCTTTACCTTCCACCCTCCTAAATCCAAAATACTATCTTTTTCCTCTCCTTAAAATTATCTTGGACCTAACTCTTTACCTTCCACCCTCCTCAAATGATCCCAATATAGTTTCCGATCGAATATTGCTCACAAATATCTAGGGTCCAAAGAGACCCAAAACATAATTGAAAATAATTTCGATATATTTGTGGACATGTCAAACATAATTGAAATGTGATAGTAATATTTATTTGTATTGATTCCTTTCTAGAATATTTTGAAACTAGTTACTATCAAAAATATGCTTAAATATAAATATTATTAAGGTGTAGACATGTAGTATGTAAAATATGTATAAAAACATGTCCTCATATGTATATACAATTGCATCAATGTCGTACCACTATCTCAAATTTCCAAAAATGACGTATTATGAATCTGTATCAGAATCTATGTATGTGTCTATACAGCCTAGGTCCCCATCAAATATCTTCTTCAAATTCCAAATCCATATTTTTCGAACTCACCCTCTTTTCCAAATCCCGCATCCATCCTCTTCAAACCTACTTCTCCAAACCCAATAACCCAAACCCACTTCACCATCCAAACTTGTCTTGTCCAAATATATCATCTCCAAACCCACTAGCCATCCATAACCCATATCCCAATAGCCACCTATCTTCCAAAGTCCGTAGATCTTAAAATAATTCTAAAACCTTGGCTCAAAACAAAAACCACCACCCTTAGCCATGGGCGCTATGTCATGAATTGTCTATTCTTCCTCTACGCAGGTCAGATGTCAACGACCCGAATAGGTGCATGCTATGGTCTACTAGTGCTTTTAGGTTCTACATGTATTGGTTGAGTATGTTACTCGCGTATACCTATAAAAAATAGAAGCTATTTTTTTTCTTCCAAGTTGAACATGCTTGTCATGTCCACTATGCTATTTCAGGTCGTGCAGCCCCTTGCCCAGTCTCTCTACTATGTATTGTTCTGCATCCCCTTGCGTCATTTTTCTGCTATTATTTCCATTTGTGCATCCTCATGCGCCACTCTGCCAATGTCTTCTATTTCTGATCGTGCTCCTTGTGCATCGATCTTTCTGCAATTATAGTCATTATTCTTCATGCAGCGATATCTACTATTTATAGTCAATGTGTCCTCATGCGTCGACCTCACTCCTACTAATGTTGGTCGAGTAGCAACTACTAAACATTGTCTACTATGCCTTCTCCGGCTGCTTAGGTATTGTTGTAAGTTGATTCCTATGTTTCTACTCATAATGGTAACTTTGTTGATGTTCTTTCTACTTATGATGGTGACTCTCATCATCGTCATCATCCAAGCCTTCTCCCATCAGAATGGGGTCGCCTAAGGAGCATAAGAAAGCTTCATACAAGATTTCACAAAGTTTTACGACCGGTTATCAACCTAACATCAACTCTCTATGTTGATGCCAACTTTCCAGCCAAGATAGCTATGAGCATGAGAGGGTCATGCCACAAAATCGAGGTCGTCAGTTGGCATGTAGGTAGACCTTGCAGTTTAAGCTCATGCAACCAAGGAGTATCCTCTAAGTTCCCCTAGACTTGCGAAGGTAATTCTAAGTTCCCCTAGACGTGATAGTATGTGTGCTAATGATAATTCCATCTTTTCAGCTCTACTATGTTTTCTTTTTCCAATTTATGTAACAGTTGGACATGTTTCACATGCTCCTAACTTGAGGGAGTGTTAGATTTAGTTAGCCTATGTATTATACTTTCGTCCTACGTTGGATAGACTTGTATGAGAAAGGTTATCTTCATATATTTATACGAACTCAAACCACATTAATGAAGCACCCATATGATACCCAAACAGTAGTTTTCTACATAAGTAATGTGTATATCAACAGGAAAATTTTCAACAAAAAACTATTTCTAAGAGTTTTCAGATTTTAAGTAACGGATTACCAAAAACATCATATGCTTATAATATGTGCAACTAATAAGAGCTTAATTCCTTCAAAGGGTCTGTGAATAAACGGTGCTGCTTTTGTCACATGATTGTGTTCTGTTCTCGATGAAACCCAACCAAAAGATCAGCAAGATTAAGTTCCCCAAAGAAAGAAGAAAGGAACATCAGTTGTAACAATTTACCTATCTACTCCCAACCTGGCCAACCTGGGAATATACAGAAGTCGAGATGACTGAGAGTTCCCCAAAGAAACCCAACCAAAAGATCAGCAAGATGAAGTTCCCCAAAGAAATAAGAAAGGAACATCAGTTGTAACAATCTACCTATCTACTCCCAACCTGGGAATATACAGAAGTCAAGATGACTGAGAGTACACCAATCACTGTCAACACATTCATGATCCAATTTCTAGACATCCAATCTTCCTAACCAACTTTGAGAATATATTCCAGTCACCATCATCAACAATTCAACATTGTGTTCCTCTTCCCCTCTCTACCATTTCCTAACCAATACCACAGCCTGAGATCACCATTCTACTACAAAAATTGAACATATATCTACTCCACGTATGATAATACCTGAACAGTTGATAGAAAATCTAGTAGTAAACATGTAAAACTTATCAAGATTAAAACACACTAATGGTTATGTTAAACTGCAGCAATTGACGCAACAACCACTCTCTTAATTCTTGTACTGAAGGAGTGCCAGAACATTGAAATGATCATAAAGATTTTAGCATCAGTCGAGAAAGGGATATAGAGGAGTTCAACTTCCGTATCCGGCCAAGAAACAAGAAGACACTGAGAGCAGGCATGGTCCACATTGATGGTGCCATGCCAACATTACTAAGCTCAAACTAACTGGTGATTGATTGTGCTTGGCTGACAAAGATATGTGTTGTAAGGGAGATGAGTCTGATCTCTTTGCCACCAAGTGTCATTTTAATGGAAATTGAGGGACAAGCAGATTAACGAGCAATATTTCAGCTAAGCTCATAAAGAATGATGAAACATGAGATACATCAATACTTCAACAAATTTCTGACACTGATTTTAATAAGCATTCAATAAACAAGAATGCCCTACAGACTATGTTCCAACTAGGTGCAATATGTGGGGATCACTTTGAAGTTTGAATGCACAAATGTCTTTTTGTATCTACTATGTTTTTAAGTACTAGGACCAGAAGGACTTGGAAAACAATAAGATGTACATATAACAATATGGGTAATAGTGTTTCAAATATTTAGAGACGAACAATATCCAAAGAATTGTAGCATCTATCTACATACCTTTCACTTGATAACCCTTGTTCCCTGGTCTGCCATTAGATCTCACATATTCAGCATGTCAACTTTCTCACACGGGCCAATTAATGACTTTTTTAACACATAAGAATGCACAAAACGTGGAAGGGACTTGTGTCCAAATCCACGTGCAGTGCCTCTGACACATAATAGTACCAACACCGTCCTTGATCATCTAAACCGCAGCAACCCAATAGTTGATGGATACAGTAGCATCATATAGCTTTCATCAGAATACTTTCTGGACTTGAGGCTGAATAAAACTGCCTAGGAGAAGTTCTACACAGTAAGTTGCATGAAGAAAACCTTCAGCTGTACATGAGCAATGAATCAGAAAATATCTATCCATAAAGACATACAAACTTAGATCATAATATGCACTGAAATGTGATAAAACTTGAAACAAAATATCCTTCGGCTTCTGAGTATCTGCCAAAACGAGGGACTATCATTTTAGGGAGGCAATAATAGTATGGCATAGCCCAAGGATTTAACATATGTACCCTTTAATGTTCGAAGAACCACAAAAGGAACCATGTATGATAGATGTCATTGTATCTATGTATATCACTCTAATCTGTGTTTAACACTCCAGAATACTTCACTTCATATAGTCTTTCCAGATTGGATGGCAAAGCAGATCTATTCAAGCTATTTCCATGACTATTTCTTAGTCTGAAAGAGGAGGACCAAACCAACCTCAAGTTACAGTCAAAGTGTCACTAAGAACAAAAGATTTCAATAGAAGTCCAGAAAATTTGATCATTTATTAGCACAAAGAAATAGCCACAGTTCACATGGATTTCACTGTGTCATCGTGATTGTTGCTTAAACTCCTAACGGACAGTACCCAGAGAAAAATAACCGAGACTGCAGGCAAGAACATATAATAAGATGATAATATAAAGCAAAAGTGTGCATATATACACAGTTTGAAACCAACATAAGGAATATGACTACATAGAAATGTTAGAAATTGCAAGTACTTCACTTTGGAGTTCTGCAAAGTTGAAACTGTCGTCGAGGCTTGAATCGTGCATTTAGCAACACTTTCCTTAAAGTGTTTCGGGCACTCCGGTAACGTCTTGGAGTCAGCACGCCAGAACACCCAGGATAAGACAGCCTTTATGCCGGAGGTTTACCAGACGTTGGGAGACACCGGCGTAGGAAAGAACACCTTTCTGGAAATAGTTGGAAGAGAAAAGAAAGAGGAATGAATACTCAGATTCTGTGTGTTTTGGACTCAGAATTCTGTAGTATTTATAGATGAATTAGTGTTGTTTCGTGAAGTCGCGACCCTTCCGAAACAACATTCATTCACCTGTTCGCAGATTCATTCACCCTTTCGTTTGTGTGGGCTGCTGCAAAAAATAGGAATTCTCGGGGCGAGAATCGCCGCGAGGAGCCCGAGCCTACGCCGCTCGCCCGATGCCACGTTGCCTAAGTGCACAAGTGCGTCTACAATTCGCCACTATCGCCTCTACGCCCGAGCCCGAGCCGGTGTTGCCGGTGGCAACACCGGCTATATTTTCATGAAGAGGATAAAACAACAACCAATGGTCACCCACTAGCAACCCTTTGGTTGTTGCACACTCCTCATGAGTGCACATTCCTATTTAAGCACTCTCAAAGCCTTTCTCTTTTTCCGATGTGGGACTAAAGTCCCTTCTCTTCCTTTTCATCATTTAAGAACAATGAATGGAATTAATTAATTCCAACAATCCTCCACTTGTTCCATAAATGATGGAAAGGAATTCCAAAATACATCACTTAAAGAATGTTAATACAGTTAGGTATCTTTTGATTTGAACCTAACCTTAGTAGATGCAACACAAGATTTTATCGAAATTTCTGGTAGCTGGGCTTTGAACCAGTTATTCCTTGTGATAAAATCGGTGTTACTTTACACACATTCTTTTGTAGTTCTTCGCCTACATCTCTCGCTTAGCACTATTAATGGCCATGTGTTGATCCTGTCTCGTGAATTTTTATAAGATAAACTCCAGATCTTACTGAGACGGCACCATCTCTAAATTCACATAGGTGAATTTCTTTCAGTATCTCTGTTGATTTACAGATACATGTCAATATTACTGAACTTCATTAAGAGTTTTATAAACTCAACCCTCAAATTGCAACAGTCGACATTATCATGTCATATGCATCCAAATCAACAGTTTGTTGTTACCCATTGAATCTAAGATTAAGGTTTTCTTAACATTAGATTGGGTTGCCACTGTTGTTGGAACTCTTACTCAAGGAGTTTCAATCCCATACCTCTCGAGGTAGACTTTACTAAATCCCTAGCTAGTGGTTTAGTAAAGGGATCAGCTAAGTTATAGCTGGTACGCACATACGTAAGAGAAATGATTCCATCTTTGATCAATTTTCTTACGTAGGTATGTCTTAGACTTATATGTCTAGACTTCCCGTTATACACTTCGTTGTAGGCTCTTGCTAGAGTAGCTTGACTATCGCAATGTATTGACACTTTTGATACATTCTCTTTAGCCAGCAGAACTTCTAATAGAAGATCCCTCAACCACTCAGCTTCTTGTCCTGCAGAAGCTAGAGCCACAAACTCTGACTCCATGGTCGAATGGGTAATGCACGTTTGTTTCTTGCTCTTCCAAGAAACTGCCCCTCCGGCTAGCGTAAATACCCAACCTGTCGTAGATTTGTTATCCCCGACACTTGATATCCAACTAGCGTCGGTATATCCTTCTAATACGGCAGGAAATCTACCATATTGTAATCCAAGATTCTTGGTTTTCAAAAGATAACCAAAAATTCTTCCGATAGCCCTCCAATGCTCATTGTTAGGGTTGCTAGTAAATCTACTCATTTTACTAACTGCAAATGTTATATCAGGTCTTGTGCATTGCATTAAATACATAAGACATCCAATAGCACTTGCGTATTCTAATTAAGCGACGGCTCTTCCAGAATTCTTTTCTAGTTTAACACTTGGATCAAATGGAGTGTTCACTTCTTTGAACTTTAGGTGTTTGAACTTGTCTAGCACTTTCTCAACATAGTGCGACTGCGTAAGTTCAAAATCCCCACTGTTTTGTATTACTTTGATCCCCAAAATAGTGTCAACTTTTCCAAGATCTTTCATCTTGAATGTGGAAGTTAGAAACCTCTTCGTTTCTGTAATTCCACTCATCTCGTTGCTAATGATCAACATATCATCAACGTAGAGACAAAAATATCACAATATTTCCATATACTTTAGTGTATAAACACTTATCACAAACATTGTGAACAAAGCCATTAGAAATTATGACTGAGTCAAATTTCTGATGCCACTGCTTAGGTGTTTGTTTTAATCCGTATAAGGATTTAACAAGTTTGCATACCTTTTGTTCATTTCTCGGGAGCACGAACCCTTCCGGTTGCTCCATGTAAATCTCCTCATCGAGATCTCCATTTAAGAATGTCGTTTTGACATCCATCTGATGAACATTAAGATGATGCAATGAAGCTAACGCAAACAATATTCTAATTGTAGTCGTTCTTGCTACTGGTGCATATGTGTCAAAATAATTAATTCCTTCTTTTTGTCGAAATCCTTTGGCTACTAGTCTAGCCTTGTAGGTGTTTAAAGTACCATCACTATGATACTTTTTCCTGAACACCCACTTACATCCAATAGGTCTTGACCCTTTGGGCAGATCGATAATTTCCCAAGTGTGGTTAGACATTATCGAATCAATCTCATCTTGGATAGCATCTTTCCAAAAAGATGAGTCCCGCGAAGCTATTGCTTCCTTAAAGGTTTTAGGATCATCTTCCACCTGAAGAATGATAGGAATCTTTCGAATAAATTTCTCTGTATTTCCTTCCACTAAGTAAAAGGAAATAAGTTGAGAATCTATTTCGTCAGGTCCTAGATCCTTAGCCTTTCGAACTCTCTTGCTGATCCGAAGCTCGGGTTGTTTTTCAACTAACCGTGAAGAGCTCTCCTCACGAGACTCTTCATTAGCAGGAATTTCATGATCCTTATTCTTAGTAATAAGGTTCTCAAAAAATTCCACATCTCTGGATTCGACAATAATGTTAGACTCTAAGTTTAAAAGTCTATATGCCTTACTATTGGCAGCATAACCTACAAAAGCACTTTTGATTCCACGAGGACCTAATTTGGTCCTTTTATGATCCATATTTTTGTAATAATCTATGCACCCCCACACTCTAAAATAACTGATATTAGGCTTACGGCCTTTCCATATCTCATATGGTGAAATACCAGTTTTCTTCAAAAGAATTCGGTTCATTATATGATATGCAGTAAGTAAAGCTTCTCCCCACAAACTAAATGAGATACATCCTACTTTTACAAATAACCTTCTTATACAACCCAATATCAATGGAGTTTAACTTGAATTAGTGTGTTGCTTGCAGGTCAATACTTTTATTTGCATAAAATCGATTGTGGTCTCAGTGATGTTCTTTTAAAAGTTTTGTCCCCAAGGAGGTAGCCTGTGGGGCAGTAATTCACTAACTCTGATTGTCTTCCTAGATAGTTACTCTCAAGCTGATGTCAAATTTAATTTCAAAACTTCCAATCCAGCTCGGGAATATACATAATGTGTCGTTTTTTGGGAAGTAGGTCATAGTTTCCATCAATGCCTCTGTATTTCCAATAACTGATATGTTTCCATGCGGTTTCACTGGGCATTAAGTGATAAGTTCCCGTCCAAATGCTACATGCATACAAATCAACAGAAGTATCTCATCCATCTACTCAAAAGACCTCTCCAATAAGGTTTTCTTATGTCCAAAGAACTTGATTGACCTCAATAGTTACAGAATTGAAAGCTCAACCATCAGCTTGTAGTGTTCGTACAATATTTCATGCGAGATTGGTCACGGGCGCATCACTTCTAACCTAAGAAGCACGAAAACTCCAAAATTCATGTTGTGTTCGTGTCGTGTCAGACATGCCACGGACACTCCAAAATACACTAGGACACACCAAATTAGGTGGCAAATCCATATCACTGTCTCAAACGTGTTGCGTTGAATCTGTGTCCATGCAACATAGCTTCGGTTCGCGGAAAGGAATGGAAAGGAAATCAATTCCTTGGTATTTCCTTTCCTTTGGGAAATTACAATTTCCATTGGTTTTCCCTTCCGATGTTTGGAAATGCCAAGGAAAGTGAATATTTCAAGGTGGGAATGTGATTCCTTGCTTGGATGGATAGAATCATCCCCTCCCCCTAATTTTTCTTCCATTGGAAATAACTTTCCTTTCCTCCTCAATTCCTTTGGCACACAAACACAGGAAAGTAATGACTTTCCTTTCCCAACCCCATGATTCTGCGAACCAAACGACGCCAATTCATCAACTAATTAACTCAAGTCTAGAGGAAACCATCATTACAAGGCGCGCGCACCAGTTCTGGAGACTACGCACCTGCGCGTGATCATGAAGAAGAGGAGGAAAGTGAACTTACGGATGAAGAAACATTTGTCAGATGCAGAGCTTCAACTTCTTCCAGTATGTATAATCATAATGTGGATCTTGGATTTCCAAATGACAATAATTGACTTTTACTCACACTTTTGCAACTTTAGGGCTTACTTTGCGCTTCTTCTCAGCATCCTTCTCTTCTCTCCTCTTCTTCCTCCTCCTCCTCCTCCTCCTCGTCGCATAAAAATAGTGTTTGTTTTTTTTAGTTGGCATTATTTGATCAGGTTTTTGTGGGCGGTAGACTGGTAGGTGGGTGGGTTGGCGGGGGCACCGGACTATATACTAGACTACATAATTGCCAACAAAAACTTAGGATCCACATAAGAATCGATTCAAGAATTCAATAGAAATAGTAACCATGTCTCTCTATTTCTCCACTATTATAATAGGCTAATTATATGGGCACATTCAAACCTTATCATGGCTAGCCCATTTTTTTGTGGGTTTATCTACAAGTTTGTCATTAAAGAAAGTGATCATGACTATCCCACTCTTTGGTATAAAAGTCAAATTTTCTAATTTTGTTCTTCTTCTTCCTCAACTCATCCAAGAAGAAGAAAAAGAACAAAAAAAAGAAGAAGAAGAAGAACAAAAACAACAAAAATGAGAATTCTGATGGGGTTTAAACCCTAATTTTCTTTCTCAACTCATTCTCACTATCTCCAAGTATAATGGGGTTTAAACCCTAATTTTCTTCCCATTTCGAATTTCGATTTTCAATCGACGGAGAAGAAGAAAATAAGAAGAAAACATCCAAAAATTAAACCCTAATTTTCTTCTCATTTCCAATTTTGATGGCACCCAAAGGCACCTCATAATGCACAAACCCTAATATTGGTGGAAACCATAAAATTGCTGTTCAACTAGTGTAAACAAGAACTGCCCAATTTTCTGGCAGTCCTATAAACTGAATGGACTGCCAAAAAACTGGGCAGTCCTAAGTCACAGCATATGAAACAAAGGGCTGCCCATTTTTCTGGCAGTCCTTACTGTATGTTGGACTGCCAGAAGAATGGACAGTCCAACTCACAACATGTGTAACTTTGGATTGCCCAACTATCTGGCAGTCCAGTCTGTATGTTGGACTGCCAGAAGAATGGGCAGTCCAAAGTTACACATGCTGTGAGTTGGACTGTCCATTCTTCTGGCAGTCCATTCAGTTTGTAGGACTGCCAGAAAATTGGGCAGTCCTTGTCGACGCGGAGTTTTCTCGTTCGTTCATACTTGGGTTTAATTTAAATGGGTAATTTCCCACTCCGTATGTAGTTTAATTCATTCAAATGGGCTACAAAGAATTGAAATAAACAATGTAATTGATGCTTGAATTTTTCAAATTAATTTCTAGAATTTTGGAAATAAATTGAGAAAGAATTTGTGTGCTTGAATTAATTTCTTCAAAAGAGGAGGATGGTGGAGGAGAAGTGGAAGATGTTGGGAATTTAGGAGTTGTGGATGAGAAGAGAAAGAGGTTGGGGATTGAGGAGAGGTGGAGGAGAAGAGGATGAAGAAGAAGAGAAGGATGAGGGTTTTGGAAGAGAGAAGAGATTTTGCAAATGAAGGAGAAAAAATGGGTTGGGGGGGGGGGGGAATTTTGGATAGCCATGATAAAAAAATTGGGCTAGTCTTGTGAAAAAAAAAAAAAAATTTTGCTAGCCACAATCCGGACTAGCCATGATAAGTTTTGGATGTGCCCATATAATTAGTCTTATAATACTACTTCAAAACGTTCATTTAGCCATCAAAGTCACTTATATCCTCCATTAATTATTAATAATAATTAAAAAATAATAATAACTTCGTATATGTTCTTACCTAGTTAAGAAAAAAGAAATCTAAAATTCTCCTAACTACCTAAACATATAAAAAATTCTAAAATATATTCAATATTCAAATTATATTTGAACTAAGTGCATTGTATTATCTAACTAAACATTTATCTAAAATTCTAAAAGCATATCTATAACAAATCCTAACCAAAATATATACAAATCCTATTTAAAATCTTTTAATAAAATTAAAATTATTATCTAATGTTTTAACTATTTCATAGTTTTTTTTTTTTTTTTTTACGTGCAACACACATAAACATGAACGTTACTGTGACTATATGTATATTATGTATTCATATCAATTCTATTCCTAGTGCCACAATTTTGATTAAATTTACTAAAGGGTATTAATTGTATATTATTAGTTAAATCTTTATAGTTCAGAACATGAGAAATGTCAAGACAAAAGATACAATTTTGATTAATTTACAAAAAGTATCATATTAAGATTATATCTATTATACAAAACACAAAGGTTTTTGAATCCTAGGGGTGACTGTGCCAAGATAAAGAGTGGTTGAGATTTAATCTTGGTGAATCAACGGTTGTGGGATTTTATGGGGAAGAGCATTATTGGGAGTGGGGTTTTATGGGGAAGAGCATTATTGGGAGTGGGGTTTTATGGGGAATCCAAAGATGGGGATTTAATATTTTGATGGTTGGGATTTAATATTTTGATGGGGGCCTCATAATGGTTGTGGATGAGCATTATTGAGAGTGGGGTTTTATGGGAAATCCAAAGAAAATTCACATCCAGCAGTGGTTGGGATTTAATATTTTGATGGGGGCCTCAAAATTATTATTGTTCGTTTAAAATTGGGGGTCCAAGATTTTGAGGGGGAATACCTTAAATGAACCATGCCCTATGGACACGGGTTATGACTAGTATATATATATATATATATATATATATATATATATATATATATATATATATATATATATATATATATGGAAGCGGATCAAAAGCCCCCCTTAGAAAGCCCCCCAAAAACCCCCCTCACTCTAATTCGTAATTTAATGTTAATATTAATGTTAATGTTAATATTAATGTTAATATTAACATTAAATACTAAAATTAACATTAATATTAACATTAAAATTAATATTAACATGAAAATTAATATTAACATTAATATTAACATTAATATAAAAAAAAAATTAAAAAATTAATATTAACATTAACATTAACATTAACATTAACATTAATATTAACATTAACATTAACATTAACATTACGAATTAGAGTGAGGGGATTTTTGGGGGACTTTCTAAGGAGGGCTTTTGATCCGCTCCCTATATATATATAGAGAATAAGGGAGGTAGGGCGCCACCTCACGGGTACCCCGAATCATGATAACTACGGATAAGCCTCCAACTCCCACACATGACTTAAGACGACACAGACATAGACACAAACATGAAACATGACATATATTACAGTGTGTCCTAATATATTTTAGAGTGTTCGGTTGTGTCCAATACGTGTCTGACATAGTCCATGTTTTTTGACTATCCATGTTTCGTACTTCGTAGTACACAACATTTATTTTATCGAACGCCGGTCGCATTGATCTCCATGAAAAACGCCGATGAAATCCCTAAAACAAAAGAAATACTTTATACTTATAAAAGAAGAGCCACTGTCATCCGAAACTACTATAGGGAGGAATGATACAAAAAGGATATCGAGCATGGTTGAAACTAGTCTCATCTAAAGATCAATAATTCTCAAACGACCACCATGACTTCTCCATCGAATCCACCTTGGTTGGAGTGAGGATGGCCATTTAGAGAAAAAATAGAGAACCAACATCTTTATAATTTTCTTTTCCAATTAAGATCTTTATATTTTTCTTTTCCAAATATTATAATGCTTTGCCTAGTAAGAGCATTCACAGTGGGACTCTTTTCAAGTGCTATATTTGATCTTTGGCTAAATTTTGTAGCACTTGAGGGCTACAATGGACTCGTGTCCACACTTGAAAAAGAGTAGAAAGCCAAATGACTCTCCAAATTTGGAGAGTCCACTAGTGGAGCTATAGTTACTTGGGGCCCACCATATTTACTTTTCTCCTTCATTATTTTTGTTGTAGTGTTGCCACTTGTCAATTATGAAGGAAAAATAAGGAAGAAAAAGATGGGATGTTGCCACTTGTCAATTTGGAGTATTTATTTAGAGTATACCATTGTGTACCAACATGTAGGAAATACTTCAAAATTAATTTTTGGAGTATGGTTTGAAGTAATTTGGAGTATGATTTAGAGTGTTGCCACTGTGGATGCTCTAACAACCTTACTCCCATATTTTTGTTACTCGAACCAACATCTTCCATGATGCATGCAACAATTATCGTGGCGCCAAGTGAACCGTCAATTTCTTGCTTCGCATACTAGTATGACTACTTCCTAAAGAATTATGACCTATATTTATACAATTTTGTTGCTATACAATAAAAAAAAAGTACAATAAATAATTTTAATTTTGCAATACAACAAGTACAACTCGACCAATTATAAATCTTATTATTGAAAATCAATGCAACAAAAAGTTTGTCCATTTTTTTTTCATTTCTTCAAGAGCTAAAAAGAAGTGCCGATCACAAGGAACATTTCGACCATCATAGAAACAATGAATCGACGTTGTAAATACTAGTAAGGATTGTGTTTCGAGCAAGATTTATCGTCACAATTCCACCATTATATATATATATATATATATATATATATATATATATATATATATATGGGTAATTGTGGCAATTACGTCTCCACTGGGGTTCGAACTCCCGACCACTTGTGTCGCAAGCATCTTTCTTAACCACTAGATTAGAGGTCATTTGCAATATATATATAATTTTGAAATAAAAAATTTTTTGGAATCATTACCTCTAGCGGATGCGAAGAGGTCGAATCAACCAACCGGAAGAAATGAGATTATGGTTGGGGCATGCCATGGGTTCGAGAAGTGATGGATGAACCGAAAGGGTTTTAATAATTTTATTTGAATTTTATGGATTCATTCCGCACCCGATCATGTTTGTCTTTATAACGTTTATTGTCCTATATGTACCGTATGTGTATTATGCTAGGTAGTAACTACATCTCAAGAAAAAATAACGTGCTTGTGTCGTGCCACTCAAATATATGGACTTAGAATATGCAATATTGCCATGACAACTTCTATTTTATACAAGAAGAAAATAACTTTTCTTTACAACTACTATGATCCTATAAATGGATTGCTCTAGTAATTGTAATAAGGAAGATGTTGGATGGACCATTTATTTAGCATATGCACATCCATTTAAATGAAAATTGATGATATTAAACAAAATATTGTCAAAAAGGAAAGCAAAAATATTTAAAATTTCATAATAGCAAGTGAAACGTTCTCAAAAAAGGAAACTGAAGGTAAAAGTCATTTGAGTGATATAATTTCTAAGAAGCGATGGTTTTTCTTAAAATGAAATCTTCTACTTTTAGAGGAGATGAAATGTAAAAATATTTGGCATAAAAAAAAAAATCTAAATTATATAGAAATTCACTTGCATATAATTAGATAAATATAATTTTTTTCTTCCAAAAAAAAAATGACCTAGAAAAAAAAATGTGGTAATATGATATATTATGTCCAAGTGTCAACAAATTAGTGGCCGAGCTCACCATTTACCATTGCCTCGTGGTGAGTCCGGACCACCCAATAATTTATCCGTAGCAACAATCATATTGTACATATGGTGTACTCTATGTTAGTCCGCCATAATCTAAAATTTAATTTTTTTGCAAATATAGACTTTATCACGTAAATTCCATTTCAGGTGTATAGTTTAAGTTTTTGAAAACAAACCTCAATAACTTGTTGGATTTCTAATTGTGACGTCAAATAGAGTATGATTATTTGGTAATAAAACTTGTACATATGTCATGGAAGTTATGAGACCATCTCCAATGGTGATTTCTAAAATTGAGTTCTTATCCTACTTGGCATTGTACTTTAAGGAGATTTCTATCCTAGTTGAAAGAGTTTCTACATAAAAATTGTAGACATAAAAAAATGCTTTCCAATGGTTCTCCATTTCTATCCTATGTGTCACATAGTAAAATGACCAATTTAATGGTGTGGGGCCCAATAATAATTGTCATGAGAGATAGGAGAATTTCTATGAGAGTTTCTACATGTAGAAATTCTCCTAGAGAGTTTTCATCCTACATCATTGCCACATAGGATAGAAATGGTGATAGAAATCACCATTGGGAGAAATTTTTTCTAAAATGGATTTCTTCCATAGAAATTGGGAAGATAGAAACCCCCATTGGAGATGGTCTGAGTCCCAATGCCCAAACTTCCATGAAGTATTGTCCCAAATTCTTCTAGGTTCTTTTGGTGATATATAAAACTTTGAGATGTAAACTCACTAGTCATAACCCGTGCCCATAGGGCATGGTTCATTTAAGGTATTCCCCCTCAAAATCTTGGACCCCCAATTTTAAACGAACAATAATAATTATGAGGCCCCCATCAAAATATTAAATCCCAATCACTGCTGGATGTGAATTTTCTTTGGATTCTCCATAAAATCCAACTCTCAATAATGCTCATCCACAACCATTATGAGTGCAAATCCCACTCTTTGGATTTCCCATAAAACTCCACTCTCAATACCACAACCATTATGAGTGCAAACCCCACTCTTTGGATTTCCCATAAAATCCCACTCTCAATAATGCTCATCCACAACCGTTGATTCACCAAGATTAAATTCCAACCACTCTTTATCTTGGCACAGTCAGTCCCAGGATTCAAAAACCTTTGTGTTTTGTATAAGAGATATAACTTAGAACGACATGGTATAATTTAAAATAGATATATAAAGTTAAGGCCCACACATACTTTCTAACGAGCCTTTGTTTTCTTGCATATGAACTTTTTCGTGGAACTTAAAGAACAAAATGAATAACCATTTGAAAAAAAGGCCAAAAAATATTTCTTAGTTGACAACTTGGACGAGATGATTCCTCAAACTCCCGTTGCCTATGAAGGGCCATAAAAAAATTAGCATTTTTTGCCTAAGGTATATAAATTCAAAGTATTTTTTGAACCATACAACGCCCATAATATTATATTTGCAAGGGTAAAGTGCATTTAAATCCTCCTTAAATGTTAAAAAATGTAATTAAAGACTCCCTGATTTAAAAATTCAATATATTTCGATTACGCTCAATTCAGCCCCTCGCCGTTAACAACCATAAAAAATAGTATAAAAAGACAATTTTATCCCTCCCTCACTCCTCCCCTCTCTTTCCGGTGGTGGGAGCGGACGCTCGCCGGTGGAGGGGAGGGGGTCAGGGGGGCGGGCGCTCGCCGGCGGAGGGAGGGGGTGGGCTGGCAGAGGGAGGAGGGGGGGCGGTCGGGGGGCGAGGGCTGGCCGGCGGAGGGAGGGGGGGGTAGGGAAGGAGAGGGGGGCTGGCAGGGAGGGGGGTAGTTTAGGTAGTTTTTATTTTATATATATATATATATATATATATATATATATATATATATATATATATAATATTTGTAAGAATAGTCTGGGTCTGATTGGACCAGCAAATAGAAGTCTACAACAAGTTATGGAGCAGATGATGCTACTGAAAAGACGGGGGCCTGATATTTACAACAAGGCGAGAATTAAGCTTCTGTCAGCAGTTTGGCATATATGGAGGGAAAGAAATAGACGAGTGTTCGAAGGAAAGACAATGTCGATTCAGGGGATCCAGCATAATATAGAAAGTGATTACCAGTCCATGGCCGCTGTTAGAGCCTAGTAGCGAAGGGTCTGATTATTGGATGTAATATTGTGATTGTGTTTTTTCCCATTATTTTTGAATAAAGTACCCATTCTTCAAAAAATATATATATATATATATATATATATATATATATATATATATATATATATATATATATATATATATATATATATATATATATAAGTCTTAACAATTATTTTTAACGGCTAATAGACGGTAGGGACTTAATTGCTCACGCGAGCGATCTAAGGTGGACCAAACTGCTTAAGTTTTCTAACGAGTCTTATTTTGCGAACGAGACAAATCTAGGAAAAGTTTAAATGCACTTTACCCTATTTACAATGACTATAAAAGATATTTAGTATTTTTTTGAACAAGATTATTGACGGTTGAAATATTCGAAAGGGTTTCCTGCAACAAAGTTATGACAATAGGGGTGCAACTCGGACGGGCTAAACCCGAACCCGATCGGGTAAACCCGTTAATGGGTTGGGTTAGGGTTGAAGATATTCGGGTTTGGGCTCGGGCTCGGGTTAAAATATTTGAACCCGATCGAAAATCGGGTTGGGCTTGGGTTCATGTGTTGGATAACCCGAAGAACCCGAAACCCGACATACATATAATTTATATATATATATATATATATATATATATATATATATATATATATATATATATATATATATATATATATACATATATATATATATATATATATATACATATATATGCTACTTAAATAAAAAGTTTAACTATAATTTTTTTCACCCGAACTCTTCAATTCCTTGTCCTAAATCTCATTTAAGTTTTATTTTGTAATGATCGAGGCTTGATTGCTATTTGATTATGCATTTAATATTACTCTTGTTTAAAATTATTTCAAATATCATATTAGAGTCCGATAAACCCGATGGACCCGACCCAACCCGAGCCCAACCCGATCCTCCGGGCTTGGTCTTGGGCTTCATATGTTGAACCCGAAGTCGGGTCGGACTTGGGCTTGGGCTATGCTTATGATCTATCGGGTTGGGCTCGGGTTGACCTCAAACCCGACCCAACCCGCCCAAGTTGCACCCCTACTTAAATTGCTCCATATACAAGATTGTTGTTTACGAAATTAAGAATAGTTATAATAATTAGATTTATTTGACTTATTTCATGTCTATTAACTGACAACTCAAATTTTTCTTTAGGGTTAATATTGTTCTTTAGGGGGTTAAGAATAGTCCTACAATAATAAAAATTTTATTGCTTATTTTTATCGTCCAAAAGATAGTCCCCTAGTACATTTATAATGGAAATGAATTTGGCGATTTATATTTCGTTATGGTAATTTCTAAAACCACTCCACATTTTACTCTAGGACAGTCCAATCCTAGAACTACCAACAAATAATTTGAATATTAAGATAGACTGTCAACGAAGTTGGCAGTCCTCATTAATGTTAGGACTTCCAACTTTTTTGACAGTCCTAGTGGACTGTTCTGAAGTAAAATGTGGAGTGCATTTAAAAATTACTTTCGTTATTGAAAAACATGCAAATAAAGATATTCACATAATTATATGCAAGTAATACTCTGACAATCATGCTAATTGATAAATTAAATTTGACTTTTTTTTTTAAATTTTCACTTGTTAAATTTGGAGCAATCTCCAACTTGGTATGGATTTCCGTGGTAAATGAAAGTATTGCTCAAGTTAAAATTAACTATAACAAACGAATTAACCATAGCCCTTTAAAATTTTACTGTTTCCCAAGTACTCTTTTTAATCAAACAAATTAAGATTATATATAAGGGCACAACCAAAGTTGATAGGGCTATCCAATTTATGGCAGTCCAGGACTGCCACAATTTCTGATAGTCCTAGATACTTTATGGACTGCCAGAAAATATGGCAGTCCAGCCAAACGCGAGATAGATTGCCATAAAATGTCATATTTTTTTGCAGCTGTAGTGTCCCGAAATTCATGATACATATTTTATACGTGTTCGTATTTCTGACCCGTATTTCTCATTTTCTTTGATTAGTTAGTTGTGGTTTATTTTCATATTTAGCATTGTGGTTTAATTGTCATTTATTGTTCATGGATTTATTTTGATTAAGTGGAGCTTGGTTTTATTCGGATAGGAGAAGGATTGGGTTGGTTCGACTTGGCTTGGTTTACTTGGTTCATCATGAACCAAGGTGAACCCCTACCTACCACCACCATCCTCATTTATTAACCCCACCCTCTTTCTCTTTCATCATTCACTCTTCTTCTTCCTCACCGTTGCTCTCCACCTACCAAGAGGTTTAGGCAAGTGCGATCTTGCTTCTTGAGGGATCTTAATTTTTATTGTTCCATTCTCTTCTTTATATGATTATAAGCTTCTTTAGAACTTGGAGTTTTTAATTTTGATGGATAGATTCTTCTAGATCTACATTTTAACTTTGAGTTCATGGAGTTTTCTTGGTTTTGATCTACTAAAACTTGTTATTTTCGAAAACTAATAGTTCCATGAGCAAGAGCACGAAATTTCGTGTGAATTTGATTTTTGATTCACCTCATTTCGAGTTAAAATAAAATTTTTATGGCCAAAACAAGTTTTCTGAATTTTTTCATGTCGGCTGAAGAATGTGGTGCTGGCGTAAAATTAGATTTTACGCAGGGAAGCTAGCGTAAAATCGAATTTTACGCAGGAAGGCATGCGTAAATGTGAAATTTTACGCTGGAAACCCTGAAATTGCGTATTTTACGCTGGATTGTATCCAGAATGTGAAATTTTACGCTGGGAACCCTGAAATTGCGTATTTTACGCTGGATTGTATCAAGAATGTAAGATTTTACGCTGGAAATCCTGAAATTGCGTATTTTACGCTGGATTGTGTCCAGAATGTAAGATTTTACGCAGGGAACCCTGAAATTGCGTATTTTACGCTGGATGGTACCCAGAATGTAAAATTTTACGCTGGAACCCTCCCCTTTTACATACTTTACGCAGAATTGATTTTTTTGGCATAAAAAGTGCACAAAATGACTGTTTTTGCCAAGTTAAGCTATTTTCTAGCTAGAATTTCGAAAAATATTAAAGTTTTAGATCTTTGTCTTGCCTTTCCGAATATCTCTGGAGCACCTCATTTTAAGTTCGTATGTGGAAGTTATGCCCCGTCTCCCTGAGCCGCATGATTCTTCCACAACTCTTGCACCCTGTTTATATTTAGTTATTGCATACACGCTTATACCAGGTTAAATATTAATTTTAAATAATAACATGACATGATAGTGACCCGTCGTGGCGCACTCTTGATAGTGTATTTGACATGATATATATCTCGAATGTTGTTGCGACGGCTAGCATGTCATGGCATAATTGAATGGCCTAGACACCGTGGATGAATGTGTTTGTACTAAATGAACCGGTAATGTTTGCATCATGTCTAGGACAGGGATCCCTGAGTACCACGGTCAGGGATACCTACAGTAATTGACTAAGGCTAATAAACTAGAATAATTCAGTAGACATGAAGAGATTTCCAGCTACAGGGAATCCCGTTACCTGGGCGCATTAAGTGGACTTGTAGCCTACCGACGAGTAGGGCACATTTCCAGCACACAGTCGCGTGTTGCATTCTCCATAAACGGACATTCGACCTGGATAACCGGATGGTCTGCAGGGCTTGTGGCTGTTGGGATAATCTCATTGCATCTTACTAGTAACTAGGCCTGTGATAACCCTAGTTAGTTAAAAAGTATCAAGCCGTACTCTTGATTGGCCGTGATTGATTGGATGGAGTTTATCCCAACTTAGTCTTGTCCCGATCCTGTACAAGATTGTGACACGACATGATTATTGATGCTTGCCTTAACAATAACGATCGGGGGTCCAGTTCTGTTCAGGCGAAGGGTTACAACCCCGGTCCTTGTTTGGTTTAAGGGTTGTAACCTAGCTCCCGGAGCAGTTCTGAGTCCTCTCTTCGTTTATTGTCTTGTTACCTTACCATTAGTATTTGAGACGGGTTTCTATTCAGGTGAAGGGCTGCAACCCCGGTCCTTGTTTGGTTTAAGGGTTGCAGTCTGGCTGCTTGAATGGTTTCCTCATACTCAATTTATTATTGTTATCTCTATTATTATTATGATCAGTTCTTTTATAAGCTCTCTTTAATTATTCTATTATGATATGCTGGTTTTAGTTCCTAAGTGAAGCCTCCTTTGTGGCACTTGCTCTTTCTGGGGTCTGACCCAGCTGGTTTTGTATGGCCAGATATCGGAGCAGTCCCAGAGGATCTACCTAACTTTCAGCCAGATGGTGACCACCAGGCGTAACCCTGGCAATGAGTGGGTTTCTTTTTGTCCTCCCACTTTATTGTAAAATTATTCTTTTGAGGCGTTTAGCCGACGAGCACGTGTTAGCTCGATTGCACCTTTACTTATTGTCTACTTACGGGCTGTAACATGATTGACAGATCCTAGGGTTGATCATGTATGACTCAACTCCTGCTAGTCTTGACATTTTGTACGACTAGCTTCATGATCATCCAATATGTAATGTATGGGACGCCTTGCTATTATATATTTGGTGCTCTGACATCTTGTAACTATTATTGCTTGCTTGAGATTGAGACAATAGGCTTATTCATGACTATAGGAGACTGATGGATTGTAGTTAAACCCTCATATATCTAGACAGCCGTGACCGTATAGTGAGGTGGATTCCATTTCATTATACGTAGCTGGCTATGTATGCCCCCGCTCTCCAGTATTCTGGTTCTGGGACGTTACATGGTTTTAGTGGTGGCCCATGCATGTCTTGTCAATCAAGAAATGTGAGGGTTTACCGGATGTCTCAATCTATACTCGCCTTTGATCTCCACTCGTATCTTCTCATCTCCTTGGATTCCAGACTTGATAACATGCTTGCATCATTGTTCTATCCTGGTCCTTCCTTAATATTCCCGATGTCATTGCTTCAGTGGCATCGTTCCTGTTGATCAGCCAGAAGAAGTTCGGCCGACAGACCAATAACAGCAAGAAGATCAAGATCAGTCCTCAGCAGCCGCCTCCCGAGCCATGCCTTCTTGATGTAATGCCCCGCTCCGCCTTAGCGGAACGCCGATTCAAACGGCAAGTACAACGACTCAAACGAGCCGTCGACCCGAAGAGTTGGCATCGACCTGATGAAGAATCGATGCAAGGCTTACATTGGCCCGTCAAAGATGAATCCAGACTTAGACTATCAAAGGCGCGCTCGGAGTATCGCTCGGCCGATACGAACATCGCTAAGGTGGGTGGCTCCGATGAACCCGTCTGTGCTTAGCCTAGACACATAACAATACGGACACTATCACGAGAATCGCTAGGCGATAACCCCTTGCATGCTAATAAATGACTCAACGCACCTAGCTAAGGGAATAATCCCAACTTGTATGCTTGTATAGAATATAGAAAGGAACATGGAAAAGTACGAGAACTCCCACCCGCGCTCCATGCTCGTGCTACGGCACAAGCCTACGTTTATGCTGCTTATGCGTTCAACAATGAAACAATGAATTGTTTACAACAATGAAACGGAAGACTATCGACATAGTCACTCCGAGTAGAGTATAGCAACATTGAAAGGCTACGGGACCAATGGGTCGCCAAGGCGACTCCCGCACAGGGAGTTGCAAATGTATAAATGAATGAATGAAATGAATGAATATGTGAATGAATCAATGAACGAATGAACAAGTGAAAGAAAGAAAGAAAGAAAGAAAGAAAGAAAGAAAAGAAAGAATGAAGAAAAGATAAGAAAGAAAGGAGTGGTTAGCGACAGGTGTGACGGACACGTACAACGGGGCTCGCTACCCGCGCTGCACGGACGCCAACCTGGTCGATAACGCATTATGGCTAAGGGTTAGCCTATGGCTCAAAGACAGCCGTTAAGTTAAAAAGACAAGTTAATACGAAATGGTCGTGGACAAACGGTACGAGCGAGGGGTGACATATGCTGTGCCGTAAAGAGAAAGGGATTCCGCGGCATGGTCAAAGTGTGAAGGACTTGTCGGTCCGGACGGAATCAAAAAGGGGCTTACGGGCTGCCTGGGGGGGGGCTTAGCCACCAGGAGACGTAAGTGCGGGGTATTTTTCAAGATACTATCAGGGTGTACCAGCCGCACGCCATGATAGGTGCGAAAATACCAAGGGGAAAATGTCCAGGATGGCTTGTGGTGCCAGCGACCGATGCATATAAATTAAGTGGGCTTTGCTGGTGGCAATCCACGTGCAAGTCCTTGCATTGAAATCAAAGTAGTCTAAGTAACTAAATGAAGTGCCTCCTGAATATGCTTGAATGTAACACACCAAATGATACAGAATACTTGTACGACTGAGTTAAGGAACGCGCCTACGTTATGTTATTATCACATGAATTGTTGTCTAACTTGGTTTACTTGAACAGGGAAGGCCGGACGGTAAGTATGGGTAAGTTGTGCATGTATTTCCATGCGACACTCTGAAATCGGTAACACGAGATAGGTTATGACATATGGCATGAAATTGATCCTAAGGCAAGATTAGAAAGACAATGAATGATAGAGATGCACACAAGTAAATGGAACGTGTTCGGTAATGATGGCATTGTGGGCGAGCTAGTCTCCCCACCAGTGCATAACAATGTACTGATAATCCCACAGTCTACTTGCAGGATGCAGGTATCGCCGGCGGGTGCGGAGCTTCCATCGAACGTGCTAAGGCGCGGAGCCAACTCTGGGGCCTTGGAACGTTGCAAGAAGCTGAAGCACCCTATACAGGACATAATGTATCGGAACATCGCCATGAATCATTCCATCTTGTAAGCCACTTGGCACGCCTTTTATGTTTCAGAGAGAGAGAGAGCTTGAGCGATTTGTAATATCGGCCTAGCGCCGCTTGTAAACTTCTTGGAAATCAATAAAGAGTTTGGATTTACTTCTACTTGTGTTCATTTACTTTCCGCTGCAAATGGGGACACTCTGTGCGACTCTGTGGCCTAGATTAAATCGGCCGTTTCTGGACTTGGCCTTGCACGGGCGCAACCTAGGCCCGTGCGGCATCACGCCTTAGCGAGGACGATCGCTCCTGCGGGAGCGGGGCGTGACAGATTGGTATCAGAGCACGGCTTTACGTCCTTGGACTTCATTCGATTTTCTCAGTTTTGAAAGCTCGATTGGTTACAAAAGAAGTGTACGCTCTCTCTCTTTGTGCCTTGGGATGTTCCATACAATAAGTCTAATACTTTCAAAAGCTCGTACGAGTACTCGGTTGGACGGGATCGATAGGCAAAGGCCTTTGTGCCACCACGACGGACTTGAGTCGGAAGGAACCGATGCTAAGAGTTAGCAAACACAGTGCATGCTTGAATGAGCTTACGATGACAGCAAACAAGTATACGAGACCAAAGTATAGTTCGAACGGGATGGTTACGCACGCAGCCTTTTGGCTAAGTTGTGCAGAGTGTCGCGCACCTAGACCTTCTGGTGCAAACGAGTTGCGAGTGAGATCGATTATCACTCGAACGAGGATAAGTGAGCATGCGAACTCGAATATAGTCCGCACGGGATAGCTGTGCACACGGCCTTTTGGCTAAGTTATGCCGTGTGTCGCACACCTCGACTTCTGATGCAATCGAGTTGCGAGCGATATCAAGTACCGCTCGGTCGGGAACGGAGATACACTTAGAGTGTCTATCGATAGGAACGCTATCGAGTTAACGCTTAGGCATACTCGGAAAAATTGGCTCGTATTTTGAGAATTAGTATGAACGACTTAGTACGTCGAGGCGACGTGAGCGATTACGCTAGAGATTCGTCGAACGAATCTGAAGGATGTCTTAGCGCCTGACGCAAACATGATTGAGGAGTAGATCGTATGGCTTGAATCCGAGTGGTGTATGTGATAGGTTCGGAGAAGAATAAGAATGTGTGTCGATGACTAGTCGAGTGGCTCGAACCCTGAGTGGTGTATGGATGTTATAGAAATTGTTCGAGCAAGACTACAAGATATACGGATAGAACGGGTATGTCGGCGAGGCGATGCGATCGCGCAAAGCCTTAGAACGCGTCACACTTAGTTGATCGTGACTTCGAATGTCCTGAACGAGATGTCGTTCGGACAACTTGTGAATGGGCAACGCATGTTAGAAAACGATTCGGAATGATGAATGAAAGTGAATGGTCTTGATCGAGAAAAAACTTAGAGGATCGCGCGTACGATTTGGGATTGATTCAAATGAAATGTGACTTGAGTTTTGAACAACGATCTTGAAACGAGCTTGAGGAATAGCGATCGAAATTGATCTTAAAATATCGAGGAAATTGTGGAATATCCAACTCGGACAATAGCATCAGTCGCACGACTCGAAATTGGTTGCAAAGGAAGATCGTCAGGTTACGCATATCGTCGATGGTATTGAGGCGTATCAAAGATCGATATGCGATAACTCGGAGGTACTCTGACTCGGCGAATGACGGTCGTGCAAATGTCATTGTTCCGTTGGATGCTATACTTGAAATGTTAAAAATGTGTCGAGAAAAAGATAGATTTGGCTCGAGAACTTTATAGTTGAACGAAATATAAATGGACTATCGATCTTGGCTTGGATAGAAAATGAAATGCTTGGATTTACTTCGTTGACAACCACAATATTGACGTTCTTGTCTTATGCGAGCGCAACTCCAGCCTCGCACATGCGTCGCGCCGGATTAGGATGATCACTCCGCGTGAGCGCTGATATGGTGATTCATACAGCGGGAGTGATTGAACTTGGATGGCGTGGCAATCTGATTGCTTCGACTTGTGGTTTGACGCGAATGTGGACTCGAAAATGAAATGCTGTGTTTGGAATTGAACTTGAGGATTGAGTAGGTCCAATCCGCGTATCGAGAATGGGTTAGTCTAAAACTCAAACAAGAGTTATGCCCCGATGAGAATGATTATTCCGCGGGAGCGTGCATGGTGATTCATGAACCGTCGTGGATAATCGGACTCGCGTGAGATTGGGGCGCAATGTGTTGACGAGCTGGATGACCTCGTGATCGAATACACAAATTGGTTAGAACTGGTGATTGAACGGAATTGAGTATGTGCAACGTAAGTCTTGATGTAAATTAGGTGATCGTGCTCGATGTTTAAAAATCTGAGTGACGCGAGCTTGGGTAGAAACACCCGTACAAGCAAACAAATGGTTTGACCATAGGATTTGGGGCGAGCGTCGTGCAACGACCTTGTACGATGAGCGACGGACTTGACTTGTAACTATGACCTTGTGAGCTGACCTAGCGGATAAGCGGACGACCCTATGCCGAGTGATTGAACCTGTACGATGGCATTTACAGTATCGTCTGGACGGACGATAGACTTGGGACAATAAGATCTAGAGTAGGACGGGGAACTGGGTGTGTGCGTGAACGACGGCGAGAATAGCCCCAAACGAAGGGAATGATAGGAATGGATGATGCGCAAGTAAAGTTGGAATAACGAATTGAATCATTGGTCGGAAGACGTACTCGATGATAGTACGATACTTAGTCTCGAATCGGACGGAAATTACTTAGGCTTGGTCGACCCCGCTAAGAAGAAATCATACTGATTTCGTGGACAATAACGCTTGAGAAGCGAATCGAATTATCTCGAGGACCGAGATAAACGATATGTGATACACACAAGTTCGGTTTTAAATCGAAGTTAGCAAAACGATAGGCAAATCAAAACTATCACGAGTAGCTTGTCCGACTTTGCTAATCGCTAAGCTTGGTTGAAATGTATGTATTCGGGGGACGTCTTGAATATGTGCACGATCCAAACTCAGCGATATGATGAACTCGAATGCAGCTGCAAGTGGGTGTTGCGATACGCATGAACGAATGAGTGAGTTAGCCTCAGCCTACGTCTCTCGTGTTTGAGAATTACAACGCACCTCGTGCGACCGTTTCAGTCCCATGATATGTCAAAAAGCAACCGAGTCGAAGAAACACTTGAATTGAATAAGTGCCATCAACTCTAAAATGAATGAAAAGTTATCCAATAAAAATCGACCAAACGTACGCGACGCGAAACTTGGAAAGGTATCAAGTATAGTTCGGTGCCATAGAACGATAGAGCCGTTCGATAGGGATTGCCTAAGAAACACACAACATGAGTTAGGGAACGGTAGGATGACCTGCACTCAGGAAGTCTCGAGGACGAGACTTGTTTTGAGTGGTGTATTATGTAATGCCCCGCTCTGCCTTAGCGGAACGCCGATTCAAACGGCAAGTACAACGACTCAAACGAGCCGTCGACCCGAAGAGTTGGCATCGACCTGATGAAGAATCGATGCAAGGCTTACATTGGCCCGTCAAAGATGAATCCAGACTTAGACTATCAAAGGCGCGCTCGGAGTATCGCTCGGCCGATACGAACATCGCTAAGGTGGGTGGCTCCGATGAACCCGTCTGTGCTTAGCCTAGACACATAACAATACGGACACTATCACGAGAATCGCTAGGCGATAACCCCTTGCATGCTAATAAATGACTCAACGCACCTAGCTAAGGGAATAATTCCAACTTGTATGCTTGTATAGAATATGGAAAGGAACATGGAAAAGTACGAGAACTCTCACCCGCGCTCCATGCTCGTGCTACGGCACAAGCCTACGTTTATGCTCCTTATGCGTTCAACAATGAAACAATGAATTGCTTACAACAATGAAACGGAAGACTATCGACATAGTCACTCCGAGTAGAGTATAGCAACATTGAAAGGCTACGGGACCAATGGGTCGCCAAGGCGACTCTCGCACAGGGAGTTGTAAATGTATAAATGAATGAATGAAATGAATGACTATGTGAATGAATCAATGAACGAATGAACAAGTGAAAGAAAGAAAGAAAGAAAGAAAGAAAAGAAATAATGAAGAAAAGATAAGAAAGAAAGGAGTGGTTAGCGACAGGTGTGACGGGCACGTACAACGGGGCTCGCTACCCGCGCTGCACGGACGCCAACCTGGTCGATAACGCATTATGGCTAAGGGTTAGCCTATGGCTCAAAGACAGCCGTTAAGTTAAAAAGACAAGTTAATACGAAGTGGTCGTGGACAAACGGTACGAGCGAGGGGTGGCGTATGCTGTGCCGTAAAGAGAAAGGGATTCCGCGGCATGGTCAAAGTGTGAAGGACTTGCCGGTCCGGACGGAATCAAAAAGGGGCTTACGGGCTGCCTGGGGGGGGCTTGGCCACCAGGAGACGTAAGTATGGGGTATTTTTCAAGATACTATCAGGGTGTACCAGCCGCACGCCATGATAGGTGCAAAAATACCAAGGGGAAAATGTCCAGGATGGCTTGTGGTGCCAGCGACCGATGCATATAGATTAAGTGGGCTTTGCTGGTGGCAATCCACGTGCAAGTCCTTGCATTGAAATCAAAGTAGTCTAAGTTAACTAAATGAAGTGCCTCCTGAATATGCTTGAATGTAACACACCAAATGATCCAGAATACTTGTACGACTGAGTTAAGGAACGCGCCTACGTTATGTTATTATCACATAAATTGTTGTCTAACTTGGTTTACTTGAACAAGAAAGGCCGGACGGTAAGTATGGGTAAGTTGTGCATGTATTTCCATGCGACACTCTGAAATCGGTAACACGAGATAGGTTATGACATATGGCATAAAATTGATCCTAAGGCAAGATTAGAAAGACAATGAATGATAGAGATGCACACAAGTAAATGGAACGTGTTCGGTAATGATGGCATTGTGGGCGAGCTAGCCTCCCCACCAGTGCATAACAATATACTGATAACCCCACAGTCTACTTGCAGGATGCAGGTATCGCCGGCGGGTGCGGAGCTTTCATCGAACGTGCTAAGGCGCGGAGCCAACTCTGGGGCCTTGGAACGTTGCAAGAAGCTGAAGCACTCTATACAGGACATAATGTATCGGAACATCGCCATGAATCATTCCATCTTGTAAGCCACTTGGCACGCCTTTTATGTTTCAGAGAGAGAGAGAGCTTGAGCGATTTGTAATATCGGCCTAGCGCCGCTTGTAAACTTCTTGGAAATCAATAAAGAGTTTGGATTTACTTCTACTTGTGTTCATTTACTTTCCGCTGCAAATGGGGACACTCTGTGCGACTCTGTGGCCTAGATCAAATCGGCCGTTTCTGGACTTGGCCTTGCACGGGCGCAACCTAGGCCCGTGCGGCATCACGCCTTAGCGAGGACGATCGCTCCTGCGGGAGCGGGGCGTGACACTGGAGAACCAGTACCCCCAGTCCAGCCAGTTCAGCCAGCAGGGTCAGAGGATGGGGTCTTGATAGGGCTCATCCGTGAGTTGCTTGCGTCTCAGGATCGTCGAGGTGATGCCTTGCAGCAAGCAGTACAAGAAGCTGTGAGCGGAAATGGTCCTCGAGGGAATAGTGCGGTCAACAATTTCAAGCGCCTGAACCCTCCCTTCTTCGACGGCAGCGAGGATGCTATCGCTGCAGATGCCTGGCTACAGGACATTGAAGTTATCTTGGAGGCAGCCAGGACCCCTGAAGCAGAGAAGGTGGCGGTGGTGCGCCTGCAGTTACTAGATCTAGCCCGCAGCTGGTGGGCTATGCAAGCAGCGAGTTTGGGTACGCCCGTCATGTGGGCGGTATTCAGTGATATGTTCTAGACCAAGTACTTCGACGCAGTGGCTAGATATGACCTGCAGGCCAGGTTTAGTAATCTCAGGCAGATGAGCAGGACGGTCGACGGATATGCGGTCGAGTTTTCAAGGTTGAGTCGGTTTGCTCCCACCTTGGTGACAATCGAGCTAAACAAAGCACAGCAATTTCAGCAGGGGCTCCACTTGGAGATCATATTGGCAGTAGAGCAGTTCGAGCACAGAACTTTTGATGCCGTCTTACGAGCAGCGAGGAGGCATGAGTACACTTCCCGAAGGATAGCGGACCGGACCGGAGATCGGAAGCGGTCTCACGACCAGATGAACCAATCCTCAGCACCGGCCCCTGCAGCTAGGACCCTTACCATTGGAGCTACGAGGACAGGTTCGGTTACCTCCTTACAGCATTCTGCCCCGACCTATCTCCAGCAGCAGAAGCAGAAGCGGCCTTTCGCAACCGGTTGTTCTCATTGCGGGAAGCCCGGGCCTGTTGTTACTGAGTGCCGCAGAGCACAGGGATTGTGCTTGGTTTGTGGTTCGCCGGACCACATTATAGGATCTTGTCCGTTCAGAAACAGGTCATCGTCGACAGTAACTAGTCCCTCGGTTATGGGACCAGCACCAGCACCAGAACCAGCTCCAGTTCACCAACCACAGCAGCTCCCGTTCCCGGGTCCATTGCCGTCTCAGGCCCAGGCCTTCCAGCAACAGAGGCCTCAGCAGTTCGCCCTGGCCCAGGCCCAGAATCGGCAGAGAGGTATCTGTGTCCTATTGTCTTGCTTTCCGCCGTCGTTATACGGGACACATGTCATGTTCCATGTATCCTAATTACAACGGTATATCCCGGGCCCGAGCCATGTCCTAGATCATTCGAAAACGGTTATTGGTACCAACCTTTTCGTATGAGGAGAGGCCCGTGTCCCTGTTTGACCAAAGAGAGAGACCTCAAGCGCAAGACTATCAGTTTAGTTCGTGTTGCTTGAGTTCATCGCTCCTTGGGAGAGTCAAACGTGGGAGTGTGAGGATGATATCCGATCACGTTATCCCAATCGGTTTGGCTCGTGAGGTGTAATATCTTCCTTATGCCTTGCACTTCGATCCCTTGCTTGCATGTATGATTGTATGATTGACTGGTAGCGTAGATTGCTTGCGATAGTATAGCTGTCCCGACATCTCTAGCCTCTTGATTAAATTCCGAGGACGGAATTCTTTTAAGGTGGGTAGGATGTAGTGTCCCAAAATTCGTGATACGTATTTTATACGTGTTCGTATTTCTGACTCGTATTTCTCATTTTCTTTGATTAGTTAGTTGTGGTTTATTTTCATATTTAGCATTGTGGTTTAATTGTCATTTATCGTTTATGGATTTATTTTGATTAAGTGGAGCTTGGTTTTATTCGGATAGGAGAAGGATTGGGTTGGTTCGGCTTGGCTTGGTTTACTTGGTTCATCATGAACCAAGGTGAACCCCTACCTACCACTACCATCCTCATTTATTAACTCCACCCTCTTTCTCTCTCATCATTCACTCTTCTTCTTCCTCATCGTTGCTCTCCACCTACCAAGAGGTTTAGGCAAGTGCGATCTTGCTTCTTGAGGGATCTTAATTTTTATTGTTCCATTCTCTTCTTTATATGATTATAAGCCTCTTTAGAACTTGGAGTTTTTAATTTTGATGGATAGATTCTTCTAGATCTACATTTTAACTTTGAGTTCATGGAGTTTTCTTGGTTTTGATCTACTAAAACTTGTTATTTTCGAAACTAATAGTTCCATGAGCAAGAGCACGAAATTTCGTGTGAATTTGGTTTTTGATTCACCTCATTTCGAGTTAAAATAAAGTTTTTATGGCCAAAACAAGTTTTCTGAATTTTTCATGTCGGCTGAAGAATGTGATGCTGGCGTAAAATTAGATTTTACGCAGGGAAGCTAGCGTAAAATCGAATTTTACGCAGGAAGGCTTGCGTAAATGTGAAATTTTACGCTGGGAACCCTGAAATTGTGTATTTTACGCTGGATTGTATCCAGAATGTGAAATTTTACGCTGGAAACCCTAAAATTGCGTATTTTACGCTGGATTGTATCCAGAATGTCAGATTTTACGCTGGGAACCCTGAAATTGCGTATTTTACGCTGGATTGTATCCAGAATGTAAGATTTTACGCAGGGAACCCTGAAATTGCGTATTTTACGCTGGATGGTACCCAGAATGTGAAATTTTATGCTGGAACCCTCCCCTTTTACATACTTTACGCAGAATTAATTTTTTTGGCATAAAAAGTGCACAGAATGACTGTTTTTGCCAAGTTAAGCTATTTTCTAGCCAGAATTTCGAAAAACTTAAAACATGAAAGTTTTAGATTTTTGTCTTGCCTTTCCGAATATCTATGGAGCACCTCATTTTAAGTTCGTATGTGGAAGTTATGTCCTGTCTCCCTGAGCCGTATGATTCCTCCACAACTCTTGCACCCTGTTTATATTTAGTTATTGCATACACGCTTATACCAGGTTAAATATTAATTTTAAATAATGACATGACATGATAGTGACCCGTCGTGGCGCACTCTTGACAGTGTATTTGACATGATATATATCTCGAATGCTGTTGCGACGGCTAGCATGTCATGGCAGAATTGAATGGCCTGGACACCGTGGGTGAATGTGTTTGTACTAAATGAACCGGTAATGTTTGCATCATGTCTAGGACATGGATCCCTGAGTACCACGGTCAGGAATGCCTACAGTAATTGACTAAGGCTAATAAACTAGAATAATTCAGTAGACATGAAGAGATTTCCAGCTACAGGCAATCCCGTTACCTGGGCGCATTAAGTGGACTTGTAGCCTACCGACGAGTAGGGCACATTTCCAGCACACAGTCGCGTGTTGCATTCTCCATAAACGGACATTCGACCTGGATAACCGGATGGTCTGCAGGGCTTGTGGCTGTTGGGATAATCTCATTGCATCTTACTAGTAACTAGGCCTGTGATAACCCTAGTTAGTTAAAAAGTATCAAGCCGTACTCTTGATTGGCCGTGATTGATTGGATGGAGTTTATCCCAACTTAGTCTTGTCCCGATCCTGTACAAGATTGTGACACGACATGATTATCGATGCTTGCCTTAACAATAACGATCGGGGGTCCAGTTCTGTTCAGGCGAAGGGTTACAACCCCGGTCCTTGTTTGGTTTAAGGGTTGTAACCTGGCTCCCGGAGCAGTTCTGAGTCCTCTCTTCGTTTATTGTCTTGTTACCTTACCATTAGTATTTGAGACAGGTTTCTATTCAGGTGAAGGGCTGCAACCCCGGTCCTTGTTTGGTTTAAGGGTTGCAGTCTGGCTGCTTGAATGGTTTCCTCGTATTCAATTTATTATTGTTATCTCTATTATTATTATGATCAGTTCTTTTATAAGCTCTCTTTAATTATTCTATTATGATATGCTGGTTTTAGTTCCTAAGTGAAGCCTCCTTTGTGGCACTTGCTCTTTCTGGGGTCTGACCCAGCTGGTTTTGTATGGCCAGATATCGGAGCAGTCCCAGAGGATCTACCTAACTTCCAGCCAGATGGTGACCACCAGGCGTAACCCTGGCAATGAGTGGATTTCTTTTTGTCCTTCCACTTTATTGTAAAATTATTCTTTTGAGGCGTTTAGCCGACGAGCACGTGTTAGCTCGATTGCACCTTTACTTATTGTCTGCTTACGGGCTGTAACATGATTGACAGATCCTAGGGTTGATCATGTATGACTTAACTCCTGCTAGTCTTGACATTTTGTACGACTAGCTTCATGATCATCCAATATGTAATGTATGGGACGCCTTGCTATTATATATTTGGTGCTCTGACATCTTATAACTATTATTGCTTGCATGAGATTGAGACAATATGCTTGTTCATGACCATAGGAGACTGATGGATTGTAGTTAAACCCTCATATATCTAGACAGCCGTGACCGTATAGTGAGGTGGATTCCATTTCATTATACGTAGCTGGCTATGTATGCCCCCGCTCTCCAGTATTCTGGTTCTGGGGCGTTACAGCAGTCCATAATGTTACTAGGACTGCCAGAAAATGACTAGCCCCTGATCAACTTTTGTTGTGCCCTTATAAATAACCCAAATTAACGCTAACATTTGAGGTTTCTAACAAATTTGTTTTATTTCTTTTGGGCTAATTATATGGGCACATCCAAATATGATCATGGCTAGCCTATTTTAAACTTTGGTTTATTTACAAGTTTGTCATTGAAGAAAGTGATCATAGCTATCCCACTCTTTGGTATAAAAGTCAATTTTTCTAATTTTGTTCTTCTTCTTCCTCAACTCATCAAAGAAGAATAAGAAGAACAAGAAAAAAAAGAAGAGGAAGAAGAACAAAAACAAAAAAAATGAGAATTTTGATGAGATTTAAACCCTAATTTTTTTTCTCAACTCATTCTCACTATCTCCAAGTATAATGGGGGGTTAAAACCCTAATTTTCTTCCCATTTCGAATTTCGATTTTCAATTGACGGAGAAGAAGAAAATGAGAATAAAACACAAAAAAATTAAACCATAATTTTTTTCTTATTTCCAATTTTGATAGCACCCAAAGGCTCCTCATAATGCACAAACCATAATATTGGTGGAAACCATAATATTGCTGTTCAACTAGTGTAAACAAGGACTGTCCAATTTTCTGACAGTCCTACAAACTGAATGGACTGCCAGAAAATTGGACAGTCCTAAGTCACAACATGTGAAACAAAGACTGTCCATTTTTCTGGCAGTCCTTACTGTATGTTGGACTGCCAGAAGAATGGATAGTCCAACTCACAGCATGTGTAACTTTGGACTGTCCAACTATCTGGCAGTCCAGTCTGTATGTTGGACTGCCAGAAGAATGGGCAGTCCTAAGTTTCACATGTTGTGACTGGACTGTCCAATTTTCTGGCAGTCCATTCAGTTTGTATGACTGCCAGAAAATTGGGCAGTCATTATCGACGCGGAGTTTTCTCGTTCGTTCATACTTGGGTTTAATTTAAATGGGTACTTTTCCACTCCGTATGTAGTTTAATTCATTCAAATGGACTACAAAGAATTGAAATAAACAATGTAATTGATGCTTGAATTTTTTAAATTAATTTTTAGGGTTTTGAAAATAAATTGAGAAAGAATTTGGATGCTTGAATTAATTTCTTCAAAAGAGGAGGATGATGGAGGAGAAGTGGAAGATGTTGGAGATTTAAGAGTTGTGGGTGAGAAGAGGAAGATGTTGGGGATTGAGGAGAGGTGAAAGAGAAGAGGAAGAAGAAGAAGAGAGGGGTGAGAATTTTGAAGAGAGAGAAGGAATTTTGCAAATGAAGAGAAAAAATGGTTTTTGGGAGGGGGGGGGGGGGGGGGGGGGGGGTTAGGATTTTGAGACAATCAAGATCAAAAAATTAGACTAGCCTTATAAAAATAAAAAATTTGGACTAGCCACAATCCGGACTAGTCATCATCATATTTGAATGTGCCTATATAATTAGCCTTCTTTTGCAGTTGAAAATTGAAACCCGGTAAGATTCGGGTAAAACCCGACCTGGGTCATAACCCTATTTCCAAACACTTCCCCTCCCCCACCCCCACCCCCACCCCTACCCCTCACTTTTCCTGTCTGCTTCGCTCCTGAGTCCTCCCCATGCTAAAACCCTCGCAAACAAAGAAGAGAAACCCTAACCCTAATTTTTTGAAGCATTCGGTTTCTTCAGAATGTTCCGATCATCGCACCGCTCTCTTATTCGGAAGGTGAACTCGTAACATGAATATCGACTTCATCGTTATTATTCCCTCGTTCAAATTACTATGTTGTTTGATTCAGGAAGTCTAGTACTAAGGAAAGATTAGGTTTTAGTGTTTAATTCGTATGAGAAATTTGTTTTGGTGTTAATGAACCTTATTTTATCCAGGAACTTTAGTTTTGGGGGAATGTTATATTTTTACCAGCGAACGAAATATTCTTTCTTTGATTTGAGTAACTTATATGCAGTTTATTAGGTTTTGATTTTAGTGAACCTTAGTACGAATCTGTAGTATCTGGGAAAAACTTAGTTTTTTTTTTATTGTTATATGAGTTTTTCAATGTTTAATTTGAGTAAGCTGTAGTGTTTGGGAAAGATTGGATCTTTATTAGAGGATGGACTTCTCCATGTCTAATTTGAGTAAGTTCCACAAAAAATTCGATTTGATGTTAGTGAACTTTAGTTTTATTCAGGAAGTGTAGTAACAGGGAAAGATTCTCAAGAGTTGAGAAAATTTTATATTTAATTAAGTTATAGAATAAGAATCGGTTCCTATGAACTTATTTTGATTCAAGAACTGTAGTATTAGGGCAAGTTTATGCTTTCTACGAGCAGGTAAACTTTATAATGTTAAATTTCAGTATGATGTAAAAAAAAAACTGTTTCCAAGTCTATTCTTAGCGCATAAGTAAGTGCAAATGCTCTGATGCCATGAAATAAATTCTTTTATTTTTTGACGTGAATGAACTTTAGTTGATTCAGTTTGTGTATTATTAGGCAAAGTTCAGTTTTTTGTGAAATTCTTGTATGTTGTATGGAATTCTTTTTGAAAAGATATCATCAGTATTCTGTGCAAAAGTAAGTAGAAAAGATTTGGTACCATGAGATATGGATTTTTGTCTAAAATAATTTTAGTTTAAAAAATATTCCATAAAACCATTATTTTGAAACTTATTACCAAACTACTGTTCTTTTTGAAATTGTGTCCTCAAATTACATTTCCGAAACACTATTTCAAGTCCAACAAACACTATCTTAATTAAAAATGTGACTTTCACTGATGAAACTGAGTTATGAAAACACAAATTTCACTATGACATTGTGAATGGCTAACATGATTTGAAAAAGGATGGCAGTTTGGTAATAAATTTGAAAAAGCCTTGTTTTATGGAATATGTTTTAAACCAAGCAAAAAAAATCCATGAAATATATTCAATCTTGATGCCAGTGAACCTTATTGGTCATAAAAATTATGTTATTGGTTCTTTCATATTTCTTATATGTATTTTTCTTTCTCTTAGCTTCTTGAAAATGGAGCCCAGCGCTTACATTCTGAGAGGACCAGGGGCCATGGTGTTGCACCTCGTTATATGTCACACGAATCCCTTTCCTCAACTAGCTATGCGAAGCGTTTCCCTTCTCTTGTCCGTCCTTTACCTGGTCTTGATCTTCCTCCCTGTACTCTGGATCATGCGGAACGGAATCCTACGAGGATTACAACACTTCCGAATGGACTTAGGATTGCGTCTGAGGATGCATTGGTATGCAAACTTTTTTTTTTTTGCTTTTTTTTGTTTGCTATCTACCACTTTGTACTTAGAAACTACACATTTGAACTATTTGTTGTTTATGAACAGTGTGTTAATTCTAGGGTTTATGGGAGGGAGAGAAATATAGATTGATTTTTAAGCTTAAAAGAGAGTTATTCAAAGGGGGGTATATATAGCCTGCTATCATAACTTGTCGAACCTGCTGTGACTGGTATTCCTGACCGAGAAGATCAGCTCTTTCAGCAAAATTACGATTGTTCTGTAAGCCCAGCTGATAAGCCAGTCTCTTCTATACTCATGAGATGCTTTCCTTAGAGCTGGACTATGCAAACCAAACATGCCAGTTAGATTTCCATACGATTATTCACCAACTGATTTTAACTCCACCAATTGATCTTTAGAGAAGTATGCAAAATAGCAAGAGATTTCTCAATCACTTCTCATTTAACAAATGGCATTCTAACTTAACATGTCTAAGCTATGGGTTTTATGCAATATAGATGGTCACAAGAGAAGTCTGGAGCAGTTTGAAAATTAATTTCTCAAACACAATTTTTATATAGATCAACGGGTATGTTGTATACTTGAATGTGCCACAACAAGATTTTCAATTTTGGCATGTGAGCGAGACACAACAAAGCATTTCTTACTTGTGCACGATACAATCAACAGGTATGTTGTATACTTGTATGTGCCACAACAAGATTTCAATTTCTGCACGTGAGCGAGAGACAACAAAGCATTTCTTACTTCCATGATACAAAATTTTCTCCACAAAAACTACAATCTTCACGGTAGGTCTTCTATTTGATGCATAACTTATCAAATCTGGATCTGTAGATGAGTAGATACCACGATATATTTAACATATTACGAAGAGTATGATGTAGCAAATATCACTCAAAAAAAAGATCAAGATATGGAACGGTACCATCATTCTCCAATTAGGCTCCCATGGAGTTCATAAACTGACCAATCACACTTATAACAAACTATGTCTATTCTGGCGATGCTAAGATAATTAAGCTTACACATCAATATGTAATATCCTCTAGGTTCCCATACATATTGCTTTTGTACATTACATTTTCATCTAGATACATAGGTCAATCTACAAGCTTTGCACTTAATAAGTTAATCCAAAACATACAACTTTTGTGAAGACTAATAGACTTGAACTCATAAACTGGCAAGAGTTTCACTTATAAGAAGATCCTTAGGTTATAATCTCATTCTTTAATGGGTGTGATCTGATCTTGATCATCATTGATGCTTTGACAAAGGTGTATTGCAACATACCTCTTTCTTATCATGTCAGGTTTGAAGGTTATATAGCCAAGGTCTTGGTTTCTATTTGATTTGAAGCGATCATATTTGACATTGCATGGAGGGTGTATGGAGTAATTCCACGACCTCTATTCTCTCTCTTTTATGTGTACCTTTCTCTCTCCACTTAACCGACCTGGCTATTCCCGAGTTGGAGAACGATCCACATCAAAACCCAAGAAACATCTGAACGTTTTCCAAGTCTTCAGTATGAAACCAACGTTTTGAAAGCTTTTAAATCACATCAAACTTATGATTTGTCCATGGTAACAACAATATTATAGACATACAGTCATGACAACTTTCTTATAAGATGTTGATTTAGGGAGCACCAGATGGTTACTGGAATTGTTGTAAACCAAGTTCTTGTCCTGAAGAAAAAAAACGACATAGTAATCTCCGTGGAGACTACTTCAATTCGTATATCCCCTTTTTTATGCACCATGGTTGATTTCCGATCAACCACAAATCTGGATGATTGCCATACTTCCTTCTTACAATTAACACAGAGAGATATTTTACGTCTTTTATATATATATATATATATATATATATATATATATATATATAATCATTGTCCCAAGTGATTAAGTCTTTGAGACAAGATCCCGAGAAACCGGGTAAGAGGTTTGAATCCACCGGGCGCGATGTGCTCTTAAATATTAAAGGGGGTAGTGACTGAGGCCGGACTTGGAGGAGTTGTCTGTCTGGTTAGAGGATCGTACTAACAACGGTCGGAAAGAACACGAATTCTATGGAGCAATTCATTAATCAAAACTTAACTTCTACTCTCTAAAACACTCTATTTATAAGCAATACCTAACTTAAGTCCTAAGAAATAAATTTAATCAAAATAGGAAGTATCTACAAGATAATTATAGAAATAAATACAAAATTCATCTAGATCAGAATCCTAATCAAACTTGGAGAGAATCTAAAAGATAATTATGAATTAAATATTAAAGATTTGAATCTTAAGAATTGCCAAAAAATGGCCTGGATCGGTTAGGATCCAAAAACATTAGCGTCAGACCCCTTCTCTTGTAGAGAACTCAACCTGACTTCTTGTATTGTCACATGGATCAACTGCCCCATTCGACATCATCTCCTTCGGCAAGCACACCATGATATCACCACCAACATTTGAAAACTTGTGCTTACGGTGATGGTATGCAAATTTCTGTAGCAATTTATTCCATCTCGCACTAGCCTTCTATAGTCGTTCTCGGACCCTCTTGTGAACTCTATGAACTGGTTCGCTGAATTCTTTGTTGTCGTGCTCTTATCCTTCTGGAGGGTGCATAAATTAAGGGACCACTCTTCTGCTGTGGAATCAACTGCGGCTGTCAAGGCCATATGTTGTTCTTCAAGTGCTTCTTGAAGCCCCTCACCATTTGTGATGAGACCGAGTTCCAAAAGTTTGAGAAGGCGTCCGAGATCAACTCCACTTCTCCGTTCCTTCGCCACTTTTAAACTTCAACATCCCCTGATTTATTGTCCCACCCTATATGATTTCTATGGCTTGTGGTTTCTCACTATCCCAAACTGTTAAAATGATGAGGCTCCCATTATTCCCTTCAAGATCTAATGTCTCATGGTTCTCACCGACAAGTCGACAACAAGGAAGTTGGTAAAAAAAAATATATTCCTTTCTCATCATTATACTTGAGCACATAAGCCATCACAATTCTAGTCATAAGGCATGAGCTCCTTCAAACCTTCACCACTTGCCTCCCGATAAGACTCTTGATTGTTGACTACAAGTCTATCACCTTCACATATCCAATCTCACCCACTCCCTTCAATAATGTAGTGGCACTGGGCATGTAAAAACCATCAACAAAGGGGATGAATGTCCTTTCTACTCGAACAAAGGTCTCTTCGTCAGAAGAATTCGTTAGGATCAAAAGATCATTGAGTTCATGAGTAACCTCTTGATCACGATGAATACGAGACATACTAATGAAGCTATTATTCTCCTCAACTGTGTCCGCATGGATTTACACATCGGTAAAGGACGATTGGTTCAATCCTAGCCTAGAAACACCATCATATGGAAATTGTTAAATGTTGATGCCAAGTAGTTGGTAGATTTTTTTCTATTTTTTTTTCTTGTAGAGAACTCAACCGCGAGTGTTCTGTCGCAACATGTCCTCTACATTTTCTCCAAGATTAGCATCCTGCCGTGGGCTCATGTTGTAGTGTAGCAAGTTCAACTAACTCGTCCCATGAATACGATCACTACAATGTTCGACGTCATGCATGTGTGATAGTTCTCCAGAAAATTCCTCCCGAAGAATAACGCGAAACTCGTCGATTATGGGTCGTATTTTTGTTGGACTTGCTCCTTTCTCAGTCGACTCTTCGACCCTCTTGAAATCCTCTCGTGTTTCCATCTGTCAATGACGGAAACATCTTTCCCTTCTTTTGTAAAGATTCGTTTCGGGTACTTTTTTTCAAAGACGTAAGTCTGTACCTCGTCCCCTTTTTCTCTAGTCTGTATGTGTTGTTGCGCTTGTCGTGCTTCGATCCCACATCAAGCTATTATTGTCGCCCAAGTAACACGTGATAGACATCAAGCGCATCCATCACGTCGTAATAGATCCCATCTTTGTAGGCACCCATAAAGAAAGGAACTCTGCTACTCTCGATCACTTTATTGTTCGCCGTTTTTCGATCCTTCTGATGGAGTATGGGTCCGAATGCTTCTCCAACGTCAACCCTTGAACTTCGGCCAACCATCGGCTGATGAGGTTTACTTGGCTGTTGTTGTGGCTGTTGTCGTTTATCACGACCCCAAATCTTCTACCCCTGATGGTAGAATAGGTTCGAACACGTTGTCCCTTTGCGCAGAATCTTCGTGTCTTGGTGTTGGCATAATCTTCATTGTCACGTCATGAATAGTCTCTTCCTTCTTGGATTCCTCCCTATAACTACCACGTTGATGAGCTTAGCCGTCGTTACAACAATCGTGTCCACCGATGTTGTCCCAACCGCGGTAGCACCCTCTGTTTGTCGGTCGGTCATCCCGCCACGTTCGTCGTTACGACCCCCCATGACGAGATCATTTAACTCATGTTTGCTCGATTCTCAAACATGAGAAATTAATTAGATGAACTGCCATGGAGCAATCTATTAGTCAAAATTATTAACCAAAACATAACTTCTCTTTACAACTATCTATTTATTAGCAATACCAAACTAAAGTCCTAAGAAATAAATCTAATCAAGCTAAGAAACTATCTGAAAGATAATTATAAAATTAAATACAAAAATCTATCCAAATTAGAATCCTAATCAAACTTGGGAAGTATCTAAAAGATAATTATGGAATTAAATATAAAAGATTTGGTTAAATCCTTAAAATCTAGGTATGGACTCTGGACATGTTTGTAACCAAAAGCGTCCGCATCATGGTCAAGGCCGAGCGGAGTGTGCAACGGAGATATGTTTGAGTGATGGATTGGGGAAGGATGCAACATATGCAATAATCGATTAACGACGTGCAAAGAACTAAATCCGGACATAGACCATTTCGATATACGTAATAAAAAAAATCTGAGCAGACCGGTTTGAATTAACTAGTAGAGAGGTAAAGATTTGTATTGAAGTAAGTTACATTATTTAAGAGAGTCTTAGCATAATCAACACCATATGCAGCGAATCTGTAATAAATGCAACTATTGAGCATGTAGGATTTGCTTAACTAGAATTTTGGGATTTCTTATAAAATATGTCATAGAGCAGAATTTGGAGCATACTGCTTCCTGCGTTAGTAATTATTACCGATATCAATATGCATCTCGATGTTGCTGCCCGTCTGTAATAAAAAATACAGAAAGTGTAATGGAAATATGGAATATGAATGTATGACTTATATAATCATTATCCAATCAAAGCCTGATTTCCAAAGATACGAGTGAAGCAATGACTAGGCTGGACTAATCATGAGAAATCTAATGATCCTCAAGGGACACAGGTTCAGATATATCACTTTTGATTTAACTTGTGGATACATTCTTGTGATTTTTTTTATGACAGGGACCTGCTGCTTCAATAGGGATGTATGTCGACTGTGGTTCTATATATGAAAGGGAGGAGTCAATCGGCGTCACTCATTTACTAGAGAATTTGTCTTTCAAAAGCACAAAAAAACATAGCCGTTTGAGCATTATACGTGAAGTTGAGGCAACAGGAGGCAATGCTGGTGCATCTGCCTCGCGTGAACAGATGGGATACAGTTATGAGACATTAAAGCCTTACCTCCCGGAGGCAGTTGAGTTACTTATTGATTGTGTTAGGAACCCATTGTTTCTTGACAGCGAGGTAAAAGAACAGGTATGAATTGTATTGATATGTTTATGCCACTTCTGTATTTTTTGTATTTGTGTCTTCATCATCAATTTTATTATGATCAATTGGACAGCTGGCCAAAGTTAAAAGGGAAATCGAAGAAGTCAATGATCCGCTAGAGTTTCTTTTGGAGTCTCTTCACCTTACAGGCTATTCTGGTGCACTGGGAAATCCGCTGAAGGCGCCGAAAACAGTTTTGGAACAAATAAATGGATCTATTATTAGAAAGTTCTATTTTGTAAGTTTTATTTTCTGCAACCATGATGTTTGAGTTATGCACGTTAATAGAAAATCTTCATTTGATGTGCGTTGATACATACATGATAGTGGAAATTATTAATATGGCAGGATAATTATACTGCCGATCGCATTGTTTTGGCTGCATATGGAGTAGATCATGAACATTTGTTAACTATTGCGGAGCCTCTGTTGTATGACCTGAATAGAGGTAACCAATTTGAGGTGCCAGAGTCAAAATACAGTGGTGGTGATTTTAGGCATTACCAGGCAGATTCAGAGGTAATATAACCATCTTCCAGTGCTGATCCGGTCTTTTCATTTATGTTACCATTATTATCTTTATACGTGACCCAATCTATCCTTCTAGTAGAAGACCCATGTGGCATTGGCTTTTGAAGTTCCAGGTGGCTGGCATGATGAGAAGACTTCAACAGCCCTGACTGTTCTGCAGGTATTGAGCTTATTAAATAATGTGTATACATGATTTTTTCTCATACTGTTATTATTTATTCATCTAGTTTCTTGATGATTTTTGTATGTTACTGTATAACAGACTCTGATGGGTGGTGGTGGTTCATTTTCTGCCGGTGGTCCTGGAAAGGGGATGCATTCTCGCCTTTGTGAGTTTCTGTACTATGAATTGTGTTACCTTTCACAGGAGCAGTTTGACCTTTTTTTTTCCCTCTCTCTCTCTCTCTCTCTCTCTGTAAATTTACTATTGATTCAATATGATTTCTTTTTAAATGCACGGGTATTTTGTGAATTGTACATACCTTTGTATACTAGTTCACCAAATACTTATTGTTGTTATATAGCATGGGCATGGGACTGCCGAATTTAAACACTTGTTTTGTGCATGATGTAGAGCAGACGTGATGCCTGAAACATGTGCTTTATCATATTGTTCCTAATATAGTTTTGTTTTCAACTCTCAAGTCTATGCACATACGTAGGCCAGTTCATCAACTACTAATTATTCTTTTGTGGTGTGGGCGTGGACTGCAAGAGTTGAAACACTTGTTTTGCTATAATGTAGAACAAAGTATTATTTGATGTCTTAGAACATAATACTTCATCATTCTTTCTTGGACCCGAACGAGGGATGTTGAGGGAACATTACGAACATCAGCGAAGCTATCACCTTTTTTTCCCTCTCAATAATACTAGAAGCTGTTATCCAATTTTTGACCATTTGAATTAGCAATAGCAGGCACTAGCTTGCCACTTAGTGTAGACTCTTTATAGTCTTACCTCTTCATCTAGATTCTTTATAGTCTACGGGAACTTGGAGGGCGCTCCTTGGTTGCATGAGCTTAAACTGTATATTCAAAGGTTTGTCTAATTACGTGCCAACTGGTCTCCAAGGTTTTATGGTACGAAGCTCTCATGCTCATAGCTACCTTATCTAGGAATTTGTCACCAACTTAAGAGGGTCAACGTCAGGCAACCGGCTATATAACTGTCAAATATTGTATGAAAGTTTCTTGTGCTTCATAGCAGACCCCATACTGATGGGAGAAGTCCTGGATGATGCTTATCATGATAATGAACTATCTTACCATGATCTTTTGTCTTTTTCATCTCTGTTGACGAGAGAGGAGAAACTGAGATTGAGATGGAGTTTGTAAGAGTGCAAAAGATGGTTCTTGAAGACTGCCAGTTCAGATGTAAAACAAGGCCATTGTGAGAGTGATAGAAACAAAGTTACAGGCATGTTGTATACACTGTCCCACATATAGATTCACAAAAGGTTTATATTAGTAAATGCCCATAGCATATGTTGCCAATTAGGTGCATACACTGCATAGGGTTCATATAGATTGGCAGTCCACCATCATGCATTTCAACAGTTGCACCTGCTAGTAACAGAAGGTCTGCCAAATTTTGTAGATGAAAATAAGAAAAGAAATTCATGGATTCAAGAGGTCAGTGTTTAAAAAGTTAGAATAATCCATAGGAAGCCCCAGCTGCCCCACTGTCCTGTGAAGAGCTCTTGTAATTTCCTCATGACCAAACTAAAACCTGGATTCACAAGCCTGAGATTTAGCGTGAGCAAAGTTAATAAAGGCACAAAGTGGTGCACATGGTGTAAAAGACCGAGGTGCAAGCCTCATTAGGCGACACATTTTTTTTTTTGGAATAAGGCCAGTCATTAAAGCGAGGGGCACATTTATTCAATTATTTTAATAATGTTTATGAATTATATATGACTATATGTAATATGAATTGAAAGTGGATGTGCCAGAGTGGTTATTGGGCATACCTATAAATCATGTGTGCTTTTCCTTTTGATCTAAAGAGCAGAGAAGCCTTTGAGAGTTTAGGTTTGTTTTCATTTTAATCTTAAGATACTTTTCAGTTTCCAAGAGATATTTACTATGAGATCCAATGGTGGTCCCTACTCACTGTGAGGCTAACTGAGGTGTGCGCCTCACAAAGGACATCTTGCTTCACATGTTCTGAGGCGCAGAGGCTGCGCGTCTTTGATAACTTTGAGCATGAGATGGTAAATCTCATGCTCCGGCTCTTCTTACTTTTGTAGTGCATGTATCTCTTCCCATTTTTCAGTAAATATACAAAAGATTTAAAGCCTTTACCTATTCCCTGTCACGCCCCACTCCTGTAGGAGCGATCGTCCTCGCTAAGGCGTGATGCCGCATGAGCCTAGATTGCGCTCGTGCAAGACGGGTTCCATAACGGCCGATTTCAGCGGCTGCGACGGGATCGTCGCACAGAAGTCCCAAGCAGAGACATTGAATAATAGCAGCGGAAATTAGAACAAAACACATTATTCAAAGAAGCCCTTTATTGATATTGAAACAAAGGTTACAATGGGCGCAATGCCAAGTTTACAAGTCTCTCAAGCTCACTCAAGCTCACATTACAAGTCACTCAGCTCTTTCTCATCTCTCAATTACAACTCTTGAGCCAGCGGATGCTTCGGAAGGCGACGTCCATACATTATGTCCCGTATAAGTCTTAACTTCATGCGGCCGCACGCTTCGAATCGCCAAGGAACTCCATGCCTCGACGCATCCAAGCGAGCTCCGTGCCACGAGCTTCTACCTGTGCATGCACATGAAAACTATGTGGGTGTCAGTACTCAACTGTACTGGTGGAATGAGCTCCTCGTCCACCCATACAAAACCAACACGTTTGATTTACTTCGTGCAACATAGTCCCTTCTTATCAATTGTCTTTCTAGTCTTGCTTTAGGATCAATTTTAGGACCGACGCCTTGGCCTATTTTGTGTCTTTAGACCATCCCGTGCTTGCAACAACAACGTCGACTCAACAACGTAAACCTATCAAGTCGTGCTTGCCTTTCGGCCAAAATCAGTGACGCAACTACGCGAAGAGGCTCCATTTCGACGTGACTGTGCTACAAAACCATATTGAGGCCGTGCCTCGCATTTCAGTAAGACTAACCACATCGCCGCCTCGCGGTCCGTGCTACTTTGATCACCAACTGACCAAATTAAGACTTCTGGGCTAAGTGTTACTCGACCAACTTTGCCTTGCGGCGTTTCCTGACTTAAACTCAAGACAACTCAAACCAACTTATGCAACTTATATGCCGACAACATAAGACTCGACGCCACATCTCGTGCCGAAGCACGTCGCCTATGTTGTAGCCATTCTTAGGCCCAAACACTTGTGTTCCAACCATACACACACATTCAACTAGACTAAATCCAAAGGCACACACGCGGATTGTCGCTCGTGCCGACCCATCTATATGAATTGGTCACTAACACCACAAGCTATCGTGGACTTATAGCCTTGTTATTCGAAGACCCTTTCATCGCAAGTAGCTAGCCCCGAAGAAAGTTCCCGAATAATCCGAGCGGTTCGTCCAGCTACGGCTATACCGTGTTTCCCTCTGGAACGACGCGGTCCCTCGACGCCCAGGGTTGCCGCTCATGGAAACTTTTCCTTGTCGACAAGTTGTCCAATGACCATGCAAGACTCGATACAAACTGACGTCTCACACAGTCATTCCTCTTCCAATGTTACCATCTCTTTCAAACCAATATCAAGACTTCTATCCTTGAGATCCCTCGACGACCCACGGTCGCGAGCCTTCTCCCTTGATGCTCCTTGAGATCCCTCGACGACCCACGGTCGCGAGCCTTCTCCCTTGATGCTCCTTGAGATCCCTCGACGACCCACGGCCGCGAGCCTTCTCCCTGTTACCATATTATTTCATTCAACTCAATGCCTATTTGATAGTCCTTTCTCCAAAACTCATTAATCAACCGTGGTTCATGCCTTAAACACTAAGTCCGTGCATCGTGCCTCAAACCGACTTTTGATCTACGCGACGCTATCGCCCAAGTCATACTTTATATGACGGGCCTTGAGACCGTAAGACTATGTGGTTATACCCAACCGTAGAACTCGTAGGATCCTGCTTGCTACCACTCCGATAGCCTAACATAACTTGCCTGACTTAAACGCACAACGACTTGACGAGCAAAGGCTGCGTCAAGCCTCGCATTGCGGAAACGTGCCGCGCATGCATTCGACTTCTGAACGACCAAGTCATTTGGATGCCTAGACTTATATCATAAGCCATGCAATGCAACTCAACTCATGGGGCAAGCCAAGGCTGTGCCAAGCCTTGGACGATAGGACTGTGCATGCTTTATGAAGCATTCATGCGGGCGACGCCTAAGACTTAGGCTACGTTCATAACTTCGCCTACTCAACCAACTTTCCTTCTCCCAAGCCACGGGACGAAGGATCGAGTGTCATTTTCAAAACACGTCGTGCACCAACTCTAAGCCGACCGTTGGACCTTTCCATATTCTAACTCAGTTCGACCCGTCGGAATTATTCCTTATCTATGTGGATTCGTCTCTTTTATTATCAAGCCTACTTGTGCAAGTTGAAAACATGCGATTTATTATGTGAAGGCTAAGATGAGGCAAGTTCACCGGAACTACCCCACCTGAGCGAGTGATCGCCTCGACCGAGCGATGTCTTCGAGCAGCCGTTTGTAAGGCTAAGTTCGAACGCCGTTGGCGTTCCTATTCCTCCGATTGACTGAGCGGGACGGGGCACTACATCATACACCACTCAGAAAAAGTTTCGTCCTCGAAACTAACTGAGTACACTTATCGACTTATCACTCGACTCAACATCCTACGTTTCTCGCACACATTTCTCCTATGCATTTTCCAAATCCGAGCCACGCTCGTGCTACTCTCAATCTTTCCTTCAATACGATTTCAAAATCCTCGACACTTTTCCGTTCCTCAAGTCTCACTTGATTCAAAATATCACTTAGTTGGATCGTGCACATATTCTAGGCGTCCCCAAAATACATGCATTTCAACCAAGCATTGTGATAGTGAATCCAACTCCACCTATCGATCCATCCACTCAATCCTGAAAATCATTCCTACCGATGCTAACTCCCACAGCATGGACATCTCACCTAGCCGCTAGGCAGTCTCTTTAGACTAAGTCAATTGTCAGTATTGGAATCACAGTTCCCAAACAACGATATCAACACTGACCCCATCCTAAGGTCAAACCAAGTTGATAGTACGGGGGTTTGCTACCCAAGCTCGCATCGCTCCGATTTCTAAACATCGAGCATCGATTCCCTATGCACATCCAAATATTCGTCGCACGGGGTCCGAGTCATTCAGCAAAGCCATCCTGTTGTAAGTTCATTCAACCAATCTTCGATACATCAATATCGTTCGTTCAACAAGCCATTTCACATAGTCTATCTCTTCAAACACGTCCGACATAATCTGCCTATCAATCCTTCCAAGTCAAGCACGCTACGACATAATTCATCGCTAGACCATAATTCACATTTTATACTCCCTAAGTCATTCATCCCAATTCATGTAATCGATCACAAGGTCGTCCGACTTAACAATATGTTGCGCTCCGATCTCACGCGAGTCAGATTATCCACGGTGGGCACGAATCACCATGTACGCTCCTGCGAGATAATCATTCTCATCGGGACGTAACTCTTGTTTTGTGTCTAGACTAATTCATTCTCGATGCGCGGATTGGACCTACTCAATCCTCAAGTTTTATTCATTCATCAATCGCAAGTCCAAATATCCTCGAATTCTCCTTCGCATCAAACCGACAAGTCGAGACAATCAACGTTGCCGCGTCTTGATTTTCCGAGTTCGATCATTCCCGCGACATGAATCACCGTGTCAGCGCTCACGCGGAACGATCGTCCCAAATCTGACGCAACGCATGTGCGAGGCTAGAGTTGCGCTCGCACAAGACAAGATTGTCGACGTTGTGGTTATCCGCGTAACCATCAAAACACAATCATTTTCATCCAACATTCATCTTGATCAAAATCCTAACTATAGCACCCAACCGAACAATAACACTTGCACGATCGTCATTCGCCGAGTCAGAGTACCCCCGAGTTATCGCATATCGATCTTTGATACGCCTCAATACCATCGACGATATGCGTAACCTGACGATCTTCCTTTGCAACCAATTTCGAATCGTGCGAATGATGCTATCATTCGACTGGATAATCTCCTCGACATTCAATCTAAGTTCGATCATTATCCCTCGAATCTTTTACAACATCAATTCGTTCAAATCCGAAATCACGTATATTCGTCCGTCTATCTTAAGTCATCGACCAATGCATTTCCTCAATTTGCATTGTCCCTTTTGTTAACTCAATCATCGAGCAACATTCAATCCAATCCTTAAAGTCATTCGCATAACTTCAAAATCAAACCTTTCATGCACGCTATCTACCTGTCGTGCTAACTTTTCGTATGTAATTCGTATCAATTTCCTCGATCAAGTCATCCGTTCGCTACACCTTAGCTTTTCCTCGATTTGATTTATCTACTCAATCATCTTCGCGTTTCATACTCGCACCATCCTCAATCCTGTGCACGTTCCGTGCGCGTCAATCTCTAGGTTGTTCGAATCCACTCATCAAACTTCATGACAACAACTCACTCAATCTAAGGCTTTGCATATGTGCGACGCTTGCTGATAGACTCATCGACATCCCGAATCCTCAATCGATCGATCGACATTCCTGAGACTATCGCATACACCACTCAGGAATGAAGTCATTCAACAAATCCTCAAAACTATCATTCGAATCAAAATCGACTTCTTCGAATCCCGTTCGAACCATTCCTCTAATTCCAAGCACGCTCATCTATATCGCATCGACGATACCGTCGCTCGATAGCACCCCTATCGACAGACATCCCACATTTACTCAATCGAGTTCAACTCATTCTAGCTCGAACACTACGAATCCCGCACTCGACTTTGCTAAGGTCGACACAATCCTTGGTGTATATGCCCAGCCCGACTTAGCCAACCGTGCTTACGCAAACCATCTTTTCGTTTTATCAAAAACTGTTCTCCTATGTTTTGCAAAATAGTTAGACTTATTGTATGGACATCCCGTGGGACAATTGAGAGAGTGCACCAACGATATCAACTTTGCGGAAGCAATACTTCAGAGTTTACGGAAACAACGGAGTTAAAGAATTCAATCGATAGTCCAAGGACGTAAAGCCGTGCTCTGATACCATTATGTCAAGCCCCGCTCCTGTAGAAGCGACCGTCCTCGCTAAGGCGTGATGCCGCACGAGCCTAGATTGCGCTCGTGCAAGGCGGGTTCCATAACGGCCGATTTCAGCGGCTGCGACGGGGTCGTCGCACAGAAGTCCCAAGCAGAGACATTGAATAATAGCAGCGAAAATTAGAACAAAACACAAGTTATTCAAAGAAGCCCTTTATTGATATTGAAACAAAGGTTACAATGGGCGCAATGCCAAGTTTACAAGTCTCTTAAGCTCACTCAAGCTCACATTACAAGTCACTCAGCTCTCTCTCCTCTCTCAATTACAACTCTTGAGCCAGCGGATGCTTCGGAAGGCGACGTCCATACATTATGTCCCGTATAAGTCTTAACTCCATGCGGCCGCACGTTTCGAATTGCCAAGGAACTCCATGCCTCGACGCATCCAAGCGAGCTCCGTGCCACGAGCTTCTACCTGTGCCTGCACATGAAAACTATGTGGGTGTCACTACTCAACTGTACTGGTGGAATGAGCTCCTCGTCCACCTATACAAAACCAACACGTGTGATTTACTTCGTGCAACATAGTCCCTTCTTATCAATTGTCTTTCTAGTCTTGCCTTAGGATCAGTTTTAGGACCGACGCCTTGGCCTATTTTGTGTCTCTAGACCATCCCGTGCTTGCAACAACAACGTCGACTCAACAACGTAAACCTATCAAGTCGTGCTTGCCTTTCGGCCAAAATCAGAGGCACAACTACGCGAAGAGGCTCCATTTCGACGTGACCGTGCTACAAAACCATATTGAGGCCGTGCCTCGCATTTCAGTAAGACTAACCACATTGCCGCCTCGCGGTCCGTGCTACTTTAATCACCAATTGACTCAATCAAGACTTCTGGGCTAAGTGCTACTCGACCAACTTTGCCTTGCGGCGTTTTCTGACTTAAACTCAAGACAACTCAAACCAACTTATGCAACTTATATGCCGACAACATAAGACTCGACGCCACATCTCGTGCCGAAGCACGTCGACTATGTTGTAGCCATTCTTAGGTCCAAACACTTGTGTTCCAACCATACACACACATTCAACTAGACTAAATCCAAAGGCACACACGCGGATTGCCGCTCGTGCCGACCCATCTATATGAATTGGTCACTAACACCACAAGCTATCGTGGACTTATAGCCTTGTTATTCGAAGACCCTTTCATCGCAAGTAGCTAGCCTCGAAGAAAGTTCCCGAATAACCCGAGCGGTTCGTCCAGCTACGGCTATACCGTGTTTTCCTTCGGAACGACGCGGTCCCTCGACGCCCAGGGTTGCCGCTCGTGGAAACTTTTCCTTGTCGACAAGTTGTCCAATTACCATGCAAGACTCGACACAAACTGACGTCTCACATAGTCATTCCTCTTCCAATGTTACCATCTTTTTCAAACCAATATCAAGACTTCTATCCTTGAGATCCCTCGACGACCCACGGCCGCGAGCCTTCTCCCTTGATGCTCCTTGAGATCCCTCGACGACCCACGGCCGCGAGCCTTCTCCCTGTTACCATATTATTTCATTCAACTCAATGCCTATTTGATAGTCCTTTCTTCAAAACTCATTAATCAACCGTGGTTCATGCCTTAAACACTAAGTCCGTGCATCGTGCCTCAAACCGACTTCCGATCTACGCGACGCTATCGCCCAAGTCATACTTTATATGACGGGCCTTGAGACCGTAAGACTATGTGGTTATACCCAACCGTAGAACTCGTAGGACCGTGCTTGCTACCACTCCGATAGCCTAACATAACTTGCCTGACTTAAACGCACGACTCGACAAGCAAAGGCTGCGTCAAGCCTCGCATTGCGGAACGTGCCGCACATGCGTTCGACTTCTGAACGACCAAGTCATTTGGGTGCCTAGACTTATATCATAAGCCGTGCAACGCAACTCAACTCATGGGGCAAGCCAAGGCTGTGCCAAGCCTTGGACGATAGGACCGTGCATGCTTTATGAAGCATTCATGCGGGCGACGCCTAAGACTTAGGCTACGTTCATAACTTCGCCTACTCAACCAAGTTTTCTTCTCCCAAGCCACGGGACGAAGGATCGAGTGTCATTTTCAAAGCACGTCGTGCACCAACTCTAAGCCGACCGTTGGACCTTTCCATATTCTAACTCAGTTCGACCCGTCGGGATTATTCTCTTATCTATGTGGATTCGTCTCTTTTATTATCAAGCCTACTTGTGCAAGTTGAAAACATGCGATTTATTATGTGAAGGCTAAGATGAGGCAAGTTTACCGAAACTACCCCACCTGAGCGAGCGGTCGCCTCGACCGAGCGATGTCTTCGAGCAGCCGTTTGTAAGGCTAAGTCCGAATGCCGTTGGTGTTCCTATTCCTCCGATTGACTGAGCGGGACGGGTGTAGTGCCCTGCTCCGCGAAGGCACTAGATAAACAGAAAGATCGGATTGCTGGCTCTGCAACAGAAGACGATTGATCTGGGTGAGTGGATAAAGTCTCATTTTATGATTCGCTTGCGCCTAATAAGAATCTGAGCTTTTGAATGAAAGCTATTGCTAATAACAAGATGCTAGACTTCGACTATGCTTATAAGAGAATCTGTACATTGTCTGCTAAGAAAGAGAACGGTTTCCTGCTTGAAAAGATGGAATTGTTTATGAGTTGCTCGATTGATGCATGATAGTTTCATTTGATATTGCATTTGCATTGGGGTATGCAATTAGCGACGAGCTGAACCCTTGCGAGTCACAGCGGCTAGCGACGAGCTGAACCCATGCGAGTCACAGCGGTTAGCGACGAGCTGGACCCAAGAGAGTCACAGCGGCAAGCGACGAGCTGAACCCATGCGAGTCACAGCTGTTAGCGACGAGCTGAACCCAGGGGAGGCACAGCGGCTAAGATGGAAATGATATGTTGGTTTTTCAAATATGTTTTCAAAAAGAGATGTAAACTGACTTTGTATGCATGAAATGAACATAGGTAAAAGTAGCAAGATCACATCACAAGAAATGTTTTCTCACTAAATGAACAATGATCGTTTCAGAAGAATGTAGCCCTTTGTTCACAATTCACTAGTATGCTGATATACTGACCCACCATCAGTCTGCATGCAGGTGCAATATGCATCGAGAAGGATAGTCCGAAGCGATATCCCGAACCTCATCCTCAGGAGCCAGAAATCAGAAGAGATGCCAAGAGATGACATCTGTTGCAAGAGTTGGCTTTGTATATAAAGGGATGTAATGTATGGGAACGGGATCATTGTAATCTGTAAGTTCTGAGAGAATGTAACATTGTATCAGAGAGAATCGAGAGCTTGTAATCTGTTCAAATGAAATTAATAAAGAGAATTGTTTCTTGTTACCATTGTGTTCATTGCTTGTATTCTGAAATATGTCCGCTGCTGCTTCAATTATCTGCGATATGTTCTGCTGCGTATTGTCAACCTTGTCTATTTTGTCTTGTTACAGGTCTTGGCCTTGTGCAAGCGCAACTTAGGCTTGCACGGCATCACGCCTTAGCGAGGACGAACGGTCTCATAGAGTCCGAAGCGAGTACGAAAAGACTCTGCGGGATCGGGGCGTGACAGAATGGTATCAGAGCAACACGATCCTCTGGCCAATTGATCCGATTGAATTCAAAGATGTTCTCCTGACCAAAATTTCCTTGCCTGCTTGATATCATCAATGAGATGAACGTTCCATACAATAAGTCCGTAAATATTTTTATGATGCCAGCATATGTTTTATCGATTTGATTGATTGAGATTGAAATGCTTGATTGAACAAGAGTTTTGATATGATCTGAATTGTGATTTCATGGATTGATGATGGCGAAGGATGAGGACTATCGCTGCTAAGGATATCGTAAGTTTTTCCTTAAGTTTCGAGGACGAAACTTCTTTTCGGTGGGTAATTATGTAGTGCCCCGCTCCGCGAAGGCACTAGATAAACAGAAAGATCGGATTGCTGGCTCTGCAACAGAAGACGATTGATCTGGGTGAGTGGACAAAGTCTCATTTTATGATTCGCTTGCGCCTAATAAGAATCTGAGCTTTTGAATGAATGCTATTGCTAATAACAAGATGCTAGACTTCGAGTATGCTTATAAGAGAATCTGCACATTGTCTGCTAAGAAAGAGAACGGTTTCCTGCTTGAAAAGAAGATGGAATTGTTTATGAGTTACTCGATTGATGCATGATAGTTTCATTTGATATTGCATTTGCATTGGGGTATCCAATTAGCGACGAGCTGAACCCTTGCGAGTCACAGCGGCTAGCGACGAGCTGAACCCATGCGAGTCACAGCGGTTAGCGACGAGCTGAACCCAAGAGAGTCACAGCAGCTAGCGACGAGCTGAACCCATGCGAGTCACAGCGGTTAGCGACGAGCTGAACCCAAGGGAGGCACAGCGGCTAAGATGGAAATGATATGTTGGTTTTTCAATGATGTTTTCAAAAAGAGATGTAAACTGACTCTGTATGCATGAAATGAACATAGGTAAAAGTAACAAGATCACATCGCAAGAAATGTTTTCTCACTAAATGAACAGTGATCGTTTCAGAAGAATGTAGCCCTTTGTTCACAATTCACCAGTATGCTGATATACTGACCCACCATCAGTCTGCATGCAGGTGCAATATGCATCGAGAAGGATAGTCCGAAGCGATATCCCGAGCCTCATCCTCAGGAGCCAGAAATCAGAAGAGATGCCAAGAGATGACATCTGTTGCAAGAGTTGGTTTTGTATATAAAGGGATGTAATGTATGGGAACGGGATCATTGTAATCTGTAAGTTCTGAGAGAATGTAACATTGTATCAGAGAGAATCGAGAGCTTGTAATCTGTTCAAATGAAATTAATAAAGAGAATTGTTTCTTGTTACCATTGTGTTCATTGCTTGTATTCTGAAATATGTTCGCTGCTGCTTCAATTATCTGCGATATGTTCTGTTGCGTATTGTCAACCTTGTCTATTTTGTCTTGTTACAGGTCTTGGCCTTGTGCAAGCGCAACTTAGGCTTGCACGGCATCACGCCTTAGCGAGGACGAACGGTCTCACAGAGTCCGAAGCGAGGACGAAAAGACTCTGCGGGATCGGGGCGTGACAACGGGGCACTACATCATACACCACTCAGAAAAAGTTTCGTCCTCGAAACTAACTGAGTACACTTATCGACTTATCACTCGACTCAACATCCTACGTTTCTCGCACACATTTCTCCTATGCATTTCCCAAATCCGAGCCACGCTCGTGCTACTCTCAATCTTTCCTTCAATACGATTTCAAAATCCTCGACACTTCCCCGTTCCTCAAGTCTCACTTGATTCAACGTATCACTTAGTTGGATCATGCACATATTCTAGGCGTCCTCAAAATACATGCATTTCAACCAAGCCTTGTGATAGTGAATCCAACTCCACCTATCGATCCATCCACTCAATCCTGAAAATCATTCCTACCGATGCTAACTCCCACAGCATGGACATCTCACCTAGCCGCTAGGCAGTCTCTTTAGACTAAGTCAATTGTCAGTATTGGAATCACAGTTCCCAAACAACGATATCAACACTGACCCCATCCTAAGGTCAAACCAAGTTGATAGTACGGGGGTTTGCTACCCAAGCTCGTATCGCTCCGATTTCTAAACATCGAGCATCGATTCCCTATGCACATCCAAATATTCGTCGCACGGGGTCCGAGTCATTCAGCAAAGCCATCCTGTTGTAAGTTCATTCAACCAATCTTCGATACATCAATATCGTTCGTTCAACAAGCCATTTCACATAGTCTATCTCTTCAAACACGTCCGACATAATCTGCCTATCAATCCTTCCAAGTCAAGCACGCTACGACACAATTCATCGCTAGACCATAATTCACATTTTATACTCCCTAAGTCATTCATCCCAATTCACGTAATCGATCACAAGGTCGTCCGGCTTAACAATATGTTGCGCCCCGATCTCACGCGAGTCAGATTATCCACGGTGGGCACGAATCACTATGCACGCTCCCGCGAGATAATCATTCTCATCGGGACGTAACTCTTGTTTTGTGTCTAGACTAATTCATTCTCGATGTGCGGATTGGACCTACTCAATCCTCAAGTTTTATTCATTCATCAATCGCAAGTCCAAACATCCTCGAATTCTCCTTCGCATCAAACCGACAAGTCGAGACAATCAACGTTGTCGCGTCCTGATTTTTCGAGTTCGATCATTCCCGCGACATGAATCACCATGTCAGTGCTCACGCGGAACGATCGTCCCAAATCTAACGCAACGCATGTGCGAGGCTAGAGTTGCGCTCGCACAAGACAAGATTGTTGACGTTGTCGTTATCCGCGTAACCATCAAAACACAATCATTTTCAACCAACATTCATCTCGATCAAAATCCTAACTATAGCACCCAACCGAACAATAACACTTGCACGATCGTCATTCGCCGAGTCAGAGTACCCCCGAGTTATCGCATATCGATCTTTGATACGCCTCAATACCATCGACGATATGCGTAACCTGACGATCTTCCTTTGCAACCAATTTCGAATCGTGCGAATGATGCTATCATTCGACTGGATAATCTCCTCGACATTCAATCTAAGTTCGATCATTATCCCTCGAATCTTTTACAACATCAATTCGTTCAAATCCGAAATCACGTATATTCGTCCGTCTATCTTAAGTCATCGACCAATGCATTTCCTCAATTTGCATTGTCCCTTTTGTTAACTCAATCATCGAGCAACATTCAATCCAATCCTTAGAGTCATTCGCATAACTTCAAAATCAAACCTTTCATGCACGCTATCTGCCTGTCGTGCTAACTTTTCGTATGTAATCCGTATCAATTTCCTCGATCAAGTCATCCGTTCGCTACACCTTAGCTTTTCCTCGATTTGATTTATCTACTCAATCATCTTCACGTTTCATACTCGCACCATCCTCAATCCTGTGCACGTTCCGTGCGCGTCAATCTCTAGGTTGTTCGAATCCACTTATCAAACTTCATGACAACAACTCACTCAATCTAAGGCTTTGCATATGTGCGACGCTTGCTGATAGACTCATCGACACCCCGAATCCTCAATCGATCGACATTCCTGAGACTATCGCATACACCACTCAGGAATGAAGTCATTCAACAAATCCTCAAAACTATCATTCGAATCAAAATCGACTTCTTCGAATCCCGTTCGAACCATTCCTCTAATTCCAAGCACGCTCATCTATATCGCATCGACGATACCGTCGCTCGATAGCACCCCTATCGACAGTCATCCCACATTTACTCAATCGAGTTCAACTCATTCTAGCTCGAACACTACGAATCCCGCACTCGACTTTGCTAAGGTCGACACAATCCTTGGTGTATATGCCCAGCCCGACTTAGCCAACCGTGCTTACGCAAACCATCTTTTCGTTTTATCAAAAATTGTTCTCCTATATTTTGCAAAATAGTTAGACTTATTGTATGGACATCCCGTGGGACAATTGAGAGAGAGTGCACCAACGATATCAACTTTGCGGAAGCAATACTTCAGAGTTTGCGGAAACAACGGAGTTAAAGAATTCAATCGATAGTCCAAGGACGTAAAGCCGTGCTCTGATACCATTACCCCGCTCCTGTAGGAGCGATCGTCCTCGCTAAGGCGTGATGCCGCACGAGCCTAGATTGCGCTCGTGCAAGGCTGGTTCCATAACGGCCGATTTCAACGGCTGCGACGGGGTCGTCGCACAGAAGTCCCAAGCAGAGACATTGAATAATAGCAGCAAAAATTAGAACAAAACACAAGTTATTCAAAGAAGCCCTTTATTGATATTGAAACAAAGGTTACAATGGACGCAAGGTCAAGTTTACAAGTCTCTCAAGCTCACTCAAGCTCACATTACAAGTCACTCAGCTCTCTCTCATCTCTCAATTACAACTCTTAAGCCAACGGATGCTTCGGAAGGCGACGTACATACATTATGTCCCGTATAAGTCTTAACTCCATGCGGCCGCACGCTTCGAATCGCCAAGGAACTCCATGCCTCGACGCATCCAAGCGAGCTGCGTGCCACGAGCTTCTACCTGTGCCTGCATATGAAAACTATGTGGATGTCAGTACTCAACTGTACTGGTGGAATGAGCTCCTCGCCCACCCATACAAAACCAACATGTTTGATTTACTTCGTGCAACATAGTCCCTTCTTATCAATTGTCTTTCTAGTCTTGCCTTAGGATCAGTTTTAGGACCGACGCCTTGGCCTATTTTTGGTCTCTAGACCATCCCGTGCTTGCAACAACAACGTCGACTCAACAACGTAAACATATCAAGTCGTGCTTGTCTTTCGGCCAAAATCAGAGACGCAACTACGTGAAGAAGCTCCATTTCGACGTGACCGTGCTACAAAACCATATTGAGGCCGTGGCTCGCATTTCAATAAGACTAACCACATCGCCGCCTCGCAGCCCGTGCTACTTTGATCACCAACTGACCCAATCAAGACTTCTGGGCTAAGTGTTACTCGACCAACTTTGCCTTGCGGCATTTTCTGACTTAAACTCAAGACAACTCAAACCAACTTATGCAACTTATATGCCGACAACATAAGACTCGGCGCCACATCTCGTGCCGAAGCACGTCGCCTATGTTGTAGCCATTCTTAGGCCCAAACACTTGTGTTCCAACCATACACACACATTCAACTAGACTAAATCCAAAGGCACACACGCGGATTGCCGCTCGTGTCGACCCATCTATATGAATTGGTCACTAACACCACAAGCTATCGTGGACTTATAGCCTTGTTATTCGAAGACCCTTTCATCGCAAGTAGCTAGCCCCGAAGAAAGTTCCCGAATAACCCGAGCGGTTCGTCCAGCTACGGCTATACCGTGTTTCCCTCCGGAACGACGCGGTCCCTCGGCGCCCAGGGTTGTCGCTCGTGGAAACTTTTCCTTGTCGACAAGTTGTCCAATGACCATGCAAGACTCGACACAAACTGACGTCTCACACAGTCATTCCTCTTCCAATGTTACCATCTCTTTCAAACCAATATCAAGACTTCTATCCTTGAGATCCCTCGACGACCCACGGTCGCGAGCCTTCTCCCTTGATGTTCCTTGAGATCCCTCGACGACCCACGGCCGCGAGCCTTCTCCCTGTTACCATATTATTTCATTCAACTCAATGCCTATTTGATAGTCCTTTCTCCAAAACTCATTAATCAACCGTGGTTCATACCTTAAACACTAAGTCCGTGCATCGTGCCTCAAACCGACTTTCGATCTACGCGACGCTATCGTCCAAGTCATACTTTATATGACGGGCCTTGAGACCGTAAGACTATGTGGTTATACCCAACCGTAGAACTCGTAGGACCGTGCTTGCTACCACTCCGATAGCCTAACATAACTTGCCTGACTTAAACGCACAACGACTCGACGAGCAAAGGCTGCGTCAAGCCTCGCATTGCGGAAACGTGTCGCGCATGCGTTCGACTTCTGAACGACCAAGTCATTTGGGTGCCTAGACTTATATCATAAGCCGTGCAACGCAACTCAACTCATGGGGCAAGCCAAGGCTGTGCCAAGCCTTGGACGATAGGACCGTGCATGCTTTATAAAGCATTTATGCGGGCGACGCCTAAGACTTAGGCTACGTTCATAACTTCGCCTACTCAACCAACTTTCCTTCTCCCAAGCCACGTGACGAAGGATCGAGTGTCATTTTCAAAGCACGTCGTGCACCAACTCTAAGTCGACCGTTGGACCTTTCCATATTCTAACTCAGTTCGACCCGTCGGAATTATTTTTTTATCTATGTGGATTCGTCTCTTTTATTATCAAGCCTACTTGTGCAAGTTGAAAACATGCGATTTATTATGTGAAGGCTAAGATGAGGCAAGTTCACCGAAACTACCCCACCTGAGCGAGTCGATGTCTTCGAGCAGCCGTTTGTAAGGCTAAGTCCGAACGCCGTTGGCGTTCCTATTCCTCCGATTGACTGAGCGGGACGGGGCACTACATTCCCCATGTGAGCTTACTGCACGGACGGACAACTTTATATTACTGACCAAAATAATGATATCTTGTTTTAGTTTTCTTGTCCTTCATCTCATGCTCCAGCCCTTCTTACTTTTGTCGTGCATGTATATCTTCCCATTTTCAGTAAATATACAAAAGATTTAAAGTCTTTACCTATTCCCCATGTGAGCTTACTGCACGGATGGACAACTTTATATTACTGACCAAAATAATGATATCTTGTTTTAGTTTTCTTGTCCTTGACTTGCTCTCTCTCGAATTTATAGGTGATCATAATCTTTTCTTTCCTGCTTCTCTCCTATTCTGAAACTAAAACAAAGAGAGGTGGTTACTCAAACGGAGGAGAAACTTAATCAAGCTCAAACTTTTTCTCATAGTAATCCTTTCCACTTTTTATGTGTAGGATGTATCTAATGTGTGAAAGGGAGGATCTAGAGTTTTCAACCATAAAAAAGGTAGGGTGTGTAGGAAGGAGTATAAAGATAATAAGAAGCTTCTAACGGATTTGGGTAGAGCGTAAAATGTTGGCTTTCAGTTTCAGATGTCCTTGGACATGTAATAGAATTTGAATAGTTGACATTCTGCTAACAACAGTTCGTTTGTTTTGTTTTATGATGTGGGGTTTGCAAATTCCTTGCGATGATTGTATTCAGATATGTTTGAATGCCTCTCAACCCAAAGAACTTTGAATAATTTGGTGATAGATTAGTAGGTATTATTATTCATCATTTTGAGCCATTGAATACTATCATTGTATCCAACAGTTCAGCCCTATCTGCAGGATACTGGGATCATAATTTTTACTTTTTTATAAAATCAGAAAGAGAGTTAGCTTAACATAGTAAGTTTTGTTTGAGATGAGTGGTTTAATTAATTTGTTCTGGTTATTTCTATGGTTAAGAGTTCATGAGCATTATATATTGGAGATAGTGTGATTCCGCTAGAGAATAGAAGGCTTTTACATTTGTAGTTCCGTTTCTAGTTCAAGTTTCTTTGATGAGATCTTTTTCACTAGCATTCAACAGTGTTTTGCAATGATATTGTAGAAACTAGATTACACATACAATGGATAGAGATTATTTAGTAATCTACCTTGACCGACAAACAGTGAATAGTTTGGCTCATATAAACTTGCATCCTTTCTCATGCAGATGATCCTTGCCCTTACTCTTTACTGCCGGAATAATTTATATATGGGCATTTAGGTTAGTGAAACATCAATCTAAACCAGATACGGAGTATTTGGTTCCCGTTAGTATTTGCCTTACAGTAAAGTACTTATGCTAATGTTACTTTCTCCAGCCCCAGTTATGTTCTTCATATTTGTTATAAAGCAAAGCTTACTATTGAATTCGTGAAGTGATTTTAAGGTAATACATATAAGTTAACACACTTGTGGTTAATGCAGATCTACGTGTTTTGAACAAGCATCAAGAAGTTCATAATTTTTCGGCGTTTAGTGGCGTATACAACGATACTGGCCTATTCGGGATCCAGTTGACTACGGTTAGTACCTTTTAATATATTAGTTATAACTTCTAAATTAACTAGCCAGTTCAACCCCCCCCCTTCCCCCCCTTAAAGGCAAACGTAGGCCCCAAGGCTCCCCGTAGTGCCTCATTTTCTATGAGTTGATGCTTATTCACTTAGAACACTTGATCTACGCACCTCTTGCACCTCGCACCTACCTTTGAGGTGCGTGCCTCATAAGCCTCATAGCTACTTTTGAGGTGGACCCAATGCGGAGGCTCATTGATCTAGTGTCTTTCTTTTTATTTTGCTTTTATTTTTTTTCTAATAGATATATTTGAATATATTACTGTTTATATAATAATACAACTAATCTTTGTATTGTAGTTAATATGTCATTCACTTTGATGTTATGAAGTCGGTCATGAAAAGATCATGGTCGAAAATATTCTCACCGATTAGGTTGTAAGCTATGAAGCATATTTACGGGTAACATATGTACCCGATACATCAGTACGACAATTTATAAACTTCCATGGTAATGGTACGGGTATGACAATAGTGTGCGCAAGCGTGCGTGTGTATATATATATATATATATATATATATATATATATATATATATATATATATATATATATATATGGAAGCGGATCAAAAGTCCCCCTTAGAAAACCTCCTAAAAAACCCCTCACTCTAATTCGTAATTTAATGTTAATATTAATGTTAATATTAAGTTTAATGTTAATATTAATGTTAATATTAACATTAAATACTAAAATTAACATTAAATTTAACATTAAAATTAATATTAGCATTAACATTAACATTAATATTAACATTAACATTAATATAAAAATAAAAATAAATTAATATTAACATTAATATTAACATTAACATTAATATTACGGATTAGAGTGAGGGGGGTTTTTAGGGGGTTTTCTAAGGGGGGCTTTTGATCCGCTCCCTATATATATATATATATATATATATATATATATATGCATCTTCGTGACTTCATAGGAGTAAAACTAAGAGTAAATTTCTTTATTATAATCATCAAATAATTTTTTGTCTAAAAACTACACAGTTTAGGTTAAGAAATAAAGAAAGCTTGATTTCAAAAATAAAAGTACCAAAGCGATATTTAAAAGATGTCCATAACGTGTACTAGAAAGTACCCGTAAAGTACTCACGAAGTACCTAAAATTAAATTTTTTTTTTTTTTTTTGGTACTTCTGCGTTAAGTACCTATGAGTACCCAAAAGTACTAGTACCAGGTAAGTATCGGATATGGGTACACCTTCCTAGATGGAGTACCCGTGTTTCATAGATTGTAAGGATAGAAATACTATCAAGGATATCAAGCTAGTCAAATAAATTTTTAATGGTTTTGTAAAGGATGATAACCTTAATACAAGATACAAATCCGTTGGCATTGTTGGTGGTGGAGATGATAATATGGTTGATGATGATTTTTGGGATTTGAGTCATTTGACAATATGCTATTGTTATAAACTTGTGATAGTTTGTTTCGAGTTCTGACGATGGTTAAATGTTAGTTGTTATCCAAATAATTTTATGTACCCCACTTTTTATTATTTTAATTGTGTTTTGAGTGGATTAGATATAATATGTATTTGTTTATTTGAAACTATACTATCTAAGAAACCTTTAGTGCCTTGAGTGATTTTAAGCTTTTCAAATATATATATATATATATATATATATATATATGTATATATATATAAAATGGTAAATCTACATTCTACTATCTGGCTTAAGCTAGGGTGTTTATTCTCCCTGGACAATATCTAGGTCTAGGTCTTTGCATGCTGTTTCTCAATCTTTGCATTTGTTGTATCCTTCCTTGATCCACCATTTGGATTGATCTCCATTGCACGTTCCAATCGGATTGGCCATCAGTACCGCAATTTTATCTGTATGAAGAACCTCCAGGAGTGCCTCTCAATCAGCCTACATGAACATCCCAATTCCTCTTTTTGATTAAGGGCATAGCCCGCTAGGTCTCAAAGCTCCAAGTTTGTGTTTTCCTGGTCTTCATCTCCTATATATATAATGTGTGTGATAAAATAATATGAATATTTAACTCTCTCCACAACTCCGGAGTTTTGGTGTAGTCGCCATAACTTTAACATCGTATTGGAGCAACCTAGGTACAACTCTCTTTATCGTGCATTTTGAAAGGATTTTATAATAAGAACGTAACAATGCGTGAATCCAGCTCTCAATGTATAGAATAGATGATTGGCCCGTGGGTGTGTTGAAATTATATAAATATTTAGCCCTCAACCCTTAATAAGGTAATTGCGTTACAATCTATGCCCTGGGCTAAAGTCTGGAATTATTACATTAACCTCTCTCCCCGGCCTTAACTCGAGTCTGGTACTCCTTATGTTGATTCTCGATTTACTACATCTGGTGCATCCTTCCTCGATCCACTACTCTGGCCGATCTACATCGCATGCTCCACTCGTACTGACCATCAATCACACGATCCCTTACCCGTGTAGACCACTTTTTCAGGTCCAACTCTCAATCAGCTGCTACTTGAATATCCCACTTTATCCCCTTTTTAATTAAATACGTATCATGTCTAGGGGGATTCAAACCTCCAATATGATTTCTTGGGCCTTATGTCTTCAAGTCTAGTCCACTTGGGCCAATGCTTGTGAGCTTGTGCTAAGCTCAATAAATATTTAACAATTAACCCTAACCTATCGCGGTTACCAATCTTAATAAAAAAAGGAGATCCAAGGGGTTTCATCTACCAAGGATCTCCTAAGGGTCTGCTCGGTTACGGTATTTTTACCGGTTCTGGGGTGTTTTTGAACCGACCGTTTATGAAAACTTCTGCATGTTAATTTTATTAAGGCACTGGTTTTGGTTAGCTCAAAAACCCTCCAAAACCGGTGTAATGTAATTTTAGATGGCTTTATAAACACCCCAAATCGGTGGGTTTTGAGCGGCTTTATTATTTTATTCCATTTATATTCTCACAAAAAATATATAATTATAACTACCGATACCCTTCATTGTTTAATTTTATTCGTGTAAAAAACTTTCAGAATTGCTCGTTAGTGAATTACCAAGCATGTATTGGACTGGTTTAAAAGCCGCTACTTAAAAACTATCCAAAACCGGACCCCTCATAACCGCTCCTAACCGGTAATCTAAAAACATCTCATAACCGCTATCCCTATAATTGCCAAGCAGACCCTAACGAAAACCTTCCACATTTGAAACCGAGGTTTTCAGTATCAATCGATGCCTATATATATAGTTCGTATAGGTTTTGTCCTATCATGATTTGATAATGATCCCACGTATACCAACCAATACCGACTAGGCTCTCTCTTCCGGTCAATTCAACACAAAAAAGATTTAAAACAAAAAGTACAAGAAACCTCACATGTACCAACCAATACCGACCTCGAGGATATATTTGCTAGTCAATTCAATAAAAAAAAGATTTAAACAAAAAGTACAAGAAAAAATAGTGTCAACAATGATTCAATCCTCTCAAAGATTGCCATGCTACAACGTGTCCATGAGCGTATGGACATGCTGTCATCGCTGCCATTTGTCGAAGTTGTATTTATAAATTCAAAGCATTCGTCAATTTTAATATTATTCCATTCAAAACTATCTATCGTGTGTACTTTGTCTTAAAACAAATAAATAAACAACAATTTCTATTAAGTGTTAAAGCAAATAAATAAACAACAATTTCTATTACGTGTGAACAGTTTCAACGATGTTGAATATTATTCCATCCAAAACTAATTGATTAAACATAAAAAATACATGAAAGTATTCCTAAATGTATCAGATAATTTTCTAGTTTTTAATATTAACTTTTCTTTTGGCTCCTTGAAGCGAAAAAGTTCTGATGTTTCGATGTGAAATCGCTAAACTGCCGAAACAGCTGATACCGATACTCATAAGAAAAGCTTCGGAAGACTTGAAAATGATTCTGATACTGATACTCTGAATCTTGATTGAAACCGGGGTTTTATCCTTCAAAGTCTTCCACAATAAGAAGTTTATAGTAAGGGAGAAGGAAGAAAGGAATAGGGAATGCGTGATCAAGGAAGATGAACTCCAAATGCAAAGATAAAGCAAGGATTTTTGCCTATGCCAAGGGAAAATCTTATAAAAGAGAATGCGTCACTTATGGAATTTGGACCCTAATCCATCTGCTTGATGATTGTTCTATTTGAAGTTTTCTTGTACTTTTCAAACTCTTAAGCCGGAACTACCTTTTGCATTAAATATGTAATAGAAGTTCTGAAGACTGTCAATGAATCTCTATTAACGGGTTAGATCTACAGCACCAAGAACTACAGAAACGTAGCCATTAGACCTTTACACATTAACATATCAGGACGATCATGTCTATGAATATCTGTTAATGGATTAGAACCATTGGATCTGCAACACTAAAAAGAACTATAGAAACTGAGGCTTCTCCTATGAGGTTAAGCGCAATGTATAATTCTTAGTTTTGGTGAACCTTTACGCAGGTACGACAATTCCCCTGCCTTCTTACGAACCTAATATGTTTACTAAATCTGTTAACATTTCCTATTCAATTCTTCCATTTTAGTGTGCGTTACACATGTTTGTCTTTAATACTTTCCACTTAGGTGGATTGGTCCCTGCAACGCTCTCTGTCTACTTGACTCTGGTTGTAGGCCTTTCGCTTTTGGCTATCTTCATTCTCCTCGTGGGATTCTCTGGGCTTTGAATAAAAGGCCTCCCTAGTTACTATATCCCCCGGGCTGATCCTTTGAGCCAGGTTTTGTGCTGTGTCGCACCAGGTGTATTGATCATGCGGATATAAAAACGACTCGAGCATGATTGGCGCCTTCTCCCGCAAGGTATCATCGGAATCCATCGGAAGCGCCTGTGGGCAGTCGATGGATTCCAAAAAGTTCGCCCTGCTTCAAAGCTATAGGGCGCTAGCTAATTTCTTTTCAGCCTCTTTTTGCTGGAATGGGAATAGTTGAGAACAAAGTGGCGAACGGGTGCGTAAGGCGTGGGAATCTGTCGAGGAGTTCGGGCCAAATCCTGAAGAAAGCTCAAAAATGTCTTTTTTCCTTTTCTGTTCATCTCCTTGTTATATATCTGCAGCTAGCCCTACCACTACTCCCAAGGGCAGTTTTAGGCATTTAATCAGTTACTTGCTTGATCAATTTTTTCATTTGATACATTGCCCTTGTATAAACAACCTCTATGAAAACCTGATTTCATTTACCCTATATCTAATAATGTCTTACATGTTCTTCTGATTTGTAATATTCTATCTTTAGATAAAGTTCTATTGTTTTCATGTATGGCTCATATACTTTCAACTCCAATTTTCTTTTACTTTGAACTATTCATACAGAAAACAGACTTTGTGGCGAAAGGTGTTGATGTGGCTACTTCTGAGTTGCTGGCCATTGCAACCCCTGGCGAGGGTGGGCTTTCATTGCAAGCAACTTTTGACTCTTATTTATTTATTACAAACAAGCTGGATATAGCACTAACAACCAATGTTTTAAAAACCGGACCGATGATCGAACCGAATTTTTTTGGTGTAGGTCGGACCGGGGTCCAACCGGGTTCAATCGGGTTCAACCGGGGTTCAAATAGACTTGGTTTAGTTTGGTTTAAATATATAAGATATCTATATTTACTTCTTGGTTTAGTTTTATTAGGTCATAAGTATGTTGGTTTGGTTTACTTTTACAACTATAAGGTCGATCAAAACCAAACCAAGAATCAAATGGTCCAAAAAATTTATGATAATTTTTTTATTATTTTTTTTCCTTAAAAAAAAAAATCAAAATTGGTCGGTTCAATTCTGAACCGGTCTGGCCGGTTCACCGGTTGAACCCGGTTTTCACAAAAAACCGACGGTTCTTTAAAAGACCCGATTTTAATGGAACCGGACCGATTTTTTTGTATAAAGCGGTCGGACCCGGTCCGACCGCCGGTCCGGTCCGGTTTTTACAACATTGCTAACAACCCTAATTCTTTTGACATTGTCAGTGACCGAGCTTGAACTGGCTAGAGCGAAAAATGCCACAAAATCTGCTATTATGATGAACCTGGAGTCCAGGGTATATCAGAATCAAAATTTAACTTGCTCTTGGATTTCAAACTTTTATTTGGGTCCTAGACTCAATATTCTCTCTTCTTTTGTAGTCAATTATTACAGAGGACATTGGCAGGCAAATACTAACATATGGGTGCCGGTAGGTTTTTAATTCTGTAGTTCATGTCGCATCACTTTCATAGGCACCATATTATCTTTAGTATCTCGGTTTTAACACTGCTGATAATCTTGCAGGAAACCTGTAGAGTATTTCCTAAAATGCTTAGATGAACTGACCCTTAGCGATATCACTATGCTGGCTCAGAAGTTTTTATCTTCGCCCCTGACAATGGCATGCTATGGAGACGGTAGTCTTCTCTTTAACTATCAGTTATATATGACTTGGTTAAGTTCTGAAGCTTTTGTCTTACATCATTTTTCATATTTTTCAGTTGATAAGGTTCCTAGTTATGATTCTGTAAGCCAGCGATTTCAAACTGCAACCTAAAGTAGGATGGTATATGAAGAATCTGCTGGTAATTAATTTATTTTCGTCCCAGCTCAGCCATACATCAGTTCGAGGTGTGTTTTAATTTTGATGTGGCAGCTTCTGCTAACTATTTACAGATCTTTCTTTGCCCACCAATTTGCTTAGAGTTTTTTGATGGCAAATTTTGTAATCTAACATTCGTAAAAAGATTGTTTTGTATATTGCAGTTAATTACAGATCAGTCCACCCCATAATTTATGATAACATTTTATTGTTATTGTTATTGTTGTAGCCAATTACAGATCTTTCATAGGTTTTATGGATCGAAACTTGTTTAACAAGATCTTCCCTTTTTTTTTGTTATACCATACATAATATTACTAATAACCTATTTTTTCCAAATTGCCAGAAGCCAAGTCCATAATTGTGCCAATTATAACAATTATTCATCTTTTTTTGTGTGTTTGCATGATTTCTGTAGCGGTGTATACAGATTGATGTCCACTCCTCGAGTGGAGCTGGTAGGACATTAATACTTGTTTTTGGTCCTCAACTACCTATTGATCCTTACTACTTGGCTTCTACTTATATTTTTTTGCTATGGAATGTTCATATGGTCCTTCTTTTAACTTAGTTTAATGTGGCATAGACTTCAAAACTTCTATTCAATAGTATAAGTTTGCATCAGGATTTGACACTTAGGAAGAAATCCATGCACCCTTACCAAAAGGCCCAGGGAATAAAGCTTTGTTGTCTTCCTCCTCCAAAAATCTTCTGATTGTATTGCCTCCCTTTAACAAAGGATAAATCATGCTTCGTTACTCCTAGCGAACTTTATTAAATATTGCTGTAGTCTAATCCCCGACAGCATGCCCTTGTCTTGTGTATCATGCATGTTCTTTTAGGTGAATGACACAGTGGAAGTATGAGCAATTTGGTAATCATTGAAACGAAATGAATTTTCTGTGGAAATTTGATCTGGTCCCATTACTAAAGAAACCAATGGCAGTGCTAGGACTACCATTAAGGAGGGACAATCATCATGGTGCTCCTCGCCAGAGGGTACAATCTACATAGGAGCAGGATAAAAATATTTTAAAGTTCAAAACTGCCCTCCTTTGCTATATGTTTGCTTCATGCAAGTAAATTGAGCACTTCTGGTCATCTCTAAGTTGGCCTAGAAAGCATGGTTATGGATCTCTAGTTACTGATATGTGGATTAGCTGATAGATTTAGGTTTCCATAGCTCAAAAATTGCTTGTTATTAATGGAAGACTTGTTGGCCATGGATGCCTTTTAACTTATAGATTTAGTTCTGCATAGCTCAGAATGAGTTGCTGGTTATTAATGAAAGATTTATTGGCTATGGATGCCTTTTTGACTTTTCTTGGGAGCTTGCTGTCATTAACTTGATTAAAGTCCTTGTTTGGTGATTATTACACCCACTTTCTCTTCTCCTCTCTAAAAGCACCTTCACTTGGAATTCCACCTATCTTTCAGCAAGTACCATGAGTTGTTGGAAAAGTCAAGGATTGTTTAGTCCAGCCTGTTTTACTTGTAAATCAATACGAAGAATTTAGTTCTATAAAGAAAAAAAAAAGAAAGGGATAGGAGGGTGTTCTAGTGCCACGGAACTCGACACCCACCCACCATAGATATGCAGTTTATTTTTGTGACCCAAACCTGCATTATCGTAGAAGCAAGCAAAAGGTCTTACACCCGCCGATATATATATATATATATATATATATATATATATATATATATATATATATATATAAGAAAAAGAACAGTGGGATTCTAAAGGATTTAACCTATGGGCACCCCAAACTTGAGTAGCGACATCTTAATAAAAGCACAACTCATGAAACACCTTAAGCTTATATTTATCATATCCTAAGCAAGAAGGATAAATATATACTGATTAGATGTCCTCAAAATATTTTTTGTATCTTTGTTATCTAACTATAATTTATGAATTGAATTTAGAAGTCGTAGCACAAATAAATGATTGGTTCTCCAATGATCTCTCAGCACATTATTAAAGATTCTACAGGTGGTTGGAGATCTGCTTTCTCCCCTAGGAAGTGTGATATTTTTAACCCAACAAGTTAATTCTCCTTTTGCTGTCCGACCTAAATAAATTAACTTAATTACTAGTTAGTATTGACATATTTTACAAAGTAAATGTTGGTAACAATATTTAAGTTTAGTACATCATAATAATTAGTCTTAGAATTGTCGTCACTATCTGATAGATGCTTGACAATTTGAGTTGGTCTTCCATAATATCCCAAAAAAAATGGGATCCGGAGTGAGCATTGCTTAAAGTTTAATATTAACTATTAACTACCAATGTCCATAAGATATATTTACGGAGATCTTAGAATCAAAGATACTTGAGATGCAAGCATGCGTTCAAGCTTGAAAAATTTAACTAGCAACTCTTCGATCCCTAGATGTTTTTGGAGAAATAAACTAGTGGAGCTTCTGGTTCCTAAAAGTAAAAGCAAAACATCAATTTAGAGATAAAGCTAAGCATGTGCTGCTGTGCATAGAGTTGGTAGCAAGTCATCTTGCTCCTATGCTAACCCATGTTGGCAATGTCACCAGAAACATCCTGTAGAAGCATGTGGAGTTGTTCACTCAGTACTTCTTTTTCCCATTATCTTTAACATATCAACTAATATAGTTTAAGATTAGGTTGCCAGTTTAGTAGGGTAATCTCATATTCATGGCTCAGAATGGTCTCTAGCTATAAAACATACATGTTCTTTTTTATTTCAATGAGGACGAAGCACCAAATTATCTGTTGAATGTAGGGATATTGTCGCACAGAATGCATTGTCAAATGTTGTGATCCTGTGCTTGCTTGCAATGAAGATTTATATTCTAAAGAACAACTACTTGTGCCTAGTTTATGATGAGTTGGTTTTCTATTCGGCAGTAACTCACGACTCAGACTAGTTCTCAAGATTTTAGGTGAATTTTCATGTTACCTATGTTCTTCTCTCCTTTTACTTTAGTATCTTTGTGTTGCATGAAAATATGGTCATCTGCAGATAGATATGATAGATGACACTGCAGGCCTCTAAGTAGCAACCGGCAGAGGCCAAGGCTGTGAGAGTAGTGTCATTGGTTCAACTAAATGGTCAGACCACAACACCATAACATACTGCTATGAGCTTGGAATGTGTCCAAGTCCGTTGCTGCATCATTCCGAGTGGTCAACTCGTCATGTGCCAGCAAGGTTCAAAATTGATGCCTTCAGTCTATGATTATAATATGGTGGTGACAATCTCCACGGGAATATATATATATATATATATATATATATATATATATATATATATATATATATTATTATTATTATTATTTTTTTTTTGAAAATCAAACGGCCGTGTCAAAGACACCCAGCCACCGCTTGGCCCGGGAGCCGTGGGCGAACCACCAAGCCGCCCCCGTGGGGGCTCGAACACCGTCCGATGCCCCAAGTGCCGGTGCGCCTATATAAGCCCTACCAAGAAACAAAGGGTCCTGCCAACAAGATTTGTTTTTGATTGAGAACTTTGGATAAAATGCGATTTTACATAATTTGTGTGTATTCTCTTCATGTACGAGCAGGGGTGGATCCAGAAACTATAGCTGGGGTGGACTACCAAAAATTTGGGTGAGCTGCAAGTGGATCAATTCATATAAAAAAATCAAATTAAAATTTATATGGAAAAAAGAAGTATTTTTTGTTTTTGGGTAAGTTTGGATCCGCCCTTGTGTCCGAGACATATTTACGTAAAAATCAGAGAACCTTGAATAAGTTAGTGGAAAGTTATGAATATAATTGTGTCTCGACTTGGAGATGATGATCTCTCTACAAGTAGAAATTCTGTAAAAAAAAATGTTGATACAGTCTCCTATAATAATATAGGATTCTGACGCATATATTTTCCTTGAAGATCACATCATGGGTTGATTGTCTGATTTTGGAGGGAGATGGTAGGAAGTTTGGTGGGGATGTAACCTTACATTGACCATGCACATAAATTTGAAGGGGGGGGGGGGGGCGGGGGTGGGCTTTTAAATGCACATATATATATTTCATTTTATTCACTTGCAGATTGTAATGTAATGCTTTAGGGTTTCTATTTTCTAAACTTGGACGGAGAAGTAGTGACATATCTGAATGTATCTTTAAAGAAAGAAACTGTATTTATGAATCCCGCAAAAGGGTGTACAGAGTGGGAGGTGAGTCAATAAATATGATCCACATCTCAACCTCCCATCATAAATGCATGTGAAATTTTTGTGACAAACGGTCCTATGCCCAGCTTCAAATTTCACATCCTATGAAGCTTCAAAATAGCTCTGCATCCTCTGGTTGAAAAAATGAGTCCATTTTTGTTCATCCACCAAAACTTGAATGATATTTACCATTTCATTCAAGAGTTGCCACATGTCAACGTATTAAGAGGTGGAAAAAATTAAATTAAAAATAAAAGTAATTTTAGGTTGGCAGGAGACAATCACCCAATACTCGTCCCAACTAAATATACATGTGTTATGAGCGGGAAGAATGATGATGGGATCATCTCTTATACATGCGCAGTCTTAATCCTTCCTCTCATTAGGGGTAAGCATTCGGTTCAAACCGAACCGAAAATCGAATTGGACCGAAAATCGAATAAGCAAAACCGAAACTGAATCGAAATGATCCATAACCGAATCAAACCAAACCGAATTAAATCGGTTCGGTTGTTGATTTATTCAATTTTTTGATGTATTTGCGCTTTTTTGTTTATTTATATATATATATATATGGTTTTTGGTTTTGGATCTTAGTATTTTTAAAACCGAAATCGAACCGAACTTTCTTGTTCATTTTCTGTCCAAAACCGAATAATGTTCACCCCTACCTCTCATAGTTGAATAGATTTTGTGTATCCGTAGCTTTTGCCTTTCTTGTTTGTGCTCATTTATTTGTGTACATTAGGCAACTAATTTATGGATATAGTATGTACCTATTGGTGTAAATTCTGGTACCGTGTCATGTTTACGTAACTTTTGTAACAAATTCAAGAGGATAGTTTTATCATTTTTTTAGGATATCAATTTGATACCTATCAAAATTGAGGGTACAAAGTTAATTTTTTTGAATAGTCGAGAATATCCAATTGTAATTTAGTCATTTCTTGTCTGGTTGCTGAAGGCGTGTCATCACTAGTACACAAAAAATTCTACTATTTGCAGCAAAACTTTATTGCTACCTTGTCATAACTGTGCCCTTTCTTAGTTTTTGGGTTGCTACTGTTGTGCTGGATTTTCCCTCCTCCTCCTCCCTACCCCCACATTGTTCAAATACAAAAAAAAATTAGGTCCAAAGTCTCTGTTAGATTGATGTGTTTTAATACACAGCTACACATGTTCTCAACAAACACAAGTACACATTAACAATCATAAACAACAAGTAGGGAAGAAGAAGAAGAAAGAAGAAGAACATAATAAATAAAATGCAGTAACTAGATCAAGAACTCTTGAATGATCATTGAGCACCTCTCCAATATATATTCATTCAACTCTCTCTCTCTCTCTCTCTACATGAGTGTCCCCACCCTCCCTCTAGAAAAGAAGTAATAAGTTGGAGACCATCTAAACCTAATCCCTCCATTGCTCCATTATTGCTCAACCTCCTATACATTTAAGTCCTCTTCTTCCCTCATTAGAAAGAAAGAAAGAAAGAAAGAGACCAAACCAAAACAAATGGGGAAGAAGAAGCTAGGTTTCACCTCTCTCATCTTCAGATTGGGAGACACAACACCAGCAACAGCAACTACTACTGCAACAACAACAACAACAAAGCCTAGCCTCTCTTCCTCTTCATGGGCTTGGCCTTCTTGTAAGCAGCAGCCAAGAACAGACTCCTTCCGAGGAGGAGCAGTCGACGAGTCGGTCTACAAGACCGTGAACTCGGTCTACTTCGACTCCACCGACTCCTTCTTCACCCATTCCTCCGAGGACAACAACTCCGAGAGCTCCGCCATGTCCGTCGTCGACGCCAACGACGGCTCCGAGAGCCTCATACGCGGGCTGGTGAGGTCCTCGGCGGACCGGCTGTTCGTGGAGCCGGGGGGCGACACGAGCTCGATACTGGAAGAGGCGAAGGGCTGCGGCGGCTCACGGGATGCCAACCCTTTCAGGGAGAGCAGCGTGGCGATGGCGATGGAGTCGCACGACCCGTACCTGGACTTCAAGAAGTCGATGGAGGAGATGGTGGCGGCCCACGGGATGAAGGACTGGGAGTGCCTCGAGGAGCTCCTGGTCTGGTACCTGAGGGTGAACGGGAAGAAGACCCATGGCTACATAGTCGGAGCGTTTGTAGATTTGCTGGTGGGTCTTGCCGCCGACGCCCGTGGCCAGGAGGAGGTGGAGGAGAGTGGTGATCTTCTGTGTTCTTCCTGTTGTGGTTCCTCCTCCTTGTCCTTGTCGTCGTCTAGGAACTGTTACGAGATCGAGGAGGTGGAGGAGGGGAGTGGCTCATGTTAGTATCATCTTAATTAATATATCATCATCATCATCATCATCAATTAGTGTATACTAGTAGGTTTTATGTGTGACAAATTAACCTTGATGATTTTAATTATCAATGGTTGCTTCATAGTGGCAACTTAACCTCTCCAGTAGGTCTTTCCTCATAACTTCTCTCTCTCACGCAAATGGAAGTAAGGAAAGGAAACATGGTCACGTTCAAATGTGGTTTATAGTTATTAGCAAAGGAAATTTTAGGTATCTTTCTTATTTTCCAAGAGAAAAGAGTTGAGTGAAGCCACCACCCCAACAAGAAAATGAATAGTGTGGTGTACACTTGACACATTTTTTTTTTTTTTTTTTTTTTTTTTGATTTCTTCTCTTTTATTAATTTCATTTCTAAGAGGAGAAGACACGAAAATCATTTCCTTCGCTCTCTCATTCACAAACACGCACAAACAAAAACCGGTGAGGCATGCTCACATGCAAATGTCATGCTTATACGGGGAAAATGTGGGCAGGATTAAAATCAACAGGATCTAGGACCACAGTAAGGGTAAATTTGAGCATTAAAGTGCGTATTCAAAAGATAGGTTTACCTAAACACAAAGAATAGAGGGTTGATGTCAGGTCGGTAGCCATTTATAAAAACTTCGTTAAATCTTTTACGGAACATTTGCTTATACTGCATAGCCGATCCGATCTCACATTATGATGGGAGAAGGCTTGGATGTGGGTGGGGTGATACTTATGAAGTAACATTTGGTAATACATTAATTTTTACTGTTATATATATATTGAAGCATCTCATGTCAAAGTGCTGTGTTATTTGTATCTTTTCTACTGCTAGCGGATCAGTTTTCCTGTTTCATAATTAAGGAGAGTGCTTAGAAACTATACAATAAAAAAATGTCACCAAATGCTAAAGTTTTTGTCACTAAGCTATAAAAGAGCATGATTAACAAGAACTTCAACCAAGAATCAAGAGCGTTTCTCTCAATCATTCAATGGCCTCAACTGATTTTTGTCACTAAGCTATAAAAGAGCATGATTAGTCTCTTTCTGGTCCATAAGTTGGAGCTATGTACTCTTTACAGCATATCTAGAGGAAATGCCATCCATATGTTTAGCTGATTTATTCATTGTTCCCTTACCCTTTCCTTTTATTCTCTTTAGTAAATGTTCAATTACCTTCTCATATATGATAATTCCCCCTTCCTTTTATTAGGTTATTTTGCCCAACAAATTACTTACTGGGTCCTCTATATCCAACAGATTCTACCCAATTTTTCAACGATATGTGACATTTTCCGACATTGGCATATATACATATTTATGTGTCTTGAGGTTATAAATTTTTACAGGGAGCTACCGACAATATATTTATATGTGCCTTCAGGATTGAGATATCAGGATCTTGTCCCTCTCCTCTTCCATGATTAGTCCTCTGAGTTTTAAGCTAAGAAAACACTAGTATATGCTTGCTTTTACCAAGTACTATTTCAACTATAAAAAAGGGGAAATCTCGTGATATAGTCTCATATTCCTATTCTCAAGACAAATAGTAAGTAAATATGCGCATGCATCTGAGCACACGGATTTGAAACCCTAATGCCAGTATCTCCTATTGCCAACGGTGGTTATGGACCATTGCAAGGTATTGGCATTAGAGGATATTTATATCCGTCAACACACAAAGATATGATTATTTTTTTTAAAACTTTATACTTCCAATGAACGAGTTTGGTTTCAATGTTTTACTTAATTTACCAACTGAATTACACATGAACCCTCTTTTTTCCATCATAATCTTCGAGGCGATTGGAACAAAAGATTCATCGAACTATTTGTGAGGATCGACTGCAATGGCCAAACCCTATATGAAATGTTTACATTCTTATCATACACACAATTAATATAGTGAGAAGGATTGATTTTTGTCCTCAACATTTTTTTGTCCTACACTTATTTTTGTGTATAGTGGACACAACAACATTATATACACCTAGTAGATACATGCATCATGATCATTTAGGGACGTGACACTAAAAAGCCACCTCATTATCAGTGAAGCATCACATCCTATATATGTGATACTAGTATCTCACATGTTCGTTGCAGTTGGATCACACAGAGAGGAAAAGTTTGTGCACTAGTGGAGACTTTGAGGGATTGAGACAAAAGCGACACTGCCCCCACAATATTGGGCACATCTGATCATAGCAAGGGGGATCAATTTCTGCCCCAATTTTGCAGATGGAGACAACAGCTTGACATTTCGTTGCATGTGCAGCACTTGCTTTGGAAAATGATACGGATCTTAATACTGAAGTGTTTCAATAACCACTTTAACAACAATAAATTGACACATACTGATCAAATGTTCCTGCACACACAGTCTTAAAATCATACAGTTTGGCAAGTTATATAATCAAAGCTTAAATTATTAGGTTACGTGCCGATATCACAACAGTACTTATTAGATATATACAAAGATAGCAGATCTGATACATAGAATCAAAATTTTGGATTGTTAAGTTGGGTTGGTGAGATTGAAATCTTGAATTATCATCAAGAAATAGATTAGTACTTATTTTTTTTCCCTCTTTGGCAGACTATAGACAAACTTGTTAGTTTTAGTGAAAGATATAGTTTACCTATGGGATTAGTCAGAAGTTTTTGATGTATGTGCAGGAATCTTGTTTTTGTTTGTCTGATCTGATGAGAAGCTTCTAAACCCAGCGCACTCCTTGTCTTTTAGCCTGAGGCACACTAAGCAATGCAACTATTATCTTTCTTTTATATATGTAGTTGGCACCCCTTGTTTAATTTGCTACTTACAAAAGTTTAAATTATTTTTGAGTACTTCCAATAAATAAATATTATATTTCCCCAATGCATGGTATTTTGTATAAATGTATTGTTGTAGATAAAACATGAACCATTTATTTTAGGTATAATAAAATAAGTGTTTATGTTTTTTTTTCCTCCCCATCATTCAATTCCTTGTTCATGATTACAAAGTTAATTACATGAACAACCCAATTTGACTTTGGCCATAATCTATTTTGAGTGCAACAAGGCCATAATTGCATGCTACAAAACCCTAGGCTTCTCCTAAACTCCCACAGTTTCCAATAAATTTGAAATGCTAATGTGTAGTGAGGAGCTTCTTGGTTAAAGCTCTGACATTTTTGGTTTCCTGCCATATTGATATGTACTGATACGAGAGCTTCATTAAAAAAAAACATGCTTTGGTGTTTGCAAAGTCATGAAGTGCATAGAGCCAAACTTCAGTTTTTCCTCTTAAGCTTAAATATTTAACAAGGTCAATTTGAGGAGTAGGCTAATTAAGTAGGGTCATCTGCCCTTGCGTAGGAAAGTCTATTTCAATGTTTAAAAAAAAAATGTTTTAAAAACCGGACCGGAGTTTGACCCGGCCAAGGTACTGGGTCGGGTCAAACGGGTTCAACAGTTGGTTCAACCAGTGGGTTAATCTAAACGGTCCAAGTTTAATCTCTTATGGACACTATTTTTTATAAAAATATCAGTTTTTTACAAAACACTGGATCAATGCTGAACCGGACCGAAAAAAACTACCGGTTCACGGTTCAACCGGCGGGTCTGGTCCGGTTTTTAAAACATTGGTCTATTACTCTATTTCCCCATTGCTCCTGAACAATAATAACGTTGCAATTTGTCTTCAAATGAATTTGTGCTGTGGGGCTATTTGAATTCATTTCTTATATTCGGCTTAATTTGTTTTGGTCTTTGTCGTATGTGATATTAACATTAACAGAAAGTATATCCTTCTTAAGTTCGAGTACAAGTTTGCTTAGGTCTGTCTACCTGTACCTCTAGTATTTCCTCCGAAATTGTATCAATATTGAAAAAAAAAAAAAAATTCAGACAATAAGGATGCAATCAATGCCTTGACCATCAATGTAGATACCATCACTTTTTAGTTATAGAACCACATATGCGTATCTAGCAGATTTCATTAGGCCATGGACATGGACAAGTTAACTAACTAAGCTATGTAACGACAACCATGGATTTAAAGCTCCATCCTTCATTACTCGTGTGATTACCAACCACATCGTTGAACTGTTCACATCGTGCATAGATCCACATTACTTCTCGTGAGCTCTTTAAGGCTCTGTCAGCTTTCCTTCCTATGGGCGAGCTCTCATTAACTTCCTCCACTGGCCAATGGAGCTACTTAAACTGTAGGTCTTGATCTGCATGCCACATTTGCGTGTGTTGGTCCACAAACATCTTCACTGATCAAGTTGCATCCCTTTAGCATCATATTCATGATGATGCCCTCTCTCTCTCTCTCTCTCTCTCTCTCTCTCTTCAGGTTGGGACCAACAATATTATTATTCAGTTCAAGGAAGTGAAGTTTACCAAGGGTTAATAATCTAGTTTGAAGTTACTTTTCCAGTTCTCTCTAGCTAGTTTTTTCTGAGAACTTTGTCATATGAAGTATAATGTACAACTAGTGACACCCGTGCCTCAACAGTCCTTCCCTGATAATTCTGTTTCTGAAATCATTTAATAATATTTTTGCTTTATTTTTGAGATTTTTTTTTATTGACAGATACACGTAATACACGTCGATAAACCTTCTATCTTTTTATCATGACTCTTCCTTTATCCTTTTATGTTTTGGCGGAAAATACTAATTTGTGCTTTATTATATTGATGATATTGACCGACGAAGAACGAATAAGTTTTGACCAATGGTCAATAATCAAATTCTTTGAAAATTGAATCGATGTCATAATATAGATAAATCTTTTTCCAGATTCAATCGCTGTGTCAAGGAGATCTCAAGCACATATTAATCCAATCGATCTGTTTCATTATTATGAATAATCTATACTACTATATAATATTATAATGCCAAAAGTTGGGCTTCACCGTAAAATTTTTCTTTCCAAAAACACCCTTGCTTATATTTACTAATTAAAAAATATTACTTAAATTTAATAGGGGTAACTAAGTAATTACGAAAGATGTCTTTTGGTCTTTTTAAATAGCCTTACATGCATGTATAAAATAATATAATAATAGCAATATAATAATAAGTTTAGACTAATTAATGTGGATGACTTTTAGTCTTCGTAATAATAATATACTACTATTATTTGCTCTTTCCAGGTAGCATAAAATACGTGCAACGTACGTACATGTATACTAGTGTGATTTGATTGGCAAGTACGTATAACTGTAACTGCAGGCCACATAACCTTGAAGTCGAAGTAGCATGCATACATGTGTGGATCATGTAAATCCAGATATATGTATATATCCATCCATATTGTGATCTTGTATATATGGTTTGGGTTCGTGCAGGTGTGATGCCTGATTTTAAACTGACACTCAAAATGAGCAGCTCCAATCAATATTTGTGTCTCCCAAGTGGATCGTTGCCAGAACATACTGCCAATGTTAGCCATGCAGCGAGCGAGCGGCCATTAATCATCCCGAGCCAAAACCTATTGTTGTTTGGGCCACCGATCAGTAACACAGTACTGCTGCTTTGCTGCCTGGATCGACATGTTGTTAGATGTGTCCAATTTTTGCTAATTGGAAATACTGTGCAAGCGTACAGGAAAGTAGTTTCGATGAAGACAATTGCCACTGCAGGTGTGGCATCAGATGGACCATCTGGTGATTGTTGCTTAGCCAATTTGATGCTCTTGGTCGCCTCGATCGATCGATTGCGGTCCTGATAGCGTTTGGTGTTGGGGCTAATTTTTTTCGTGATTTATTGAATCTTGTCCTTAGTGACATCGTGTCACACCATTTCTGTTGAGACAAACCTCAAGTGCGACTGTCTATCTCAATATTTGAGCTATGTACACATGAGGCGTGTTAACTCAAGTGGTTTGAATGGTTGTGATTTTTCTAGTGGGCAAGGTTAAAATTTCTCGACAAATTTTGTCAAAAATTTAAATATTTGAGCTCGAACGAAGGGCGTAAAGTGACACTTTGTTGGCACACTTTGCACGACTACTTGCTGGTAGTTTTGTAATTGTCCTATCAATAGGGAGTTACTTCATGGTCTTCCACCCACATTGTAAGTGGACAGTTACCGCTGATATGGGGATTGATATTGTATGTTCTAGTACTTAGTTCACACACAAAGAGATGAGAATCCCCTATAACATCTGAGTGCCTTTTTCTTCCGAGTGTCATTGTTACGACACGTCATTCCTCTGTCCGATAAAGAGTGGTGCCTTTCAAGAGCGTTCCAGAAGTTCCTCAGAACTTGCAAGTTCATGGAAGCGGATTGACGGAGACGGTCGAATCTCGTTTCGAGTTTCGAGAATCGGTGGTTCTGAGTCTTCTGACCACCCCAGCAAGATGTTCAATCTTTTTAAAGCTCTGTCCTTTCTTAAGCAACTTAGTTTCTAGTTTTCAAATAGTTTCGACTACTAGCATCTTAAGTGGATTATTCTGCTAGCATCTCTATCGTACTTTACTAGCGATTTTAATGCTTTGTATTTCTTCTAAAAAACTTGACTTGTTTAGTCTTCATTGAACATTAACTAGTAAAGATTTTTTTGTAAAATTTACAGCAAATATTAATATGTTCGTCATGCTACTTTTATAAGGGTAATGGCTGGAAACCTAATATTTGAAAAGGACAAAATGAATATCCTGGCCATATCTAAGAAGTAAAAAAAAAAAAAAGAGAATTTGCTTTCTTATACAAAAATAGAAAACATTTTTCTTGGATAATTGTACATTATGAGAACTAGAGTCCGAGAGATTCAGGTCCTAGTTGACGAACTTGTTTGGGGGTGGAATTCATGTATGGCACATGGTAGACCATTTTAAGGGGGGGGGGGGGGGACCTTTAGGCAGCTAGTTAATTAATTAGTTTCGTCTTTTATACGTGCAACCATCCGAAGGTGGCCTCTACATGAAAATGAAAGAAGGAAAGTATAGGAATACATGGTGCAAAATCCATTGAGGATTATTGGTGCTTGAGAGACATTTTGGAGCAAGTTGAGACCAATGTTTTAAAAACCGGACCGATGGTTGATCCGGCCAAGGCACTGGTCGGGTCAAATTGGTTCAACCAGTGGTTCAACCACTGGGTTGACTTAAGGGGTCCAAATTAATCTCTTATTGCCATTAATTTTTTACAAAAATACTAACTTTTAAACAAAACCGGATCAATATTGAACCGGACCGAAAAAACGACCGGTTCACGGGTGAACCGGTTGAACCGGCCGGTCCGGTCCGATTTTTAAAACATTGGTTGAGACCATCTTCCAATAGTCAAGCAAGTAGTCATGAGACTAGGTTATTATTTGCAACACTTAAGTGTTCAGAGTTCTCTTGAAATTTGAAAGCTTGGAACCAATCACCCTTCATTAGAGTCTGTCACTAAACATGTAATATGATAGATTCTTGATTATTGCTCTCTTTAAAAAAAAAAAAAAAAAAAAACACACACACACACACACACACTCTCTTATAACTACAGAAAGGTTTCATGTTGACTACAGAAAGTTAGGCAGCAGAGTGCAAGCAAGCAAGCAAGGTTTAAAAACTCTAAAACACACACCTTCCATATCTACTAGCTATGACTGTAGTAGTTCATAAGACTTGACAGCACGAATTTAAGAGCCATAAGTGCTATTTCCAACAGGAGTCCCACGCATTCACCTTGGTTGATAAGGCCCTACCAAAATATCAAATCGCTAGCTAATCCATATTAATCCCTTGTTATTCTAGTTAAGCTACGAATCAGCGACAAAAATCTGCTGCAGGATTCTCACGTTGCTAACACAATTTCGTCGCTAAATTGTTGATGTGTGAATGGCTTCGAACAGTAATTGATGGAATGCCCCACTACCTAGCGATGATTAATAAATAGGAACGGCCTTAAAGATCGACAATTATCAACAATCTTAGTTAGACCAAATTTCAACACTGAGGCCTCATTTGGTTCGCGGAATGGAAAGGAAAGAAAATTGATTCTTTGGTATTTTCTTTTCTTTGAAAAATTATAATTTTCATCAATTTTTCTTTCCGTTGTTTGGAAAGACAGAGATTATTACCGGGATATATCTTTACTTTTCATTACAGTGTTTGGTATTTGTAAGGAAAGGAAACAAAAACAAGTCAATTTTTCAATAATATCCTCGTGCTAATGAGAAAACTTATTACTCAAGAATATTTTTCTCTAAAAGGTAGTGTGGATAAAAATGGTAAATTATACTTTTGAGTAGGGATATTTTGGTCAAAAAGTTTTGTAATAAATGCAGGAAAGTTGGAGGGAAAGTGATTCCTTAGATGGATGGGGGGAACCACTTTCTTCCCTATTTTTCTACCTCTTGGGAATCATTTTTCCTTTCCAACTTGTTTCCTTTGGCTTCCAGACACAGGAAAGGAATAGCTTTTCTTTTCCAAGCAAAAATTCTGGTAACCAAATGAGGCCTTACAGGTGCCTAACGACGTATCTACACTTAATATAACAACAATAGATAAATGACGAGTATTAGTTTCCTATACATTTGGCAATATTTGATACTTTCTTAAAAAAATATTTGGCACGCCCTTTTGTGCGCATACGTGCGCGCGACGGCCCCGTCCCTCTCCGTCCCCCCTGCACCGCGTCCGGCAACACCGCTGCCACGTGCGTGCACAAGCGCGTGCAAAGTAGCCCGAGTCTTATTTTTTTAATTTTTGTACTCATAAGTGTCCATATGCTTCTGCACCCCCATCCCCAAAAGATTTCCTTGAGAGATTATTTACTCCTTTCCTTGTCCTAACCCATTTCTGGTCATTCAGCATAGAGGACTTCTTGATAGCAGCAACCTTATAAGTTTTCTTGATCCTGTCCTCTCTATGGATGTAATGTCCCGCACCATACGGTACATTACGCTGAGTCATTGACTCGAAGAAGTATTAAATTTTCCGAAGAAGTAGTATTGATTCGATGAAGTATTAATCGAGTTTGGCTTTATGTGCAGGCTTTTATGCTGAGTTTTTTGAGGTCGATGTTTTGCCTTATTTGTAACAGAGTCCACCGAGACCAAAGTATCATCTCGTAACGGGTTGAGGCATGAGTATGATAGGTCGAATCAGTCGGTTAGTTCGAAGGAGCACGAAGTGCTAGAATGGTTAAGCTAGTCAGATGACATGATCGTACAACAAAGCTAGGAATCGAATTGCATCGGCTCGACGAAGCGATAGGCGAATCGACATATATAGGTGGGAGAACTCTGACATTCTTTCCTACTTTGTCATGCCTTAATAAAAAGTACCCTAGTATGCTAAGTTACTTTATAGAGTCCACGTGCATGACTTGAATAAGTAGAAGTCGTGGTGTGTGTTGAACACTAAGAACATTGAATATTGATCGTAGATATTGACCATAGAACATTTAGCAATTGAAGTAAAACGTTCATCAAATGCACGAATAGTCATAGAACATCGAATCACTATATCGACGAGTGCCTCAGTACACGAGCCATATAACATCGAATCACTATATCGACAAGTGCCTCAGGGCACGAGCCATAGAACATTGAATACTCCGTCGAAGCGTGCGTTAGTGTACAAGTTAGAGGATAATGGACACTAAGTCGTAGCTAGAACAACGAAGGAACTATATCGAGGTGTGGATCAAGTGTATGAATCATAGAACAAATGAATACTAAGTCGTAGAACATCGAAGGAACTATATCGAGGCGTGCATCAAATGCATGAGACTTATAAAATATGGCTTCATTATGCTAAGTGATCAGTTGTGGCACAATGCCACAAAAATATCGTAACATCGAAAGATAGGCTTCCTCAAGCGAAGCGATCAAGCAGTTGTGGCACAAATGCCATAGAACTGTTGATATGCAAATGATAGGCTTCGTAAACAAAGTAATTTATGGTTCGAAACCACAAAATTGTTCAATGTGGCATGTTGTCTTAGAATGTTTGGGGCCAACAGGTCGTTCATTGGAACATTGAGTTGGAAAAAATGTCGCAAAACATTGAGTGGAAGTATGAAATACTAGTTGACTTGTGAATTCTATTAATTAAATCCATTATCATGCTTATGTCTTATCGTTTTCTTAAACTGTTTACGTATATTGCATGGTCATGGACAACTTGTGTACGTCGTAATGCCATTGAGTGCCCTTCATGTTGTCGATATCACCAATAATCTCCATATAGATAGACAACGGTGGACTGACTTATATCTGGTGTAGGAACACAGATCATGACAATAGTATATATATTAATACCTTAACATGACATGGAAGGATGGTAAGTACCTTTCATTAGCGCAAGGATAAATGCATCGGATCGGTAATACGTCGCTGCGAAGTGACACGATATATATATGGTGCATGTTTATTTGCGATATCAAGTATACCATGCACAATGACTACATGCTTTTCTTCTTTCAAAATGTCATGAAATTAAACTGATCCTTGTAATGCCCCGCTCCGCACGGTGCATTAGGATGAGTCGTTGACTCGAAGAGTTGCGTTGACCCGATGAAGTATCGATGTGAATCGATGCAAGCGTTACGTTGGCTAAAGGTAAGCTTTGAGTCGATTGGAATCTATGAGTCGAATCGATGCAAAGGATAAGTTCCATTTGAGCAAGTGCTGATTTTAGTCGATCTGGTGTGCATGCTATGCCTTTATGCTGGATTACGGATCGTGGCATGGGCGCGATAGGCCAAATCAACCGAGTAGTTCAAAGGAATGGCTAAGTCCGAGAGTTAGCTATGCGACCAAGTTATAGAAGCGAGCCGTTTCAACTCGACGAAACGGCAAGACGTATCGGCTTAAGGTGGGCGGGTTCTTGACTCTCTCTCCCTATTCCTTCACGTCTAATAAAACATATCATTGTATGCGTAAGATGCTATTGAGATAGCGAGCGTGGCTCGGGCGAATTAAGGTCTCAGTATGTGTCGAACACTAAGATAGAACATTGAACAATCAAACAATTGAAGCGACATGCATCAAGTGTACGAGTCGCGATAGGGCGGTGATGGTAGAACATTGAAAGACAATATCGAGATGTGCATCACGTGCATGCCTCCGAGAACATTGAATACTAGGCGTAGAACATTGATTACGGCGCTAAGCGTGCCCTCGTGCACTTATGCTACGAAAAGACTAAGTAACTACGGAACTAGGCTATATATGTGAATAACTTATGAATGGAACGCGTTGATTATGAGTACGAGATGACTAAGCCGTTGGGCGTCGTGCATCAATATAGATGTGTTGGGGCATAACGTCGACGGAGCTTGAGATATGGATGGTGGCTTATGTTTATGAGACGCGAATATGTTTATGGAGCGAGACTATGTTTATGGAACGTGAATCTGTTCATGGGACTAGATTACGTTTATGGAACGAAGGATTGGTTGGAATGTTATGTGTGTTTGCTATGGCGCGTATTGCATGGTCAATGGACTCGGATGGCCCGTGCACGGGTGCGGCTTCCCTCGGACGGTTACGACCGGGACACCGGGACCGTTCGACCTAGGAGGGAATTATGTGTGGTATTTATGGTGCACATCATTCGGACGGATTGCGACCGTCCAGTGCTGTGATAAGCTATGATATCCGTAAGTTTGGGATCCTTCGGATATTGGGCTAGCAACCCGTATCGAAGTGATCGTAGGCTTACACATAAGAGATGTCAAGTCCATTACGGTGCAAAACACCGTGACCTTCATATAGATAGGGCCGGTGGGCTGAGATATGAGTTGGGTGCAGGCGTAGGGCCTGCGACCCTTATGCATTGTCTAAGTCTATGATTGGAATGTTGCGTAAATTATATGGTTTCTTACATAAGTTCTAACCAGTGCAGGCTAAGGAAAATGGGACGAAGATGAGCACGATCACTATGTTTATGTTCATATTATGTCTAACTGTATCTGCCGCAGGAACACGGTATTGGACACATTATGATAAGGTGCTATGTTTAAGTATTGCCATGAAACTGAACCTAAGGCTAAGTAGAAAGATCACAAATTAAGATGCATGTTCCACTAAAAATATTAAGTGTTTGGTTTGGGTGCGAGCGGGTCTTGATCAGTGCGAAGCGAGGACGAAAGCACTAATCCCCCACTAGTTTATGTGCAGGCTCAGGGTATGTTCGGCTCGGGTCGGGGCTTGGCTTGGACGTGCCGAGGCATGGAGTCCTTGGCGTTCAAGAGGAGCTATCGCATAGGCGTTCGGACTTGCGACATGGAGATGTTCGGCCGAAGACTACTTGGTGGCTATAAAGAGACATAATATATAGAATAATATAATCTTTGTGAGCTAGAGAGATCATGAGCATTGTAGCCAATTGGCATATTAAGTTGGGCTATTCAGAGCCTTGTAACCTTCAGTTCATTATGAATAAAAGAGATTCTTATTGTATTCTTTGTTTCCTTCCGCTGCTTATGTTATGACTTTGAGATAATCATTATGTGAACCGTTATCTTGCCTTGCACGAGCGCAACTCCAGGCTCATGCGGCATCACGTCCCAGCAAGGACGATGATTTGGGTAAAATCTAGCGAGGACGAGCGATTTTTCGGATCGAGGCGTGACAAGTTGGTATCAGAGCGGTTCCATCATCTGGACCGTGCATGAATCTCTTTGACCCTCAGTTGTTTCGTTATCGAATTCAGTTGACTCTAAGTTGTTTCCGCAACCGCATGGCTCATGGATCTGCTTGACGCTACATTGGATATTCCATACAATAAGTCTATACTAAGTGAGTATGTCTGCCACAAGTATGTCGTGACTATCACGCTATCTCCAGGTGCTATCGGAGAGTGTTGGTTGTACGAAGTGTAAAGGGTTATGAGATTATGGTTTCTCGAAGTACAAGAAAGTTGTGAGTCGCTGGTTGCACGAAGTGCAACGAATATGGTGATGTTGGTTGCATGAAGTACAATGATATACGTATTGTTGATCGCACAAAGTGCGAGGAGTTATGTATTGTTGGTCGCATAAAGTGCGAGGAGATATGTGTTGTTGGTTGCACGAGGTGCAACGGGTCGATATGTGAGGCGATGCGTGTTATGTTGCTATGCGAACGGTTATGTGTTGTTGGTTGCACGGAGTGCAGCAAGTCGTGAATCGTTCGTTGCATCGGTACAACGAGTCGATATGGTGTGATGCGTATTGTATGGCTATGCGGATGGATAGCAATATGTTGCACGGGATTAAGTAAAGACCTTGTGTATCGAGAATGAGTTGTTGCACGAGTTACAACGAGTGAGATTGGAAGATCTCGGATGCGATAGTAATGAGTCGAGTTGGTCGCTAAGTCGAATTGAGTAGACGAACGTTTATGTTGGCCGTATATCGCGTTGAGATGTGAATAAGCGAATGTTGCGGGTGTGATCGATATGAACGCCAAGATACGGTTAAAGTGAATGCGTGTCAAGCTTGAGCGAACGCTAGAGCTGGGATCGAAAGGATCGCCATACGGGATAGTTGATAGAGGAATAGATATCGAACACATGCGGAATGTGATGTCGAGTAATGACTTGATTTCGAGTGGTATATGCAATACCACTTGTGCGATCAGTGTAGCAAAGTGTTGTATCGATAATGTTAGGCTCGATTCCTGAGTGGTATATGGAATACCACTTAGCGATAGCTATGTTAAGCCGTTGATGACTTGAGATAGATTGCTTCAAGATGATCGTGTTATTATGATATGTTTGCCTTCAACGGACGGAGTAGTAATGAGATGTGAATGGGAGTGACTCGATAGAAGTCGATGCAAGTATGCCTTGATGAATTGAGTTGAACGATTATGCGCGAGTCGTATGCATAGATAATACGTCGGACGAAGATTCGTTAAGTATAAGCCGAACGATAGACGGAGCATAGCAAAGGAATGTTACGTTGAGGAAATAGTCGACCCGATCGAATGAACGTGAGTTAGTACGAAGACTTGTTCGGAACGTGTTGAGTAGGTACGAAGGAATCGTTCGAACGAATTCGAGTTAGTGCGATAAGTCGGTAGCACAATTTGGAAGTGCGAGTTGGGAATATGAGAATGGATATGTGAATTGGAAATTATGTCTCGATGATGGTAGTTAGTTACAACAGAATGGATCTTGGTACGTGAGACTGGATTCGTATTCGAGTTCGAAAAATGGCAGTGATTGCAACGAGTTTGAGCTTATGAGAGAGGAAGATGTTCATGTTATGCATATCGACGATGGTATTGAGACGTATCAAAGACGATATGTAATAACTCGGGGATACTCTGATCGAATGAACAAAAATTGTGTTGAGCAATGTCGTTGGATGAATATGATGCAAGTTAAGTTATGGCAGTTGGGACGATAACGGTAGGAGTGCTTCAGAAAATTTAAGAGTGGATGAATGTTACTTGAGTGAAAACGAAAGTGCCTGATTGTTTCGAGGATAACCGCAACGTTGATATTCTTGTCTTATGCGAGTGCAACTCTAGCATCGCACATGCGTCATGTCAAATTAGGACGATCATTCCGTATGAGCACTGGTATGGTGATTCATACAGCGGGAATGATCAAACTTACAAGGCATGGCAAAATCGGATTTGACTTGTGGTTTGATACAAAAGTTGTTCGAGGATGGTTTTGATGAGTATGGAATGTATCGAACTATGATCACGAATAGGTAAAACTCAGACTTGATGCGAGTAGATGTCATACGACTAGCAAAAATAGTCGACGGTAATGCATTAGTGATTCGAATAGTAACGGCGCGCAAGCGCATGAGTCATTCAAGTAGCAACGGCGCATCAGTTGTGCTGGAGTAGAGAAATTGTGGATTGGTAAATTATGTCAAATTGGATAAAGTCTCGTAGGAATTATCGGAAATTGATTTGGCTCCGCGATAGGATATAGCATGGTTCGTGTTAACTGTCCCTCATTGATGATCTTCAATTATCGAGCGTAGTTTCGGAGCAGATGATCCTAGAAGACTTGACCGCCAAATCAAGTGAATGTTGAAGTCCCATAGGATGACCCTAAAGAAGTCGCATAAGAAAATTTTGTCGAGGATGAAAGATGAGGTAGTGCATGTTGAGGATAAGTCCAAGTGAGTGAGTATCGTGTTTCGGAAGTTAGCGAGTAGCCTTCGACTAGATCGATATGGTTAGAAAGTTATGATCGATCGAATGGATATGCAGATAGACTTGGGTAGTCGATGATCGAGTATATGTTGAGGAACGTGCCTAGTATAGTGATACGGTAAGACGATTGCAAGAATTCTGTAATGTGTGAGAGCAACGGATAGAAGAACGACCCTAAGAGTTGTGTCGTAGATCGGTTGGAGTGACGGTTAGGCTATGTGTGTTGAGCGCGCTATCTATGTTACGAAATGAACCAGTCGGAATTGAATCAAAGATTGAGTAAAGGATTCGTACTCGGTCGAGTATCGAAGATAGGCGTATCGTAAGAGACCTTGGGTCGAAAAGATTGTTGCCTTTGAGCATCGTAGACTCAAGTTGACCTCTTGTGCCGGAAGAGATTAAGCACGATGTCTGGATAAGTTACCTAGCGGGGCAGCCCCAGACGCGGTACGTATAGGCAGTTCGAGAACGTGGGTCGTGTTGGGATAGTTGTGTGCGAGACTTAGTACAGATTATAGGCAAAGAAATATGTGACATGTTGGACTTAGTCCATGGCGTTAAGGCCAAGTGTTATGAATGATTGGATGAAAGACTTGAGTTATGTGAGAGAAATGATACGATTGGGCGAATAGGCATTGCGGAGAATTGTTGTGATCGGATGCGCAATGACTCGATGCAATGCGAGTGTTAGGTGACCGGCGAGAAATTTATGAGATCGAACTAATGGTTTCGAGTTAAGTTATGTGCAAGATGTTGGGAAATGATCGTAGTTTATGGAATAAACATACGAGGAATATTTTGGGAATAGGCGCTAAGATATGACTAAGTCGAATACGGACTGATTGGTGCTTGAGGATTTAAGTGGAGCTTGTTAGTTGTCCCGATATCCTACAACTAAGCTTGGCTGAAATGCATATATTGGTGGGACGCCTAAAATATGTGTATGATCCAAACTAATTTGTATGATTCCAACGATAGTAGCACGAGATCGTGAAACGATCTAGCGAGACACTTGGCTTAAGTGTTGGTTTCGGTTCGAGGACGAACCTTATTTTGAGTGGTATATTATGTAATGTCCCGCTCCGCACGGTGCATTAGGATGAGTCGTTGACTCGAAGAGTTGCGTTGACCCGATAAAGTATCGATGCAAATCGATGCAAGTGTTACGTTGGCCAAAGGTAAGCTTTGAGTCGATTGGAATCTATAAGTCGATTCGATGCAAAGGATAAGTTCCATTTGAGCAAGTGCTGATTTTAGTCGATCTGGTGTGCAGGCTATGCCTTTATGCTGGATTACGAATCGTGGTATGGGAACGATAGGCCAAATCAACCGAGTAGTTCAAAGGAATGGCTAAGTCCGAGAGTTAGCTATGCGACCAAGTTATGGAAGCGAGCCGCTTCAACTCGGCGAAACGGCAAGTCGTATCGGCTTAAGGTGGGAGGGTTCTTGACTCTCTCTCCCTATTCCTTCACGTCTAATAAAATATATCATTGTATGCGTAAGATGCTATTGAGTTAGCGAGCGTGGCTCGGGCGAATTAAGGTCTCAATATGTGTCGAACACTAAGATAGAATATTGAACAATCAAACAATTGAAGTGACGTGCATCAAGTGTACGAGTCGCGGTAGGGCGGTGATGGTAGAACATTGAAAGACAATATCGAGATGTGCATCACGTGCACGCCTCCGAGAACATTGAACACTAGGCGTAGAACATTGATTACGGCGTCGAGCGTGCCCTCGTGCACTTATGCTACGAAAAGACTAAGTAACTACGGAACTAGGCTATGTGAATAACTTATGAATGGAACGCGTTGATTATGAGTACGAGATGACTAAGCCGTTGGACGTCGTGCATCAATATGGATGTGTTGGGGCATAACGCCGACAGAGCTTGAGATAGGGATGGTGGATTATGTTTATGAGACGCAAATATGTTTATGGAGCGAGACTATGTTTATGGAACGTGAATCTGTTCATGGGATTAGATTACGTTTATGGAACGAAAGATTGGTTGGAATACTATGTGTGTTTGCTATGGCGCGTATTGCATGGTCAATGGACTCGGATGGCCCGTGCATGGGTGCGGCTTCCCTCGAACGGTTACGACCGGGGCACCGGGACCGTTCGGCCTAGGAGGGAATTATGTGTGGTATTTATGGTGCACATCATTCGGACGGATTGCGACCGTCCAGTACTGTGATAAGCTATGATATCCGTAAGTTTGGGATCCTTCGAATATTGGGCTAGCAATCCGTATCGAAGTGATCATAGGCTTATACATAAGAGATGCCAAGTCCATTACGGTGCGAAACACCGTGACCTTCATATAGATAGGGCCGGTGGGCTGAGATATGAGTTGGGTGCAGGCGCAGGACCTGCGACCCTTATGCATTGTCTAAGTCTATGATTGGAATGTTGCGTAAATTATATGGTTTCTTACGTAAGTTCTAACCAGTGCAGGCTAAGGAAAATGGGACGAAGATGAGCACGATCACTATGTTTATGTTCATATTATGTCTAACTGTATCTGCCGCAGGGACACGGTATTGGACATATTATGATAAGGTGCTATGTTTAAGTATTGTCATGAAACTGAACCTAAGGCTAAGTAGAAAGATCACAAATTAAGATGCATATTCCACTAAAAATATTAAGTGTTTGGTTTGGGTGCGAGCGGGTCTTGATCAGTGCGAAGCGAGGACGAAATCACTAATCCCCCACTAGTTTATGTGCAGGCTCAGGGTACGTTCGGCTCGGGGCCGGGCTTGGCTTGGACGTGCCGAGGCAAGGAGTCCTTGGCGTTCAAGAGGAGCTACCGCATAGGCGTTCGGACTTGCGACATGGAGATGTTCGGCCGAAGACTACTTGGTGGCTATAAAGAGATAATGTATGGAACAATGTAATCTTTGTGAGCTAGAGAGATCATGAGCGTTGTAGCTAATTGGCATATTAAGTTGGGCTATTCAGAGCCTTGTAACCTTCAGTTCATTATGAATAAAAGAGATTCTTATTGTATTCTTTGTTTCCTTCCGCTGCTTATGTTATGACTTTGAGATAATCACTATATGAACCGTTATCTTGCCTTGCACGAGCGCAACTCCAGGCTCGTGCGGCATCACGCCCCAGCAAGGACGATGATTTGGGTAAAATCTAGCGAGGACGAGCAATTTCCCGGATCGGGACATGACAATCCTAAGGCAAAGATAGAAAGATTACTAAGAAAACTGCACATAATTACTTAGTGTTAGTTTAGGCGAGTGGTTTTCCATTCACAGTACGAGATGTGTACTGATATCCCAACCCCCTAGGTACTGACGACTTGGACGTGTTAGGACGTCAGGGTTTGGACTTGCAACATGAAGATGTTTGGGTGTGGATGCTGCTTGGATATAGAAGACATGATGTAGAAACGTCGATATTCTTTGTGAGCTAGAGAGATAATGAGTGTTATAAGCCAATTTGGCATATTCTTTGCGGCTATTGTGAGCCTTTGTATTCTGCTGCTTTATTAATACAAGATATTGTTTCGTATACTCTGTTTTAACTTCAATATGACTCAGTTTCTTTCGCTGCGAATGTTGTGATTCGAGATAAGTAATATCGTTCTATAACCTTGCCTTGTACGAGTGCAACTCCAGACTCGTGCGGTATCACGCCCCAGCGAGGACGATCAATTTGGTGGAAATCGACGCGAAGACGAGCGATTTTGCGGATCGGGATGTTACAAATTGTATCAGAGCTTTCGTTTCAATTTTCTCAGACATTTTATTTCGTTTCAATTCGAAGTTGCTCTCTGTGATCGAGTGACTCATTTCTAAATTAAATTTACTTACATTTCGCCATTAGGCTAGAGCTCCTTCTTGTTCACCCAAAGATGCCTCTTTGGTAGATTGGGAGGATCACTAGGTTATCGGAGATACTCTCTAGTATGTGCATATTGTAGATCTGGATGCTCCATAATGTGGACTCACCTGGAAAAATCAACGCAACTGGAGGACGAGATGATGATGGAGTTTCTTGTGTCAATGATGGAGTATGTTGCGGAGGATCGTAGGCTGTTAAGGAGAACAAATCATCCATCGAGGAGATAATATCGTCATCCCCAACTCCTCTTAAGTTATATCATTAAGGTATTGATATGTGAGATTGGAGCTCAACTTAAGGGACATTAAGCAAAGTTTATTCCCATATTGAGGTATAGATATACGAGGTTGGAGTTCGACTAACTAAAGGGGTTTTCCGTTTTTGTATATCATGTGGCTCAACTCGGGTTACTCTTTCTATATAGATCAATTTCCTCATTATCATCACCCCTATTGGAAGTAGACTAGGTATGCCACAAACCCAACAAATCTTTACCAAAGTGCATTGTCTATTGGAGACGTAGATTAGATATGACACAAATCCAAAATATATAACAAAGTGCATCGGCTCAAGTGGTAATGCATTGCCTCATTTATCATGATGAATAACCAGAAGTCACTAAGTACCGACCATATAAAGAAAACTACAAAGCCAATAAACTATAAAAACCTAATTACTGCTTGAAATCTACCAAAGAAACCCTTTAAAATAATATTACCAACTTAACCCTACAAAATTAATTATTATCTCAAAATATTTCAAGTTACAATTTGTAAATTGAAATCAAAATTGTACAAACATTAGTTTGAGTGGCTTAACAGCTTAGGCTAGGTCTTGAAAAGACATGATAGACTATGTTGGCCAAAGTGGGAACCTGGCTAGCAGTTTAAAAAGGTCTCGTAACTTGCAAGTTGTAATTTCAGGTAAATAGAATATATTAAAGTTCTCTGATGTCAGGATACTGAAAGCTATAATGAGTCATGACAAATTGCTCATTCGTGCATTGGGGCTTTATAAGATTTTGCTGAAAGATCTCGTGAATGAATGAAACTTAAAAGCTCTTGTAAGGAGAAGGATGTCCTACAATGTAGACATGCACAAGTTAGACATCATGATTCATGAGTGCAAATATAGAGTTATGTGCAAGAGTTGCACAGGAACTGATCACATCATGAACAGGTATCAATAACCAACATTAAATCTCAATCCTCATGAAGATTCACTCTCAAACTATATATATACTCTCTAGAACTAGATGTTAGTGCCGGGGCACAATTTTTTCGATGGAAAACAGAGAATATGAAACAATTGTAAAAACAATTTTCCAATGCAACACTTCTAGGAAGGTTGCGCAAGTATAACGAAGATCTAAAAAGATATCGTTATGATATTACGAGAATCTAAAAAGATTTCGTAAACACAGCAGCGAAGGTGATGACAGGCGAAATATGGAAGATGGCATGCTGGGGTGAATGATCACCGTTGCTCAAAACTTTATTCGCCCTACACGAACAGCTTCCAGGAACCAGCAAGTTCGTCGGAGAACTTGGAACACTTCTGCTCTTCTGACTCCTCGGACGGACACGAACTCCCGTGCAAAAGCAACGCTGGTGCAGCGCTTATCCTCTCTCTCTCGAAGGCTACTGGAAGATCAGAACTGTGTTAAAGAACACTTCTGAATACTCTGTTTACTTGTGCTAAACAACACTCGTAAACATTCTGTGGTGGCTTCTCTTTCTATTCTGTATTGAGCCTCGAGAGAGAGGATGCCTTATATAGGCCCTGCAGCAACTGGTCGGTTGCCACAAAGTTAGAGACGTGGTAATAACCACCCCGAACATGTAGCAACCGTCCAGAACATGCAAACGCACGTTCTGCTGCCAACTGCGCACACCCAGCGCTCCATGCACTCTGCACGACAGAGCGCGCACTGAACTGCGCACACTGAACGCACTGCGCACACTGCGTACGTTGCGCACGCAGCGCAACCCGAGCAACCCGTGCAACCCAGCACAACCCTGCACAACCTAGCACAACCCAGCGCAATCCAGCGCACCCAAGCGCAACCTGAGCGCAACCTGGGCGTGTCACGTCCCGCTCCCGTAGGAGCGATCGTCCTCGCTAAGGCGTAATGCCGCACGGGCCTAGGTTGCGCCTGTGCAAGGCCAAGTCCAGAAACGGTCGATTTGAGCTAGGCCACAGAGTCGCACAGAGTGTCCCCATTTGCGGCAGAAAGTAAACGAACACAAAATTGAAGTGAATTCAAACTCTTTATTGATTTTCAAGAAGTTTACAAGCGGCGCTAGGCCGATATTACAATTCGCTCAAGCTCTCTCTCTGAAACATAAAAGGCGTGCCAAGTGGCTTACAACATGGAATGATTCATGGCGATGTTCCGATACATTATGTCCTGTATAGGTGCTTCAGCTTCCTGTAACGTCCCAAGGCCCCGGATGCTAGCTCCGCACCTTAACACGTTCGATGGAAGCTCCGCACCCGCCGGCGTCTCCTGCATCCTGCAAGCAGACTGTGGGGTTATCAGTACATTGTTATGCACTGGTGGGGAGGCTAGCTCGTCCACAATGCTATCATTACCAAACACGTTCTATTTACTTTTGTGCACCGCTATCATTCATTGTCTTTCTAATCTTGCCTTAGGATCAATTTCATGGCATATGTCATAACCTATCCCGTGTTGCCAAATTCAAGTGTCGCATGGAAATACATGCACGACTTATCCATACTTACCGTCCGGCCTTCCCTGTCCAACGTAAACCAAGTTAGTCAACAATTCATATGAAATAACTTAATGTAGTTCATGGAAGCATTCAATGTAAAGTACGTGTCCTTGCCTCGGGTTCTAGCATGTCGTAGGCACGTTTTCTAACTCGTTTGCTCGAAGTACTCTTTATCGTTTTGTGTGTTATATTCAAGCCTATTCAGAAGGTGCTTTGTACAATTAACTTAGACTACTTTGATTTTAATGCAAGGACTTGCACGTGGATTGCCACCAGCAAAGCCCACTTAAATATATATGCACCGGTCGCTGGCATCACAAGCCATTTTGGACACTTCCAACCGTGGTATTTCTCAACTTAGCGTAGGGTGGACTGGCACACACCCCGTTAGTCTCTTGAAATACCTCAGCACTTACGTCCCCCAGGGTGGCCAAGTCCGTACCCAGGCATGCCCGTAAGCCTCGACTTGGTCCGCCTAGGCCGGCCACGATCCTCCCTTTGATCATGTCGCGGAATCCGAATCACCCGTTCACGGGTCCGTCCACGACCATTTCGTATTTTATCGTCATAGGCTAACCCTTAGCCACAATGCGTTATCGACCAGGTTGGCGTCCGTGCAGCGCGGGTAGCGAGCTCCGTTGTACGTGCCCGTCACACCTGTCGCTAACCATTTCTTTTCTTCTTATCTTTTATTCATTCTTTTTTTTCTTTCTTTCACTTGTCCGTTTGTTCATCAATTCATTCACGTATTCATTCTTTCATTCGTTGATTCATTCATTCACATATTTGTTCATTCATTCATTCATAAATTTTGCAACTCCACGTGCGGGAGTCGCCTTGGCGACCCATCGGTCCCATAGTCTTTCAATGTTGCTAACTCTACTCGGAACGACTATGTCGATAGTCTTTCCATTTCATTGTTGTAATCCATTCATTGTTTGATTGTTGAACGCATAGGGAACTTGAACGTAAGCTTGTGCCTTAGCACGAACGTGGAGCGCGGTGGCGAGAGTTCTCGTATTTTCCATGTTCCTTTCTATATTCTATACAAGCATACAAGATGGGATTAATCCCTTAGCTAGGTGCGTTGGGTCATTTATTAGCATGCGCGATGTTATCTTCTAGCGATTTCAGTGATAGTGTCCGTATTATTATGTGTCTAGGCTAAGCAAAGACGGGTTCATCGAAGCCACCCACCTTAGCGATGTTCGCATCGGCCGAGCAATACTCCGAGCGCGCCTTTGAAAGTCTAAGTCTGGATTCATCTTGCCGGGCCAATGTAAGCCTTACGTCGATTCTTCATCTGGTCGATGCCAACTCTTCGGGTCGACGGCTCGTTTGAGTCGTTGAACTTGCCGTTTGAATCGACGTTCCGCTAGGGCGGAGTGGGTAATTAAAGGGCGCGTACCTGGGCAGCGCAACTGGGCATGCGCAACTGGGCAGCGCAACGTGGAAGCGCAAGTGGCTCACGCAACGAGCGCAACTTAAGCGCACTATGCGCCTAGCGACGATGCTGACGTGCTAAGTGCAAAGTGCGCCAACAAAATGCCACATTATGTCTCATGAGCCCATGAGCCCGAGTCCGAGTCCGAGTCCGAGTCCAAGTCCGAGTCGCTAAGCCCCTACGGGGTTTAGCTCCCATGGAAATGAATTTCCCAAGAGCAAAAAGCATGAATGCTTTTATTGTTGATTTAGTCCTTTTCCCATTAGAAAAATAATCCCACATGGCACACCCATGTGCACCTCCACACCACATGTGCATCTCTAAAATATGAAAGCTATTATATAGAGATACAACTCCTTTGGTCTAGCCGATATGGGACTAAAATTCACTTAGAAAAAGACCAAACTCCAACAATCCCCCACATATCTCTATATATATGGGTATAAGTGTTCCCCACAGTAACTGTCCATCAAGCATTAGGAGAGATGTCGCTTACGACTTGAATCTTCCCGTATGGGTCAAACAACAGACTATAATACAAGAATAGACTAAGCCTTGAATTCTGCATCATAGCTGAAATTCTTTCCACTCGCATAATGTAGTTACGTGTGCTTCTGGCTACACATTAAAGGCCCTGTGCCAGCCTGGTTTCAGTATATAATTTTGGGCGTCTACAAGTTTACCCTCAAGAGACGGCCTGATATCTCTTTGTCCATACACTATAGGTGAGTTCATTATAAAGAGACATGGCATGAAGCGCTTTGCGCTTCCCTTGCGGTGCTACGCCGCCATGACATGGCTTAAAGCCGAGGCCTTACCCCGTACCGGGAATCTCATCGTAGTGTCATACTACTGTAGCATGAGGCAACCGCCTCTTTGTAGTGCCAAACTACCCAGCATGAAGCCTTAGGCTCCCTTGCGGTGTTACGCCGCAACGACATGGCTTGCAAGGCCGAGGCTTTATCCCTAACCGGGTACCTCATCGTGGTGTCGTGCCACTGTAACATGAGAAACTCCCCCTCTTTATATTTAACATACAGCATTAGGCTAACTGCCTATTTGCGGTGCTACGTCGCTGTGACTTGGCCTGCAAAGCCGAGGCTTTATCCTATTCCTAGGCAGCACTCCACATATAGGAACCTCATTGTGGAGTCACCCCACTGTAGAATGGAGTTTCATTCCTTGTAGTGCTGCTCTACTGTGCTTCCTGTAAAGCACACCAGGCATTCACTCTGCCTGAGAACTCATTAAGGCAATTAAGCCAACCTTCCCACAGGAACCATTTTCCGCAGAAAACAACAGTAGACAACAGTGGTTATAGGTCCGTAACCTCTCCATGCCCATTAGAACATGTACCCACCGTTCCTGATATTCTTTCGATTAGTGGTCCTCCCTTGAACCAAAAGCTAGATGCCTAGTAGATAAATCTTTGAACTAATAGCATAAAACTTTATGGTAGGAATACAATAATACAATATCAGAATGCCTTCAAGCCTATTTTACAAGCTGTGTCATCGACCAGCTGGCGCTTGAGGCCCTTGGTGAACGGATCCGCCAGGTTCTCCTGACTTCGAACATCAATAACAGCAATAACACCTCTCTTGATAAGTTCGTGTACTGCCCTGTGCTTCAACCGCACAGTCCTCTTCTTCCCGTTGAAGAGGTTATTTGACACCACCGCCGCAGTCGCCTGGTTGTCGCAGTATATCGATATCACCGGTATTTGTGCCCCAACCATTGGAAGATCATACATGAGCTCCCTGCGGTATCAAGTACAAAGAACTCAGATTCCATGGATGACCGCGAGAGCATAGTCTGCTTCTTCGACTTTCACGATATAGCAGCTCCATCCATTGTGAAAATGAATCTACCTGTGGACCTCTCGCTCTCCACCTCTGAGCACCAGCTGGCATCACTGAAGCGTTCCACTACCGGCGGATCTCCGCTGCAGTACAGTGCATATGTCTGAGTCTTCTTGAGATATCTTATAACCCATTTCACAGCTTTCCAGTGTTCAGCACCTGGGTTGCTCGTGAAACGACTCAGCATTCCCACGACGAAAGCTATGTCAGGCCTTGTGGCATTAGTAGCATACATCAAACTTTCGATTACGCTTGCATACTCCAGCTGCCTGACGCTTTCTCCTGAATTAGGCTTCAGCTTCAGATCATACCTGTACGACGTATCGATCCCTGGAAGATCCCGATACCCATAACGAGTGATCATTTTTTCAATATAATGAGACTGTGACAGCGCTAGTCCAGTGTCCGACCGGATGATCTTGATCCCTAAGATCACATCAGCTTTCCCCAAGTCCTTCATACTGAACTTGCTTGAGATGAATTTCTTTGTCTCCGTGACACAGCTAATATCCGTACCCAGGATAAGCATGTCGTCCACGTACAGACAAACGATCACACCTCTTCCATCAGCGAACTTCGTGTAAACACACTTGTCCGTATCGCTGACCATGTAGCCATTTGACCTTATAACTTTGTCAAATTTCTCATGCCACATCTTGGAAGCTTGTTTAAGATCGTACAAGGATTTCACCAACTTGCAGACTTTGTCTTCAAGACCCCTGATGACAAATCCCTCTGGCTGTTACATGTAAATCTCTTCGGTCAGCTCGCCATTTAGGAAAGCTGTATTCACATCCATCTGATGTATCACCATCTTATGTATTGCTGCGAGAGCAATCAACATTCTGATGGTGGTCATCCGGGCTACTGGAGCATACGTGTCAAAATAGTCAATCCCCTGCTTCTGAGAAAACCCCTTGGCTACCAACCTAGCCTTGAACTTGTCAATAGTTCCGTCTGCTTTCATCTTCTTCTTGAAGATCCATTTGCATCCGATGGGTTTCGCTCCTTCAGGAAGATCAACCAACACCCAAGTGTTATTTGAGGTGATGGAATCAATTTTATTATCAATCGCCTCCTTCCAGAAAATCGCGTCTCTGGTCTTCATCGCCTCATCATAGGTAAACGGATCTGCTTCCACATGATAGGTGACAAAGTCACTTTCGAAGTCCTTCGGCCTCCTCACTCGCTTCGTTGACGGCTCAGCGAGATCTGGTTCAACCGTTGTTTCATCAATAACATCTTCTTGGACCACATCTTCATTGAAGACCTGCGCACCCTCATTGTTCTCCGGAACATCCGCAAGAACAATATTCTTGTGCCTTACAAATTTGTTTTTAAAATATTCTGCGTTGCGAGATTCAATGATATAATTTGACTCAATATCAAGAAATCTTCGAGCATCACTCTTCTCGGCTTATGAATCTTCAGATCTGGAAGCTTGACATATGCCAGACACCCCCACACTCGAATGACATTCAAGTTAGGTCTGACCTTGAACCAGAGTTCATGAGGAGTAACGTCTGAAGTTGCATGAGGCACTCTATTTAGAATAAAAGTGGCCGTCAATGCAGCTTCTCCCCAGTAGCACTTAGGAAGACCAGCAGTCAACGAAATTGAGTTAATCATTTCTGTTAACGTTCTGTTCTTCCTCTCTGCTACTCCATTTGATTGAGGAGAGTACGGAGCCGTAGTCTCATTGACAATTCCATGTTCTTTGCAGAACGATACGAATTCATGAGACCTGTACTCCCCACCTCGATCACTTCTTATCCTTTTGAGTTGTTGTCCAATCTGCCGCTCAGCTTCGGCTCTGAACTCCTTGAACTTCTCGAATGCTTCGTCTTTAGCCTTCAGCAAGTAGACGAACGCATACTTTGAGAAGTCATCGATGAAGGTTATGAAATACTTCATCCCGGCCTTTGTAGAGAACTGTTTGAAGTCACAGATATCGGAGTGTACCAACTCCAGAAGATCTGTACTTTGATTAACCCGAGGAAAGGGTTTCCTTGTGATCTTTGTTTGAGCACAAACTTCACATTTCTCTACCTTACCCCTACACTTGGAGATAAGTCCTAGACTAGACATTCTGTTTATTCGTTTACAATGAACATGTCCTAGCCTATTATGCCACAACTCAAGAGTATAAGCAGAATGAGTGACTTCATTAATGATATTAATTACATTGGACTGATTTACAAGCTGAATTTTGAACATTCCTTCGGTATAAAAAGCTTTTCCGAAATATGTTCCTTTGATAGACATCACCATCTGGCCAGCATTGATGTCCATTCTGAGGCCTGTTTTGCAGAGTAGGCCTCCTGAGATCAGGTTCTTGGCGATAGCAGGTACGTGCTTCACGCCTTGAAGCGTCAGAGACTTCCCCGAAGTCAGCTTCAACACCACCGTCCCGATCCCGAGCACTTCAGCTTGTGCCTGGTTCGCCATCATAACCACTTCAGAAGTAGGTGTATAGGTGGTGAACCACTCCTTACTGGAGCAGACATGGCAGGAGGCTCCAGTGTCTACCCACCAGTCAGAGTCAGTCCTTACCGCATCAACCTGTGCAATCATAGCAACAATGTCAGTGATCATATATACTTTACTAGGCTCTCCTTGTTCTGATTGCTTGGTTTTTGCTTTGCACTCATTCTTAAAGTGGCCCTTCTTGCCACACTTGAAGCAAGACATTTGCGACTTTGGCTTCTTTTTCTTGATAGAAGTTCCCTTGACTTTTAGATTGTCAGGGTCCTTTTTCTTGCTATGGGAAGCCGCCTGCTTTCCCCTTGGTTCCTTGGTCTGAACCATATTGGCGTTAGCCAATTGCTTGGACAGTGCGTCCACCTTCAGTTGAGCCCGCATCTGGTCCTCAACATAGATTTCCTGTAGGAGATCTTCAAGGGTGATCTCCAGCTTCTTCCTATGCATGTTTGCATAGAACTTGCTACACCCAGCGGGGAGCTTTGAGACAATCCCTCCAACAATAAATTTGTCGGGGAGGGGCATCGCCTCATCTTCCAGCTTCTGTCGCAGTTTCAGGAACTCCTTCACCTGCGGCAGCATAGACTTTTCGTCCTCAAAGAACCACTTGTGATATTTTTCAACCACAAAGATTTTACTGCGGTTCTTGTCTTCTTCGTAGAGCTTTTCTAGAGACTCCCATATGTCTCTAGCGATAGTCTTCTTAGAATAGGATTCTGCAAGGGAATCCTCCATAGCATTCAGGATAAGCAGCCTGCAAATGCTGTAATGCCCCGTTCCGCACGGCGCATTACGCTGAAGCGTTGACTCAACGAGTCCCGTTGACGCAAGAAAATGTATCGATACAAAACGATACGAGAGCTAAGTTGTCCCGAGCAATGCATCGAACTAAGACGATGCGAAGAGTTGCCTTGTCCCGAAGAATGCATCGAATGAATCGATGCGAAGCACCGCGTTGCCCCGAAGGATGAGTGCGTTAAATCGGCTCGAAGATTCTAAGAAATCGAATCGACCAAGGCGCAAGTCCAAATCGATGCAAGTCTTGACTTTAGTTGGTTTCGTGTGCAGGTTATACTTTGACGGGAAAATATTAGAGGTCGATCTTTTGCAATATTTAGTAAGGGGTCCGCAAAACCCAAATCGTCGCCTTGCGACGGGCAGAGACTTGGGCACGCTAAGGCAAATTGGGCGTATAACTCAACGAAGCACGAAGTGCTCAAATGGCTAAGTCAGGAGAGTGGCCGTGCAACAAAGTTAGGGAATCGAGCCGCATCGGCTCGGCAAAACGACGAAGGCGTATCGACTCAAGGTGGGAGGATTGACTTCTTTTTTACTCCTTCATTCGATAAGTCAAATATATCATTGTATGCTAAGTTAACATATCGACGCCACGGGCGTGGCCGATCGGAGATAAAATCGTAGTGTGAGTCGAACACTAAGTTAGAACAATTAAAATGAAACGTGCATCAATATGCACGAGTCGCTATGGGACATTGAATATCGCTAAGACGAGCGCCTCGGTGCGCAAGCCGTAAGAACATGGGATAACTGTAATCGGCAAGTGCCTTAGTGCACGAACCATACCGTGCCTTTGTGCACGAGTTAGACGGCTAGAATATTGAAAGACAATAGGCGAGCGCCCTAGCGCGCAAGCCCCGAACATTGAATGCTAAGTTATAGAACATGGAAATATGGTCGGAACGTGCCTACGTGCACGGGATAATAAAAGATGGCTTCGTTGCGAGAGAATACAGTTGCGGTATGAATGTGGCGGAACTGTCGGATATGACATGTTGCCTCGAAAGGTGTTCGAGACCTTCGGGTCGTTCGGTTGACGAGCATTGAGTTGAGGCACGATGCCATTGAATCATCGAAACGAAGTGCGAAACGAAAGAACATAGAAAGCTAAATGGAAGAAATGCGAGACGATAAGTCTGAGTCTCGGACTCAAGACTATGTTTGGTTGTTTGAATTTAACTGTTGAATGATAGGGCGTTGCATGGTCGATTGGAATGGGCTCGAGATTAATGTGATAATAACTCGTGCATGAGTATCCCCCCAAACGGATAAATGCCGGAGGTCCCCGGAACCGATTTGGCCGCGGAGGGATGATAATCTTTGTAGGCGCACATCCTTAAACAAGATGGGAGAAGCCGCAAATGATGGCATGTACCGGGAACGTTTCGGTTGTTTGGGAGAGTGACCCAACCCGTGAAACGCCGGCAGCCCAACCAAATAGTGAGAAAAGAAGGAGAGAAAAGAAAGGAACTTCTTTAGTCCATTCCAGCACGGATACGCCAACGGCCCTCATATAGTTAAGGAACGATGGATTGAAAGTGTAGGCGCATATGCGTCCCGCATAGAGATCCTGCTTAGAGATGCACAATAACATGACAGGAAAGGATTACGACGTATTCACCTTGCGTCGGTGCAAGGGCGAGTGCGTCGACTTGGTAAGTTGTGCCACGAATCAAACACGAGATTGCTTGCTTGCTTGTACATTCAATTCGATAACATGATGCTATGATAACATGCTTTACGCTTTCGAAGATGCCATGAAATTGACCCTAAGGAGAACATAGCAAGATCATAAGCTAAGTTGCATGATTCGACATAAATATTAAAATGTCGGTTTGGAAAGATGATCTTTGCTTCAGTACATGCGAGGACGAACGTACTGATCCCCCACCAGCTTCATGCAGGGTGCAGGGAATGGATTGCTCGCGGTGAAGCGTTGCTTGAACGTGTTGAGGCTTGGAATGCCGAAGCGCATTGAAGCGTGCTATCGTATTGACACTCGGACTACGCAGCTGGATTGATACGGCCGAGATATAGAAGGCATGATGTATGGAACAGTGAAATCCTTTGTGGGCAAGAGAGAACCTGAGTGTTGTAGCCAATCTGGCATATATTGTTAGGCTATCGAAAGCCATTGTAATCTCAGTTTCAGATATCAATAAAGAGAATTATTTTGTATACTCTGTTTTCCTTTCGTTGTTAATATCGAATCAAAAGATAACCATTTGAGAACTTGTCATCTTGCCTTGCACGAGCGCAACTCCAGGCTCGTGCGGCATCACGCCTCCTGCGAGGACGATGATTCGGGTGATTCCGGGTCGGGGCGTGACAAATTGGTATCAGAGCTCTAGGCTCAATTTCCTCTGGACGCTTGCTTCATTACAATTCGAAAAGTTGCCCACCACCACTTGATATCACTCTTGACTCTACTCGATGCCGCACTGGATGTTCCATACAATAAGTCTAATACAAATCGTGTAATTTTGCCGCATGTGTTTTGGAAATTATACGATGTTTGCTAAGAAAGTCGCGAAGGGTATATTGCATTGAATGCAAACGAGCCGTAAAAATGTTAGTTGCTACAAGCGCAACAAATTGTGGAATACGATTTGAGATACTGTGGCAATGTAACATGTTGAATGAGAAATAAAATGATGCATGAAGTACAACGAGTAATGGTGAATATGCGTTAAAATAAAAGTGAGAAGTGATAAGCCAATACCGAATGTGTTAAACGGATTGTGCATTGACTTGGAAAGTCGAGAGTAATTCGTTGCTCGAGGTGCGGTAAATATTGGAAATGATCGTTGCACGATGTGCAACGCGTATTGAAAAGTAAAAATTATTGCACGTGGTGCAACGCATATCAAATTAATCGTTGCACGAAGTGCAAAGGAAATTGGAATTGAATCGTTGTACAAAGTGGAATGAAAGTGTCGGAAATAAATCGTAGCACGATGTGCGACGCGTATCAAAAGTAAAATTTGTTGTACGGGGTGCAACGCATATCAAATAAATTTTTGCACGAGATGCAACGTAAGGAAAGAATTGAATTCATAAATCGATAGAACGAATCGTTCGGTTGCACACCAAACTTATGTTGGCAAGCGAGAACATTGACCGAGTTGTGTCGGATTTTGATAGAATCAAAGTTACGATTGTGATCAAGCACGATCACTGCGGAAATCGTGAGTCGGAAGAGAACGTTGGCCTATACTAAGTATAATGCGAGGGAAATGACTTGAGTTTCGAGTGGTATATGCCATACCACGTAGGCGATGAATGACTCGATTTCGAGTGGTATATGGTATAGCACTTGTGCGGTAAATTACATCAACGCTTTGTGAGAATTGCAAAAAGTTTCTCCGTAACGGACGGGGGAGTACCGAGACTCGATTGAAAATTTGTATGACGGTGTGTTGATGCAAGTGTTCTTCGAAAATCGGTTGGGACGATAAGGCGAGACTCGTATCGATGAACGATACGTCGGACGAAAGTTATAAGTTGGTCGGACGACCGAGACTAGCAAATTGATTATGCCTTGATGGCAACAATCGGATCAACGGGAAGGGAAAACTTGAACTTATAAACGAGTTGCACGACTTGCGAGTTCGATAGAAATGTTGGGCGGTGTGAATTGTAATCGAATCGCACGATGTGCGACTTCGGTAAGAAAGTTGGTCGACGCAAGAAATCGTGCCTATGAAATAGTTGGTTAAGTTACGGCGACACTCATTTGAGTACGACTGAAAACACGCGAAACTTAGAGGGCGAGATTGTATAACCCGAGGGCACGATATTGGATAATCGGTAACTCGGTTACGCGATTAAAGTATAGCGGGATGCGGCGAATCAGAGAACGAGTAGATGCGTATGGAAAAGTTTGTTGCGAACTTGGATGTATGCGATGCGAGTTAAGTTGACGTTGAAACGGATTCGAAGTCGACCCTCTTGCTATCGAAATTGATATGAACTATCAAGATCGATACGCAAGGAACGTAAGCGATGTGAGAATACAAAATAGAGTGTGCCTCATAGCAAAGTAACGATACGAGAATGAACGAACTTGGTTGATCGTAAATTTTGTGATTGATCAAAGACGAGACTATAAGTCATCGACGATTGTTCGATGCGTATAGCATCTCGTGTGTCGACCCGTGAATAAGATAGACTCGAACTTGATGCGAGTAGATGTTTCGTAAATTGCGGAATCATCGACGGCAGTGCATGACTTGAATCGGAGGATAGTTGCGCATCAGTTGCGCCGATAGAAATGGTTTGTCCGAAATTGGGTAGTCGCATAGAATTGTCGGAACGTGATTTGGCTCCGAAATAAGATATAGCATGGTTCGTATTAAACTGTCCTTCGGTGATGATCCACAATTATCGAGCGTAGCTTCAGGGCAGCTGACCCTAGAAGACTTGACCGCCAAATCAAATTGAATGCTGCAGACCGTAAGATGACCCATGCGATATCGCATATGAGATTGCACCGATAACAAATATAACATGGTGCATGTTGACGATAAGTCTAGGCGATCGAGAATTGTTGGAACAGCTTTCGATTGAGAATGATAAGTTAAATTTTGAGTATTCGTCGGATGAATACTTGAATGGTTATGTTGGTCGACGGTCAAACTAGAATTCACCAACGGACTTGGTGATTCGGATAGGCGATTGCGAGAAACGTGCTATGCACGAGAGGGAACGATAAGGGAATGACTTACGAGTCATGTCGTTAGATTCGGATTCACCTTGCAATTGAGCTTGCGTGAATCAAAATTTACATTCGATGTTGCGAGATGGATAAGTTGGAAATTTGGCTAGTGAATTCCTAGTCGTTAGAAAATTGAATGTAAGACGCATCGTAAAGAATTTCGTGCTAAGGCGATCGTTGCCTTGAGCACTGTCGCCTTGCTGTAAACTTTCATGTCGGATAGATTGTGGCCTTTGTGCAATGTCAATTTAAACTTGCGTCGGGAGAATCTAAGCACGGGAACAATGTAAGTAACCAGCGGGCGTAGCCCTGAATGTTGATTGCATTTGCAAGTCAACGAAGGAAATCATATCGAGATAAGTGCATAGCCAGACTTCGAAAATAGTTGGATAGCGACTTCGAACGCAAGGCGTTGCGGAGACTTGTTGTGATTGGATGCGCGACGGCTTGACGCAATGCGTAGAATTGATAGTCCCGATGAAACATACGAAACGAGAAATGCGATTTTAAATCGCGTCGTGTGCAGTGACTTTGTTGAATGAATCGCGTGTGTATCAATATGCATATGCGATAAAATTTCGAGAACAGTTGCTAAGGATAAGTCCGATCGAGAGTACGAGATGGCAAGCATAGGATTGAAATTTAGCTGTCAGCTTTGTTCTAATTTGCTACGACTGGGCTTGGTCGAAATACATATATCTTCGGGACGCCTTGAATATAGGTACGAATCCAAATCGAGTTGTATACAAAATTCAAATCGAGCTGCAGGGAAGACTATGAAATGTTAATGGAAAGCTTGCGGCATAGTATGAAATCGAACAACATTGGTGGGACGAGATCGTAAAACGATCTGTAAAACACTTAGTCGGAGTGTTGGTTTTGGTTCGAGGATGAACCTTGTTTTGAGTGGTATATTCTGTAATGCCCCGCTCCGCACGGCGCATTACGCTGAAGCGTTGACTCAACGAGTCCCGTTGACGCAAGGAAATGTATCGATGCAAAACGATACGAGAGCTAAGTTGTCCCGAGCAATGCATCGAACTAAGACGATGCGAAGAGTTGTCTTGTCCCGAAGAATGCATCGAATGAATCGATACGAAGCGCCGTGTTGCCCCGAAGGATGAGTGCGTTAAATCGGCTCGAAGATTCTAAGAAATCGAATCGACCAAGGCGCAAGTCCAAATCGATGCAAGTCTTGACTTTAGTTGGTTTCGTGTGCAGGTTATACTTTGACGGGAAAATATTAGAGGTCGATCTTTTGCAATATTTAGTAAGGGGTCCGCAAAACCTAAATCGTCGCCTTGCGACGGGCAGAGACTTGGGCACGCTAAGGCGAATTGGGCGTATAACTCAACGAAGCACGAAGTGCTCAAATGGCTAAGTCAGGAGAGTGGCCGTGCAACAAAGTTAGGGAATCGAGCCGCATCGGCTCGGCGAAACGACGAAGGCGTATCGACTCAAGGTGGGAGGATTGACTTCTTTTTTACTCCTTCATTCGATAAGTCAAATATATCATTGTATGCTAAGTTAACCTATCGACGCCACGGGCGTGGCCGATCGGAGATAAAATCGTAGTGTGAGTCGAACACTAAGTTAGAACAATTGAAATGAAACGTGCATCAATATGCACGAGTCGCTATGGGACATTGGATATCGCTAAGGCGAGCGCCTCGGTGCGCAAGCCGTAAGAACATGGGATAACTGTAATCGGCAAGTGCCTTAGTGCACGAACCATACCGTGCCTTTGTGCACGAGTTAGACGGCTAGAACATTGAAAGACAATAGGCGAGCGCCCTAGCGCGCAAGCCCCGAACATTGAATGCTAAGTTATAGAACATGGGAATATGGTCGGAACGTGCCTACGTGCACGGGATAATAAAAGATGGCTTCGTTGCGAGAGAATACAGTTGCGGTATGAATGTGGCGGAACTGTCGGATATGACATGTTGCCTCGAAAGGTGTTCGAGACCTTCGGGTCGTTCGGTTGACGAGCATTGAGTTGAGGCACGATGCCATTGAATCATCGAAACGAAGTGCGAAACGAAAGAACATAGAAAGCTAAATGGAAGAAATGCGAGACGATAAGTCTGAGTCTCGGACTCAAGACTATGTTTGGTTGTTTGAATTTAACTGTTGAATGATGGGGCGTTGCATGATCGATTGGAATAGGCTCGAGATTAATGTGATAATAACTCGTGCATGAGTATCCCCCCAAACGTATAAATGCCGGAGGTCCCCGGAACCGATTTGGCCGCGGAGGGATGATAATCTTTGTAGGTGCACATCCTTAAACAAGATGGGAGAAGCCGCAAATGATGGCATGTACCGGGAACGTTTCGGTTGTTTGGGAGAGTGACCCAACCCGTGAAACGCCGGCAGCCCAACCAAATAGTGAGAAAAGAAGGAGAGAAAAGAAAGGAACTCCTTTAGTCCATTCCGGCGCGGATACGCCAACGGCCCTCATATAGTTAAGGAACGATGGATTGAAAGTGTAGGCGCATATGCGTCCCGCATAGAGATCATGCTTAGAGATGCACAATAACATGACAGGGAAGGATTACGGCGTATTCATCTTGCGTCGGTGTAAGGGCGAGTGCGTCGACTTGGTAAGTTGCGCCACGAATCAAACACGAGATTGCTTGCTTGCTTGTACATTCAATTCGATAACATGATGCTATGATAACATGCTTTACGCTTTCGAAGATGCCATGAAATTGACCCTAAGGAGAACATAGCAAGATCATAAGCTAAGTTGCATGATTCAACATAAATATTAAAATGTCGGTTTGGAAAGATGATCTTTGCTTCAGTACATGCGAGGACGAACGTACTGATCCCCCACCAGCTTCATGCAGGATGCAGGGAATGGATTGCTCGCGGCGAAGCGTTGCTTGAACGTGTTGAGGCTTGGAATGCCGAAGCGCATTGAAGCGTGCTATCGTATTGACGCTCGGACTACGCAGCTGGATTGATGCGGCCGAGATATAGAAGGCATGATGTATGGAACGGTGAAATCCTTTGTGGGCAAGAGAGAACCTGAGTGTTGCAGCCAATCTGGCATATATTGTTAGGCTATCGAAAGCCATTGTAATCTCAGTTTCAGATATCAATAAAGAGAATTGTTTTGTATACTCTGTTTTTCTTTCGTTGTTAATATCGAATCAAAAGATAACCATTTGAGAACTTGTCATCTTGCCTTGCACGAGCGTAACTCCAGGCTCGTGCGGCATCACGTCCCCTGCGAGGACGATGATTCGGGTGATTCCGGGTCGGGGCGTGACAAATGCTATTTTCTCTTCTCCACTTGGCCTGAAGTTTAGTAGCCGCAATGATTGCGGCAGCAGACCCAGTATCTGGAACGGTAGGTTCTTCCTCCAGAAGTACGTGATCTACGTCTTTGAGTTGAAGGGTGAGATATACCTTTATTTTCCAGACTTGGTAATATTCTCCATCAAACTTTTCTAACTTGTAAAAGTCAGAATTGAATAGTGAAACATTAACGTTTTCCATCGTAGCAATAAAGCTTTGAGATTGTTAGTGCCGGGACACAATTTTTTCGATGAAAAACAGAGAATATGAAACAATTGTAAAAACAATGTTCCAACGCAACACTTCTAGGAAGTTGCGCAAGTATAACGAAGATCTAAAAAGATATCGTTATGATATTACGAGAATCTAAAAAGATTTTGTAAACACAACAGCGAAGGTGATGACAGGCAAAATATGGAAGATGGCCTGCTGGGGTGAATGATCACCGTTGCTCAAAGCTTTATTCGCCCTACACGAACAGCTTCCAGGAACTAGCAAGTTCGTCGAGAACTTGGAACACTTCTGCTCTTCTGACTCCTCGGACGGACACGAACTCCCGTGCAAAAGCAACGCTGGTGCAGCGCTTATCCTCTCTCTCTCGAAGGCTACTGGAAGATCAGAACTGTGTTAAAGAACACTTCTGAATACTCTGTTTACTTGTGCTAAACAATACTCGTAAACATTTTGTGGTGGCTTCTCTTTCTATTCTGTATTGAGCCTCGAGAGAGAGGATGCCTTATATAGGCCCTGCAGCAACTGGTCGATGGCCACAAAGTTAGGAACGTGGTAATAACCACCCCGAATAGCAACCGCCCAGAACATACAAACGCACGTTCTGCTGCCAATTGCGCACACCCAGCCTCCATGCACTCTGCACGACAGAGCGCGCACTGAACTGCGCACACTGCGCGCACTGCGCACGTTGCGCACGCAGCGCAACCCGAGCAACCCGCGTAACCCAGCACAACCCTGCGCAACCCAGCACTGGATTGCGCAGGGTTGTGCTGGGCAGCGCAACTGGGCTTGCGCTGCCACACGTGCTAAGTGCAAAGTGCGCCAAACAAAACGCCACATTACGCCTCATGAGCCCATGAGCCCGAGTCCGAGTCCGAGTCGCTAAGCCCCTACGGGGCTTAGCTCCCATGGAAATAAATTTTCCCAGAGCAAAAAGCATGAATGCTTTTATTGTTGATTTAGTCCTTTTTCCATTAGAAAAATAACCCCACATGGCACACCCATGTGCACCTCCATATCACATGTGCATCTCTAAAATAGGAAAGCTATATAGAGATACAACTCCTTTGGTCTAGCCGATGTGGGACTAAAATTCACTTAGAAAAAGACCAAACTCCAACACTAGAGATCATACAGAGATCATACACATCCATGAATATCTAACAGTGTGTACAAACTAGGGGTTATCAGAGATTGATTGATCAATATATTTAAGAATATGGGTAGCTCTATATTAGCACATTTGATCTTGCTATATAGATCCTTTTGTGATTGCAATCTGATTACTAGAGAGCACGTAGATCGAGTAGACATGGGCGGATCTAGGTAGGAGGTGGGGTGGGTCCAGCCCACCCCAAAAATAATTTTTTACTTGTTTTTTCGATATAGGTTTTTGTTTTTGATTTTTTTTTTATGAGAGTTTGCTTACATTAGCCCATCCGAACCTACTCTAGCCCACCCCAATATATATTTCTGGATCCGCCCCTGCGAGTAGATCACAACACATGTATATTAATTGTTGCTAGCTAAAACTAGTTCTACCAGAAATTGCTTATAGTAACTATATAGGACCAAATTAATTAAGCATTACTATTATATCGCATTTCTATATTAATGCTTAATATTAATTTATTAATTAAGCATTAATATAGAAAGCTCTTATACCTGCACATACGACGACATTATTGACACAAGACATAGCTACCACACATGCGTCAAGGAGAGTTAATCGGTTAGACATGCCGGAGTACAATACGTACTTGAAGTGCATTGGTATGGCAATTAGAGGCCTCAACAGGCCGGGAAGCTAGGGAATATCAATTTTTCTTGGCATGCAAGGGACCTAAGATCTTCTCAAGGTTTATTCATGCTATATATGTGTGTGGGTGGGTGGGTGGGTGGGTGGGTGGGTGGGGGGGGGGGGGGGGGGGGGGGGGGTGGAGAGGCTTGAAATTAGCAATGATCAATCGCTCTTCCAAGTTTTGAGAGTGAGATAAATGGCAGAGAAGATTGATCACTGTCTAAGCAAATATGTTTAAGGGATGTTATTGGTGATGCTAAATTATTGTAATGATGATTAATACATATTGATTTATACTGTGAATAATATTTTAAAAAAAAAATCGAAAAAGGTAAATTTTATTGAAAAACAAAATGTGACATTACAGAATTATTATCCCAATCAAGACACAAAATGGGTTCATCTTGGATCTTGGATATCTACATCAGTTTGTATTTTTCTTTGTACAATAATTATACTGGTTGCTAGGCCCTCAAAGATGCGTTGGTTTCGTTCTCTCCAGATATGCCACACCACCGCACCGAAAATCAGCTTTAGACGTCTGTACTCTCCTAGTCCTTTTCCCTTTTGAGCTTTAACCTAATTCAAAGCAGATAATAGCTCTCTATTCTGCGTAGCCGGAAGTCCAAAGCATCTGTGTTGCTGGTTCCAGATCTTCCAAACAAAGTCACAGCAGAAGAAAAGATGGTCCATGAACTCCTCCATGTGTCCACACAAGCAACATTTCTTGTTTGGACAGTCCACCCGAAACATGCTAAGACGGTCCCTAGTGAGTAAGCGATTACGGATCATCTTATATAGACATAAGAAATTCTTGACCGTGTCTCCTTTCGTCCAGACCAGATCTGCCCAGTCCACATCCGCATTTATGTTCCGGATTTGGTTTAAGGCCTTCTTGAAGTAGAAAGTGCCTTTTATCCATATCATTCCAAATCCAATAGTCCTCCGTGCCCATCCGATCTATCCCGAATATCAGTCGCATGAGCCGCCTCAATCAATCGACCTGGTAAGGACCATTCTCCCTCCTAAATAAGATAATTAACCTGTTCAGTGGATCCCCTTAGCTCGTAAACATGCCTATCAATCAAACAAACGGTTATGGTTGATCCAGGGATCATGCCACAAACTAGTCTGATTCCGTGACAAATAACCCTAGTCTGATCCAGGAATAATATTAAATTGGCTGCAGTGCATGGATATCTTATAATTTGTCTCAACCTCCACACCCAAGATTGTGTGCGCGCGCGTTGAAAAATAACAGAGAGGATTCTCATGCCTTCTCACGATCGACTTCAGGTTAATTTACTCAAAAGATATGACGTACGTGCGACACCAAACTTAAAAATCTCCATTCATGAAGTCGACTGTCTACTTGTTACTACTGTTCCTCATTGATCACACTCAAAGTTGAAGGCAGCATCATCATCATCATCATCATCATCATTCATGATTCATGCTTATAAATCTCAAAGTTAAGTTGCTCCAAAAGTTTACAGCCTTACTTGCCTATCACTCTTAATTACAACTAATAATTAAGCAATTAGCGTACTATTTTCTTTCATCTTCTGTTGCAGTTAACTGTCACTCACAAAGCAAGAAGAAAAAGGAAAAAAAAATAAAAATAGTTCTAATTAATTAATAAAGGCGCGCACATGAAAATAGTTTACATTAATAACAAGGAGCAAAAAATACAAAAGGTATTTAAGTGGGAATTTAGCTGAATAAGTAATTATACGAGCTTCATTCATTCATCCTTCCTAATAGTAGTAGTAGTACATAGTAGAGTAGTTAATCAAACATGACCATAAACCAACTTTTCTTCTTCTTCTTCTTCTTCTTCTTCTTCTTCTTCATGTTAATAATACATGCATGGATACATGCACTATCCAACTCCATCCAAGATCCTGTCACCACCAGCGGCGGCCCCACATGTCAGTCAGTCAGTCAGTCAGTCATGTGGTGGCGATAGGATCTCAAACATCTTCTTCTTGTTGTTCTTCTTGGCTGGTGGTGGTCAGGTCACGTACGTTGGCGGTGAGAAGATCCCCTCCCAGATCTCGGCGAAGGCGCGGAGGATGAGGTGGTGGTGGTAAGGGGAGTTTAGGGAGAGGAAGAGGTTGAGCAGCTCTCTCAGCTCCTCCCATTGGTATATCTCCTTCTCCACAATCATCTGCAGCATCGACTCCTTGAAGTCCACGTACGGGTCCGACGACACCTTCTCCACCGCAACGCTCTCCTCCGCCATTAAATTAGCCTTCTTCTTCTTCTTCTTCTTCGCCGGCGGCTGCTGCTGCTGCTGCTTCTTCTTCGGGCTCGCGTAGGTGGAGGAGGAGGAGGAGGAGCCGGTGGTGTCGTCGTTGAACGGAGAGAAGGTGGAGTTGGTGATGAAGGTGGTGGTGGTGAGGCTGCAGGTGGACTCGCTGCTCTTGTTGCTGGCCGAGGTTAGACTGTTGTTGTTGTTGTTTCTTACGGGGAGAGACAAGTTGTGCAGGAGGCCGGAGAAGAGCTTCGGCTTGCGGCAGCTGCACCCAATGTCCACCACCACAGGGTGGCGCCGGACGTGGAAGCGCCTGCGCGAGGAGGAGGACGAGGAGGAGGAAGAAGACATATATTATGTATATATGTATAGTGGTGGTCTATGTATCAAAACTTGAGGTTACAGAGAGAGAAGAGTTTGGGTGTTCTCGGAACGGTGGGATTAACTTGATTGGATTGGTGGAGGTAAGGAAAGGAGGAAGATGACGGTAGGGTTCAAAATGAGAGAGAGAGAAGTGTTTGAGTGGATATTTTGGGAATGAATATGGATTGTGTTTCAAACTTTGTTTGGAGTGGAGGAGAGGGAGCGCAGAGGTTGAGGCCGAGAAGAAGAAACAGTATAGTAATATAAGTATATGAGAGAGAGAGAGAGGAGAGAGAAGGGTTTTGTTGACCCAATGGCAATGGCAACATGAGGACCACCAGCGTAATAGAGGGAGTGAGTGAGCTGTGTGGTACTTGTTACCAGTATTTATGTGAAAACAACGGGAAGCCTAGCAAGTAGGAATTCAAATGAGGACTGCAGTAACTCTTCAAAAGTGTAAAAGTTTCGGTAGGATTATATTATGCTAAATTATAGTATATTTGTAGACGTATGGATTTTTAAAATATGTTTGGATACAACCTTTTTGTCTTCCTCAAGTAACTTTTATTGTTTATGTACGTAGCTTTTTATCTCCGCAAGTGATAATGTCAAAGAAAATTAATGTCAGACAATTCTCCCTCTCTCTCTCTCACAACACACACACACACACACACACACACACACACACACACACACACACACTCTCTACAACCCCTCACTCCACCACCACCACCCCCACCGTCACCACCGACCAGATTTGCTCACCACCAATAACGAGGTAGGGATCCGGAGTTTCTTGTCGATATCCATTTGAACTCGTTCCAGAGGGCTTGGAGCTTCGAAGAGCGGCTGTCGACGTCAAAGCTGGAGGAGATGTTGGCTTTGGGAGCAGCAAAAATTCAGTTTTGCCACAATTCCTTCACTTTTTGGTTGCAAATGAAAATTGAAAAAGAAGGGGACAAAAACTGAATTATGTCAAAATTGCTACACTTGCAACTCACTTTCCGCATCATACACCGAAATTGTATCTTTTACCGACCAGTTGCAGCGGAAACTGTAACTTGCAGGGCAGTTCCCGCTATCCTAACAACCCCTTAGCGGAAGGAGTTGGGAATTCTATAACTTGGTAATTGATGTCCAAATGATCTAAATTAAGGTTATTTATAAAGGAATTGTAGAAGTACTGCATAGGGTTATCATATGTTTTGTAATTTTTATTAGAAATTAGTTGCGTACAAAATTGATTGAAGACAATATATTCTTCTCTCTCTTCTCTGGCATCCTACTCTTCGTCTTCTTCCTACTTTCTTCTCTTCCAATTCATTTGATCTTACTCTTCCAAGAACCCTAGAAGATGGCACACACCAATGCTATCAAGATAATCTTTCTAGTTCTATTATTCTTCTCTATTACTGAATAATTTTTTCCTCTTCCAATTATATTTTTTTGGGGGGGATTTTAGTTTCTATGTGATTTTCATACATTTTTAAACATTACTTATTAGATTTTAGGTTAATAATTTTCTAATGGATATTTTTCTAAAGTTTAGAAACCAAAATTAAGATTTTCAACCTCAAAATTTGGTACAGTTCTGTTAGGGACGACAAAGCTGATAGTACTCACAATAGTCAGAACTGCAATATTGATTCTGACATTCCTAAGACGGAGAATTATATGTGTTAGTTATGTGATGTCCCTAACAATCTTAAATGAGTATTTTGGGTAGTAAATTTAAAAAAAATTGTGATGCCCACGAGGGTTGTGCCTTTATAAATAACCTAAATTAACATACGCATGTGTTACATAGTAGGTTACATTAACATGTTTTTAAAGATAAACAGATATGAATATGTAAATAAATAATAATAATAATAAGGGTAAATTGCAAAAAAATTCTCGTTAAATGTGCATCTTTTGAGTAGAAAGATATTTTAATCAAATTTAGCAAATAAAGATCTCCGCAATCTACGACTTGCTCGGCCAGTCCCCTACGTCTGTTGACCGTTAGTTTTGACCGTTAAGTGACATTTTTTTTATAAATAAAAAAAATACATAAACTATCCTCCTTCCCTAACCTCTCCCCTCCTCCCTCCGACCAGCCACCGCCCCTTCCCTAACCTCTCCCCTCCTCCCTCCTTCCTCCTCCCTTCGACTAGCCACCCCCCTTCCCTAACCTCTCCCCTCCTTCCTCCTCCCTCCGACCAGCCACCCCCCCTTCCCTAACCTCTCCCCTCCTCCCTCCTTCCTCCTCCCTCCGACCAGCCACCCCCCCTTCCCTAACCTCTCCCCTCCTCCCTCCCTCCGACCAGCCACCCCCCCCCCCCCCTCTCCTTACTCCGGCAAGCACCCCCCCCCCCCCCCCCCCCACTCTTCCTCGCCCCGGGCAGCCCTCCCCCCTCCCCCCCCCCCCCCCCCTCTTCCCTCCTCCCTGCCCCCCTCTTTACTCCGACGAGCACCCCCCCCCCTCCCCGCCCCGCCCCGGCCAACCCGCCCCCCCCCCCTCCTCCTCCACGTCCCGGGCAGCCCCCCCCCCCCTCCTCCCCACCCCCCCCCCCCCCCCCCCCCTCCTCCCCACCCCCTTCAGCCCCCCTCTTTACTCCAGCGAGCAACCCCCTCCCCCCCCTCTCCTCCCCGCCCCGGCCAACCCAGTCCCCCTCCTCTTCCTCCTCCTCCCCGTCCCGGGCAGCCCCGCCTCCCTCCTCCTCCTTCCCGCACCAACGAAGAGAGAGGGGGAGGAGGGGAGAGGGAGAGAGTGGAGGGGTAAAATGGTCATTACACACCTCACTTAACATCAGTTAACGGAAAGGAGCAAAATGAGCAGATTTCTAACGAGAGGTTTTTTTGTACTTTACCCTAATAATAATTAAAGTGGCATATTTTGTTAGAAAATTTTATTCCTAGTGAAAGGAGGAAACTGTGCAGAAATTTTCACGGATGATATTAATGCAGTTGAATACAATTTTCTTGCCAGAAATTAAAGTTGGGTCAAAATTTTTCATACAATTATGTTGTTATAGTATGATAAGATTTTAATCAATCCTATTCATGGAACCGTAAGATTAACCTAACTTTCTGACTAGGGATTAACTCTATTACTCTATATTAGTCCATACTACTACTTACGATCAGAATGTTGAATCCCAAATATAAAAACAAACTTGGAATTAATTCTCTGAACTGTATATTAATATATATTAATATCAGTCAAAGATTCGATTGGTATTTATAAATACAAGTGAATTACGTAGAAGCCTCCTCTCCAGCTCTGCTCCTTCACATCACATGCTTCTATAACTCAACTGAGCCAAGTTTTTTACGCATCTTCTTTATCAAGCAATTTAGTACATTTTAGCCTACTCAGAATCCGTTGCTTAATTGCTCACCCTTCATTATATTAGTAGAGTATATATAGACACATTGTTCGTGGGATTGTGCATGCATGTGGAATGTCCGAGCTCTAGTGGTAGTGGAGCCGACATCCGGAGGTTGAGATTTCAACCAAAAAAAAAAACATAAGCAAGCAAAGTGGCCTGCGTGCTGATCAATAAGGTTTTTAGCACGTAAGATTTGTATGTTAATATATTTGTTTGCTAATTAATTAGTTAACTAGGATGAGTAATATGATAACAATAACAATTAGATTGCGTTTGGTTCACTGTAATGTAATCGTAATCGTAATGGAATTTGATTTGTAATGTAATTGAGTTTGTAATGTAATAGAATTACAATTATATTACTATATATGTAATCAAACCATGTAATGTAATGTCAATTGCATTCATATATTTGGTTTACCATGTAATGTAATTGAGTTTTTAATTTAATATTTTTTTAAAACAACATAAAAAAAAGTAGATCAATAAAAATTCAAAATTTTCAAAAATAATTAAAATTAAAATTAAATAATAAATGAATAAAGGGGACAAAATTGTTTTGGCCTGCTGCTAAAATTGAATGGTTCACACGTAGTTTTTTTAGAATGATATCTTGGTTTGTTTATGTATTAAGTCTAGATCTGCAATTTGGGGGTTGAACTCTGCTTACTTCTGTTCCTCAGGTATGGAACATCAATAGACTTACTTAGGTTACAATTTCAAGGTGTATATATTCATCCATACACAGGAACAAAAATGCGAATGTGGACTTGGACAGATCGAACGAAAGGAGGTGCGGTCAAGAATTCTTTATATCTATATAAGATGATCTGTAATTGCGGTACAGACGGCTAAAGCTGATTTTCGATACAATAGTGTGACATGTCTAGAGAGAACGAAACCAACGCATCTTTAAGGGCCTAACAACCAGTATAATTATTGTACAAAGAAAAATTACATTTTTTTTTCTATACAATTTTTTATTTTTATTTTTTTATATGGATTTATCTACTTCTAGTCCACCCAAATTTTTGCCAGCCCGTCCCAACTATAATTTCTGGATCCTCCCCTGCAAGATGAACCCATTTTGTGTCTTGTTGGAATAACAGTTCAGTAATATCAGCTTTTCCAATAAAATTTACCTTCTTTGAAAAAAAAAAAAGAAAAAAAAAATTAGTCGCTCGCATACCAAGAGACTTCAGACTTGCATAAACAGAAAGAAAGAAAGAAAGAAAGAAAAAGGCAAATATAGTAAATATGAGGTAACCTTAATTCCTCATAGATAGAAGAGGATTGGGGCTAAAGGAAAGCCAGCTCCAACTTCAATTATTAATCAAATTTCAGTACGAGAAGAAGCATTATTTCCATGATTTGTATTATACATAACTTTTTTTTGGGTAAAGAAAACAATATCATATGTTGTGGCTTTTGTAAATAGGGTCGGTCTTGAGGTAAGCTTGACAACACGTCGGACTTGAAAACCGTCTTATGCTTGAGGCAATCCCGTCTAGCGTGATCCCCAAGATGTTGGGGTCGGAGTCAGATAATCCCGGGATATAAAGAAGCACAATATAATCTTGATGTTACCAAAAATTATCTATTATGCTTTTATTGTTATTATTATTTTTTCAATAAGGATCAGCGGAGACCAAAATTAGTTCCGACTATGACTATGGCAACCCAACCCACCGGACCTGTTTGTAAACAAACTTGAGAGAGAAAAAGAACATGATTTTCAGTGTTTCTGAAACCCAAAGGAAAACATGGCTTAGGGCACTCACATGCATGTTGTTTCAATTGGATTTGTTTGTACAGCACACATACATTATGAGAGTTTGACGAGGTTCTGATCAGAAGAAACTGAGACAATGAATGCATGTCCCAAAAGGAAGAAAAGAAGGGACAACTTAGACTAGAGTGATGACTTACATCAAAAAGGAAAAAGCCACTTCCTAACCCTTTACCTGCCCATAACTAGAAACTGGTACATGTAATTCTCATGAAAATGGAGAGGAAAAGAGCAATGGGAAGCTATAAGCTAAGTTTGGCCACCTAATGCGAACCTGGTAACCTCAAAAAAATAAGAGAGTACATTAATATGGGACAAACATTATCACTCTCATCCAATACCTTATCACTATTTAATATATTTTATTTCAATACGTACACATGACGCTAGTTCAAAGTCGTTGATAAAATAACGAGTGTCGAGTTGAGTCGGACAAGCTGGATTTTCATTGAACCATGTAGGTGCTCTTGGCTCAGCGCAACCGACACAGGTTGGAACGATTAAGTTACCGTTCCAAGTTTTCCGCAGTTTCAAACAAAATCTCATAAGAAGAACTTGAATGGATTCAAATGGTCATATTGAATAAGCAACTTGATAGTAACAATAGATCCTCTCTTTTCTGATGATAGGAAGCCTAAAACTTTGGTCCACACAATTTTTAAAGAGTGGTGGCTAGGAAGTAGATGCAAGTCTGTAGAATCACTCTTTTCGAATCACTCACACTCCATGCATGAAGTACACTACGAAAATTGACATTTCCATTGAATTTATGACATTTCCATTGAATTTGAGAATGGTGCTACAGGTCAGGGACCACTACATAACCATGGTTTGAACATCGCATCATTCAACAAGCCTGATATTGACTCGCATTCATGGGAGGATCTTTAAAGATCGTCGACGAAAGATACTGTGTTGCAATACGAAAAAAAAAACATTTTGCAGCAACTAACTAAAAACTTTCACATATGATCTCTGCTTGTTTCATCAAAGAAATTCTAAGAGATTATATTGTTGCCAATTGCACCTTAGTAATCACTCGGTGCCAAATATTTTTGACATTGTTAAACATAGGATCCTGTTTTCTTCATTAAGAATCACATTAAAGGGCTCATAATAGTAACCTGGAACTTTGGTCCACAGAATTTGACTGAAGGAGTGGGGAGGCATCAAATGAAATTTCTGTAGAATTCAGTATGGCCCCATCTTCATCAATTAGGAGACGACCACCGATGCCGACTTCTTCACCTTATTTATCAAGGGCAGAAGATTGCACCACAAATTAGAACTTCTGAAATGAGCTAACTTGGACTTCTGTAGAAATCTTAATTTTGAACTATTTTCATAAACATGGATTATTATCAAAATAAAGAATGGCTTAATGGAAACTCACAATAGTATTCCCCTAAATTTGGAATGTAAGATGAACTGCCTCATTATAAATTTGGAATCTGACTTCTAGTCAAGGCTGCAACATAGCGAGCCACCCATATTGATCCGGCCTTGGTACAGCTGAACGCATGAGTGTGACCCTCCTCTTCAAGAGATAGAGCAATGCCTGGGACCCGTCTTGAGATCTACAACATAAAAAACATAAAAATGCTTTTAGTTCAGTTATGACCGAGCATTTTGGGGATTGTCATCCCTTAACTCTTTGGCGTTAAGTGTCATAGAAATGGATGCAATTCCCTATATCAAATTATATCATCTTACATCTTCGTCTAGACTCTTTATAGTCTAGGCCCTAGGGGAACTTGGAGGCTGTTTCTTGGTTTTGCATGAACTTAAACCTCAATCCAAAAGGTAGGTCACCTACTTGCAAACTGACCTCCTAGATTTCATGGTATGGTCTTGTCATGGTCATATAAGCTACCTTGTCTAGAAATTTGACACCAAAATAGAGGGTTGATGTCAGGTCGACATCCGGTCATAAAATTTGTCAAATATTGTATGGAGCTTTCTTATGCTCCATAGCCAACCACATAGTAAATGGGAGAAGGCTTGGATGATGATATGATTGAGCACTTCAACTTATTATATAGAACATAAGCAATCTGAGTGAGCTACCTTGCTAAGAATTTGACACCGACATAGAGGGTTGATGTTATGTCGACAACGGTCATAAAACATGTCAAATATTGTATGGAGCTTTCTTATGCTCCATAGCCGACCCCATACTAAATGGAAGAAAGCTTGAATGATGATATGACTGAGCACTTCAACTTGTAGAACATATGCAATCTGAGTGAGAAATGTAGCTCTCTTATTTTCTAGCTCTCTTGATGATTGTTCTATCAGGCACTTTTTGTGGTTAGGTTGGGAATTGGATAGGAAAAAAGCTTCCAACAGGAGGAGTTGATTAACTTGGCCAAAAGGGATTGCTCAAAGAAAAATAAACTTCAAAGAGGAGAAGCTTCTTCTAATTTGTTCGGTCTATGATTGTAAACTTGCACTTCAATTACTGAAAACTTATGGAATCCTCGATAGGGACATCCAATGTATAAGACAATTCGGATGCTAGTGCTAGAAGGTTATAGATATAGTTGGATAGGACAAATTTACGTTTATCTGTCATTTAACCAATCTAAATTTAAAATCTCGCTTGCTTATTTAAAGCTCAAGTACAAGACTATACAGTCTTCATATATAAGAATTACATGCATATTTCTCTAATACTTGAACCTGCTAGAAATATTTATTGCTAAAACTTCTGCACTGGGCAAAAGTCAAAAACTTCTCATGAGCTCTCAAATAACTATTTGGAAATTAATTTTCTCGTAATATAAGTAAAGGAAACACTCACCACTTCAAAGACTGATAATGGACCCCAGTGGTCATCAGTACCAAACAAAAATGCAATCTGGTCCTGCTTCTTTTTCATGAAGGACCAGTCTGGCTCTTTTGAAAGCTGAAATTGTAGATAACGCTTAGCACAATATACACAATATAAGAATTTATCAATACATACTTGCAGCATATAGATTATATTTTGATTTGAACAACCGATAGATGCTATAAGAACTTATGGTTGAATCTTGCTCATTTTGAGGTAGAAAGGCCTAGGCACTCTCTTATAGATCAAGATAGCACAAGTTTTAGTTCTCAACAAACCATTCATATAACCAAACCATATAAAATTTTCCAAATAATTAGGTTTAGGTTGCACAGATGACCACACCTGTTTCCGACATGATACTCCCCCAACAAGTGCCTTGAACATGGTCAAGCTTGCGTCTAGGTTCCAAAGAGCCCCAAAATATGGTTGAAATAATTTGGTGTGGTCACGTTCATACCAAACATAGTCGAAATATGAGAAAGAAGAATTTTTTTGAATTCTAGTTACTATCTTAAGCATAAATAAATATAGATGTTTATTAGGATCTAAAATACATAGTATGTATACATATCTGTGCACATGTGTGCATAAATCTGCATCCGGAAAAAAAAAATTATGTTGATTCCAACAGCAGTAAGATATGATCATGCTAACTCTAAGCGACAACAGGAGTAAAACCTTCAAACCACGTCTTTGGATTGCTACAATGCTCCTTTTTTTTTCCATTTGGCTAACTAAATACCCATAACACAACATTCAAGACTAAACTAGAAGGGTGGTATTTTGCATATAAAAGTAATTGAGAATATCATTTCATGTAATGAGATCCACAGCACCACAGCTAACAAAATAATCAGAAAGCTTGAAAACACATAATGTAACCAATGGAGTATGTTGTTTACAAAATCACAACTATTCTAAAAGTATCACAACAAACTAATACGAAAGATTACCTCTGTGAATTCTGTCATTGCCAAGAATAGGGCATTGCGGACCGTATGGTACTGCAAAATATACACAAAATTGAAGAATCATTTCTTCGCCTCAAAAGATATGGAAGAAAGTAGGATAACATTTTACATTACACAGTAAGAGTTTGGCAAAACTCAGTATGTCCATTGATGGAACCAAAGCCTAAGACAGCAAGAGATAATTGGTCCAAGTCACTCTGTATGCAGTATGTCCTTACTCTCAAGCACATATACTGACATTTCCAAAGAGTCGAAACTCGAAAGTAAATCAAGATCAAGTTATGACATGAAATTTAGACCCGCTTCAATTAGACAAGTTTTCTTCAAAGTACACATCAAACAATGTTAGGATGTTCATCCCAACCTCGTATGTGGATGACAGATAAGAAACCTCACCTGCAACAGATGACTGCAGGCAGCATCAATGGCTGTAGAAGACCAAGACTTCACTATGAGTTGTCTCGCAATAGCACTTGATAGCCAGGTAGGCAACAAGCCGAGCAGGGAAACAACATAACTAATGGAAGCACTTAAAATTGATGACCTGTATTTGAAAAAAGAAATAGTGAAGCAGGAACTTTGTTAGAATTTGAATAGGTAGGATTTAAACAAATAACCAAACATAACTAGCATTAACAGGGATCAAGCTAATAATTGGATAACAATGTAGTCTAATTGGCCAGAGAAGCAGATAGTCATGTTATAAAGTTCCAAGTTCCTGGAACTTGGCTCCTTTCACGAAGCAGAATCTAATTTAGATTCTGATGCAACGCAAGGAAAACAAGGAAGTTGGACTGAGGCATTTACAGTCACAGGAGACCATGTTATATAATCATTTTACAACACTGGGATCAGACAACAAAAATACATGATAAATGCAAAGAGAACAATTTAGCATGAAAATCTTTATAAATATATTTGAATGCTCTTTGTAATCAAAAGATAGTTTGTACAAGAGTTCCTGAGACTATTATTTGTAAAGTCGCCTTCTTTGGTTACTGCATGGTTCCTGAGACTGCTACAGCTCAACTGATGGATGATTAATAATCACAAAGTTACATCACATTAGACTTTTTGATCCATTCCCAAATTGAAGTCCAGATGTAAGGTAATAAACACCATTACAAGGAACCAAGCAGACAATTTTACTACTCGAGTCATAAATTTGTGATACAATGTCTGTATCTGTTAAATAAATCTTCTTCAGCACATATATCAATGGGGCATCTAAATCTCTTAGTATTCTATAGGACATTCATAGGACTTTCTTGATCTCATCCTTCATCTCAAAAAAAGAAGAAAAGACATTCAGAGGACCTGTATTCATAGTATGCATTGGATCTCCAAGAGTTTCCAATACCAGACCAGATTCAACACTTATGAGAGCATGAAAAAAAAATACAGGGAACAACACCATAGAGAAAGTACCATAAATAACAAAACAGAAATTCTTCCAAACTAACACTTAAGAGAGAAGACCTTAGCAATAGTCCGATTAAACATCATAGGCAACAGCATAACAATACAGACCATCCGGAGCATTCCAGTGACCAACAGCTATAGAACTGATCGAAATGGAAGTTTGAAAGTAATCCATGGACAGTAAATTTACATGATTATTCTACACCAGGGAGTTCTCATTGATTTTCTCTCTCATTTACTACTGCCCCCTACTACAGGATACAAGATCAGTCAGCAATTATAGGATCTACAGCAGCAGGGTCTATACAAAGTTGGAACAACTAACACTATTCCTAGCGCGAACACAATACATGATATTTGGTACTAAAAAATATAGATTTATAAATTGAAGGCCACAAGAAAATACAAGTACAATTACCTTGCAACCATCCCAATTTGTGACTGTATTAAGGATTTCTTGTTTAGAGTCAAGAAAGGGTATAAGCCTACAACAAATGTCACCTGAAAATACACACGCAAGGAAAGGAAAAGGACATGATGTTTGTTCACAAAAGACAAAGATCCAAAGAAATCAGTTCCAAACAAATCTAGCCATCTTAGAAGAACCCTCATCACCTGTTGTTGAAGCCTCTTGAAAACTTCCATGCATATATATGAACCTATAGAATGCCCGACCTTCAAAAAAGAATCCAAAAATATAATCTGATGTAAACTTGACCAACAATATATTTTTCATATATTTAATTCCACAATAATGATAAAAGAACTTAGTATTTGCATAATAATCCTGACCAAATGTGAGCACACAACAGCATCAATTATTCAGTTGTGCATGCAGATAAAGCGAGTCAAATTATCATATGTTAAGATGCGCCATCGATTAATCACGATGTCACATTTCGTTGATATCTCAGGCATGTTATGTGCACACTTCGCACGTAAGGTTTTCACTGTGTCAGACAGACCAAATCATCAAAAGAAACCAGATATTGACATACCAAACAATCAAAACTGTCACTATCAAGTGCAAAGTTCAGCAGTCTATAAATATTATCCATACATCACATTGTTTTCATGGAGTTAGTAATACATGTTATTATTATTCAATAAATGCACATAGTATATATATTTGTAAACATATATAAGAGATAGATGTCTCCCCATGCCAGGTTTCTAAAGAGGATTTCATGTTATTCTTCTTAAAACATGTGCACTTGGAGTCTTGGACCCACGTCAAGTTGTGTAATTTCAGTATGCACAATCAAGATGTTTTCCCTCTTATCATTGCATTTTAAGATGGAGTTAAAGAATATATAAACATCTCTCAACTGCATGTGACACTGCGGCTATCAAGTGTTCGAACCCATGTTTCTCATTCAATGCATCTGAATATATTTGTGTCTACATATCACCTGCCTTTTTTATTATGGTTTTGGTACCAAATTATGATATAGGTAAAGTTGCTTGTGTTGAATGATATTTGTTGAAAAACCTTTTCTTAATCAACATTCATAAACTAGTTTGAAAACGTATAGAGCATCATATAAGAGTAGAAAGTCTCAGGGCCTGTCCTGGACCTTGAAGTAAAAAATACATAATAAAAGTTAATCAAGTACTGTGATGTTGCACAAAATAATTTAAATTTTCTACTTTGGTGTGTTTCCATCCAAATTCTTTGTTGCAAGATGCTATTAAGATTCTCTACGAAATATGAGAAGAGATTGTAGGAGCAAATCAACTAAGAACGACTTAGTATGCATAAAATATGGTGAAATTTGACAGGGAAGCTACCAATATAATAGGCGGTCCGCTACTTTCCAGATATTGTTTGATAAAATCCACCTGCAAAACAAAATTTACACAGCTCTTCATGTATCTAGCCAAAACATAAATAACTAAAGAGGTGTATTAGGAGAAAGAAAAAAGTACTTTACATCAGTTTTAGAACAAATATAGGAAAGTAGTTCACAAGAAAAAGAGCCTTAAAAATCAAAACAAAGTCCAATGTGCTTACCAAGCCTTGAAATAGCAGACATTTAATACATGAAAAATGATAGTGAAACTAGTGAGATGATGAGGAGAACTGAGTGCAGCAAGTTCCATAACTATCAAGAACTTTTAGGTCAAGTTACATCAACCACCAACAAAGGATAAGAAGATGCATGACTGTGACAGCCAAGGATAAGATTTCATTTGGCGTAAACCCTACTGATAGTTTGTGAGACCAGAAATTGATAAGCAAACAGTCTTCTGTATGTTCTGGTTCAGTTTGGATACTAAACTCAAAATTTAGTGACGTCGTGTTGAAGGATAGAAGAATAGAAAGTCGCAGGAAAAATGGTGATCAAAATAACCCAATTCCAACTAACCCCAGAAGCAAGGGCGGAACCAGAAAGTTAAGTTGGGGTGGGCTAGAGTAGGCTAGGGTGGGCTAGATGTGTACTAATCCATATGAATTTTTTTTTACAAAAAATCATAAGAGGAAAAAAAAATTGGGGTGGGCCCCAGCCAGCTGCTTGGTTCCGCCCCTGCCCAGAAGTGTATAATCCTGTATCGGTTGTGAGAGAGGAGCTCACTAGGTGTACTTCTCTAGATACCCCTGACCTAGAGCCTAATAGATACATTGATTCCATGTTCATTAGTTCTAACACCACTATCAAAGAATGTCATTATGGCTGTGAAAAAACTGGTCAAGATTCTCCCTATATATTATTGCCAAAGTGCCTGAGTTAAATTTCAGATACACGATATGATTCCCAATCAGAAAGAGCATAGCAGTAATTCCTAAATGTGGATAACATCCCATGTAATCACATTCTTCGTGAATAATTGCCTGGAACATACCATGGAATCTAACCAGGTCCTCTTTCACACCCATAAAAGGTGTCAACAACACCCCATTATTAGTGAATGGAAAATGTACACACACACACACATAACAGAAAAAAAATTGAAAGAAAGAGAGTGTACAATTAGGCACCAGAAAGTAAGTTTCTATACAGGTAACTTTCTCCCTACCTCTCCAGTGAAATGATCCCCGCCTTGCATGGGGCATTGGGGTTGCGACTGGGCAATCAGGTGATCTTTAGGTCTAAAGGATTCTTCAAGAGGGCAATTAGATGTCACTCAGATAGCTTTGGCAATGAAGAAGGTGCACGCAAACTGAATAGGGTATTATTGAAACTGCTGAGAGGATGTGCAACAGTAATAAGGAGGAAGAAGCAAAAGATTTATTGCATTAAATGGGTTAGACTAACTGAGAATCAACAAAGAGGCAAGAGGAGGCATCAATAGTAATTATCCTTGAGTTTTGCATTGGCAGTTGAGACAACACCCAAGAAAGAATGTAAATGGCTGGTGTGGTCATTGCCTTGAAGGGAGCAAATGATAGTAGAACCTATACAGCAAAACTTGTCGTTTCTGTGGTCATGTTCTTCTTCAAATAGTAATTTCCAATAATTATGGAACTTCATAAGAAAGTAAACTTAGCAGTCAGGTCCATATTGCAGAATATATAGTGCAACAGCTAAAAGTTCATATAAAAGTAGATGGCACAGTACAAAAATAAAAAGTATGATTCAAACCATAATCAAGCTTCGGTTTTAGTGACATAATATTGGAATAGGACAAGGATTCACAGAATGAGGTGATACCTTATGATTGATTTGCTCTTGCAATGAAAACAACCTTCCACGCTCATAGTCCTGAATTTCAATAGATCCGAAATGTAATCAAACTCATTTAAATTGCATAAACAGTGTCTCTAGAACAACTCTAAAAATGTATGAATGGGACCTAGAGAATAGGAGAAGTGGAGCATGAAAATGTGTCACAACATCATAATTGACTAGAAGTACTAATCGTTTCCACTTCACTTCCCACATGGACAATTCTAGGAGTTATGAAGCAAGTTACCTCCATTGAGATTTCCTGCTTTAAAAGATGTGAAAATCCTCTACCACGATTTGTACCTCATTTGGGCGAAGGAAGCCCTAAGGACAAATTTAACTTTCGTGAAAATAGGATCTATTGTATGGGAACCACGAAGCTTACAGTTATAAGCAAATGATTCATTTACACAACATCCTATGGTCAAATTAGGTATTAGGGGGGCAGGGCCGGCCCTGGCCCAGGGCGACCGCCCAGGGCCCTACGGATCATGAGGGCCCCAACAAAAAATAGTTTTAAAATAAATATATTAATAATTTTGTATCTCAAAATAGAATTAGTATGTATTATGGGCCCTTTTAGGCACAAAGTTATTGTGATGTAGTGGTTAGTAATTTAGACCCTTATACTAAAGGTCCTAAGTTCAATCCTTGGTTGTAGCTATTTTTTAAAAAGAAATTAATATTTTTTACATTATGTATGGGGGTCTTATTTTAAAAGTTCTCGTCCTAGGCCCCCATGAGCTCAGGGCCGGCCCTGTAGGGGGGAATCTATGTTTCACGAATACGGATATGGACATTTCCAAAAGAAATAGGATATATATATATATATATATATATATATATATATATATATATATATATATCAACAGAAGTCCCGTCACGCCTCGACCGTTGGATTGAGCGCGCGAGAGAGAGAGGGGGGGTTGCGTGCTCGATCTAACGGTCGAGGCGTGACGGGGCTTCCGCCGGGCTCCCCCCGCAGAGCTTTCGATCCACATCCTCTCTCTCTCTCTCTCTCTCTCTCTCTCTCTCTCTCTATATATATATATATATATATATATATATATATATATATATATATATACACACACAAAGAGGCATGACATAGTGGTCAGGACTTGGAGGCATAAACACCCGGACCTGATGGTGGAGGTTCGAATCCCATGGAACCATTGCTCGTGAGATTTAACAGATGTATTTATTACAGGACTGGGAGGGTTGTATTGAAAGCCAGACTTGAGTACTGTGGATGGGCGGCATGCGGGTGCGATGCGGAGTACATGTGTGGTGTGCGATGCGGAGTACATGTGTGGTGTGCGATGCGGTGTGCGGATACGGTATGCGATGCAGCTTGCTAGAGTAGTGTGCAATGCAGATGCCGGCTGGCTGCAGTGTGGTGCGAAGGGGTGTTAAGAGAGCCAAATGCAAGGGGTGCATGCTGCGAGCGGGCATGGTTGAGTTTGATGCGGTGTGGTAAGCGAGTGTTTGAGGTTGTACCAAGTCCCATGCTTACTCCGGACAATTGTAATAAATATTTACTTGCTCATATATATATATATATATATATATATATATATATAAAGGGGATATGAGCCAATGACAAATATTCCTACATGATCCATGCAAATGTGGACCAAAGGAATGGACTCCTACATACCATCTGCACCCATGTGCACTAGTACACTTCATTCCTATTGGTCCACATGTGCATGGCTCATACAGGAATATGAGTTAATGGCTCATATCCCGTTTACCTATATATATATATATATATATATATATATATATATATATATATATATAGTGTCCGGATCCGGAGCCCCGTCGCCTTCGACCGTTGGATCGAGCAGGCGCACGCGCGGGCCCCCCGATCAGATGGTGCAGGGGGGACAAGGCTTTGGCGGGGCTCCGCGGGCAGGACTTTTGATCCGGATTCATATATATATATATATATATATATATATATATATATATATATATATATATATGGTGTTGTTACTGACACTTCGAAAATGTTATCATGCACTCCTCTTTAATTTTCTATCATTCTAATTCCAAATATACCCATACATAAAATATGACATTAATTTGTGCATGCATAGAGGAAATTTCTTGCAAGACCTCTTAAAGACTTGAACAAACATTAAATTTAACATGTGGAGGCTTAAATAACATTAAGCATATGTATAAATGGGGCAATAAGAAATCCTAGAGGAACTCATGAGTTCTTAATTTTTAAAACTCGGCCATGAAAAGCCGTTGGATTAAATGCATCTGATCCTTTGATTTTTTTTTCCAAAGGGCTAAAGAGAAAATAAGTATATTTTCAATGTTAGTAAAATCCACGTGTCACACCCATATTGCAAGTTCTTATTTGGGTTCTTATTTGAGTTTTTGGAGTCGGATTAAATGGCAATCCCCTCCTATGTTAAATAATCCAATGGTAGTCCCATTGGCAATCTCCTCTCCGGCTTAAATACTTCAACAACAGTCTCAACGACAACCTCCTCTCCATAACTTAATGGTTGTCGAATGCAATCCCTCTCCATAAGTCAATGGAAGGCCCTTCCAATGCATAAAAAGAAAAAAGAAAACCCGAACAAATTGACAAAAACAGAGAGCAAAAGAATCGAAATATTACAGGTTGCAACCCGAGATGCATGTAAAAGAATGTTTCTTTCTGGTGGTGACCAAACGTATACGAGAAACCGCCCATGGTTATAAAAGCACAATATTACAAATATGCATCGGATTTGGGCCAAATCTGACCCAGATTTGTCCATGTTTCAGACCAGATTTGTCCATGTTTCACTCAAACCGGAACCTGTCCTGGCCGAATACTGCCGAATTCGACCGAATCTGTGCGTGATATGTACAGGACACGTGCATGGGTATTGTTTTGACGTTTGTGCTACATAGGGAGGAATAGATACCAATAGCCCTTTGGACACCAAATATTCAACATAATTATGTACTCTTTTTGTACATATAACATATCACCATGACACCATGTATCCTACATAAGACTCTTTGAGAGCATATACTTTAGCGTGTGTGGAATCTGGTACAAACTGTTGAAATCCAATATTATGATTGATAAACAAAAGCATTTTTGTGCCGAAGCTAGCCTAAGGAGACGAAAAATAACATATAAGCTACGAGGCTTCTTTTATATGGCCCCAAATGTCTGTACTAAGTTACATGTAACCTCACCTTTCGTGTGTGTGCGATGTGGCCAATAGCTGAGCGTAGGAATGAAGACAAAAGCAATCAGCCAGATGTTAATACATCAAAATTTAGCCATCCAAAGTGTAAATCTTGCCTGTTATAGATGCCTTCTCTTCTAGCATTTCATACAATGCTTCAACAAAATCTTTGTAGAATGAAACAATGCCTGTAATGACATTCAAAAACCATAACTTGTGTGAAGACCTGCTACGACTATATTGAGAAGGGAAACATATGGCACTCACATAAGTGATGAAAAGTCAACATCTATAACACGAGTGATCTTGACTTTACCAGGATTCCCAGGGATGAAAATAATATGCAATAAGGGTTCTTCAGAATGCATCTCGAGAAATTCAGCTGAGAAGCTGCCAAAGCTGATTTTGTTAGATTTTTTGTGAACTAATAAATGAGTAATTTTTTTAAAAAAAAATGACAAATACAAAAGAAGCATGTGAAGTGAGCTTATAATTGAAGAGAAAAAGTATAATTTCACCTGGAGACTTTGCTTATTCGTGCAGTCACTTGCTTTCTTGTAAGAGACAGCAACTTTTCCTCGTCCATTGAACAACTTGAATGTCTAGCAAAACCTTAAACAGTATGAGTTAATAGGATAAAATTATCAAGAAAGAAAACGAGGTAGCATAACAAATTAATCCAAGTAGAAACATCGGTAGTAAACTTCACGGTTAAAATTTCGAACACTTAATTGTTCATAAAAAAAAGAAACATTTTAGAGGGAATCTCGTTTCTTCTCTCTTTTTTTGTCTTTGGCTTAATGTGTCATGCAATCCCCTTGTCTCTGTTGCAGCGACACAAATATGACAGGACACGAAGCGGGCATGACATCAATTTTGGTGT
>JANAVB010040417.1:2310385-2517885 GCA_029216955.1 Iris pallida
TTACAAGTTTTCGGAACTTTTATGGCTGAACTTGCTGTTTGGGGACGATGAATCCCATGCGCCCGGGAGGCCATGCGCCGGGAGGCCATGCGCCGTGAAGTCCCGGCAACGCATTCCTTAACTCCGAGCGTGTCATGCGCGTAGGTTTCTTACGCGCATGTATTGAAGACGCAACGTGAGTTTCCCACGCGCCGATTGGTGCAGGAATCCCATGCGCCGATTCGCGCAGGAATCCCATGCGCCGATTGGTGCAGGAATCCCATGCGCCGATTCGCGCAGGAATCCCATGCGCCGATTTGTGCAGGAATCCCATGCGCCGATTCGTGCAGGAATCTCATGCGCCGATTGGTGCAGGAATCCCATGCGCCGATTCGTGCAGGAATTTCATGCGCCGATTGGTGCAGGAATCCCATGCGCCGATTCGTGCAGGAATCTCATGCGCCGATTTGTGCAGGAATCCCATGCGCCGATTCGTGCAGGAATCTCATGCGCCGATTTGTGCAGGAATCCCATGCGCCGATTCGTGCAGGAATCTCATGCGCCGATTTGTACAGGAATCCCATGCGCCGATTCGTGCAGGAATTCCATGCGCCGATTGTGCAGGAATTTACTGTTTTTGCCTGTTTAAGTTGTTTTGTAGCTAGAATCTTGAAAAACTCAAAACATGAAAGTTGTAGATCTTTTCCTTGGCTTCAAGAATATGTTATTAGTTATTTTATAAAATCTTTCTCATTCATGATATCGTAAGAATAGAACATGATAGTGGCCCGCTGTGGTACGCTCTTGACAAGTAAACTGGCATGATATGTCTCGACATGCTGTTATGACAGCTAGCCTAACATGACAAGTGTGAATGACCTGAACACCGTGGGCGATTGCGTTTGTACAAATAAACCAGTACTGTCTTGCATCATGTCTAGGATGGGGACCCCTGAGTACCACGGTCAGGGGTACCTACTGAAATTGACTAAGGCTAATTAACTAGAACGATCCAGTAGTCATGAAGAGATTCCCAGCTACAGGCAATCCCGTTATCTGGGCGCATTAAGTGGACTTGTATCCTACCGACGAGTAGGGCACATTTCCAGCACACAGTCATGTGGTGCACCCTACATAAACGAACATTCGACCCGGATAACCGGATGGTCTGCAGGGCTTGTGGCTGTTGGGATAATCTCATTGCATCTTGCTAGTAACTAGGCCTGTGATAACCCTAGTTAGTTAAAAGTATCAAGCCGTACTCTTGATTGGCCGTGATTGATTGGATGAGGTTTATTCCAGCTTAGTCTTATCCTGATCCTGTACAAGATTGTATCAGGACATGATTTCTTGTATCGATAAATGATGGGATACCAAGTTCTGTTCAGGCGAAGGGTTACAACCCCGGTCCTTGTTTGGTTTAAGGGTTGTAACTTGGCTATCTGAATAGTTCCATGGTTATCTTATCATATATCGTCCTGCTTATTGTGCCCGCCTTAACAATAAAGATCAGGGGTCCAGTTCTGTTCAGGCGAAGGGTTACAACCCCGGTCCTTGTTTGGTTTAAGGGTTATAACCTGGCTCCCGGAGCAGTTCTGTGTCCTCTCTTCGTTTATTGTCTTATTGTAACCCCCTGTCATGCTCGTCATGTTTTACCTTTACTTCAATACCATGATTATTTATACTGGCCTTAACAATAAAGATCAGGGGTCCAGTTCTGTTCAGGCGAAGGGTTACAACCCCGGTCCTTGTTTGGTTTAAGGGTTGTAACCTGGCTTCCGGAGCAGTTCTATGTCCTCTCTTCGTTTATTGTCTTGTTACCTTATCAATAGTAATTGAGGCGGATTTCTATTCAGGCGAAGGATTGCAACCCCGGTCCTTGTTTGGTTTAAGGGTTGCAGTCTGGCTACTTGAATGGTTTCTCCGTGTTCAATATATTATTGTTATCTCAGCTATTATCACTATCTTTTAATTACCTTTACTATTTATTTGTGATATGCTGGTTTTAGTTCCTAAGTGAAGCCTCCTTTGTGGCACTTGCTCTTTCTGGGGTCTGACCCAGCTGGTTTTGTGTGGCCAGATATCGGAGCAGCACCAGAGGATCCACCTGTCTTCCAGCCCGATGGTGACCACCAGGCGTAACCAGGGCAACGAGTGGGTTTCTTTTGTCCTCCCACTCTATTTGTAAAATTATTCTTTTGAGGCGTTTAGCCGGCGAGCACGTGTTAGCTCGTATTGCACCTTTATTTACTGTCTGCCTACGGGCTGTAACATGATTGACAAATCCTAGGGTTGATCATGTATTGACTAAAACTCTTGCTAGTCCTGACATTTTGTACGACTAGCTTCATGATCATCCAATATGTAATGTATGGGACGCCTTACTATTGCATATTTGGTGTTCTGACATCTTGTAACTGTTATTACATTGCTTGAGATTGAGACAATAGGCTTGTTTTTGACCATAGGAGACTGATAGATTGTAGTTAAACCCTCATATATCTAGACAGCCGTGACCATATAGTGACGTTGATTCCATTTTATTATACGTAGCTGGCTATGTCTGCCCCCGCTCTCCAGTATTCTGGTTCTGGGGCGTGACATGGTTTTAGTGGTGGCCCATGCAGGTCTTGTAATTCAAGATATGTGAGGGTTTACCGAATAGATGTCTCAATCAGTACTCGCCCTTGATCTCTACTCGTATCTTCTGAATCCCTGGAATCTTGACCTGATCACATGCTTGTATCGTTGATCTGTCCTGGTCCTTCCTTATTGTTCTCTATGTCGTCTTCTTCAGCGGCATTGTTCCTGGACCTGCTGATCAGCAAGGCGGAGCACCTCCCGCGGACCAGCAACAACCTGGAGATCAAGCCCAGCATTCAGGAGTAGCCTCCAGAGTCATGCCTACCGAAGGAGAACCACCAGTTCAGCCCGTCCAGCCTGCAGAGCCTGATGATGGCACTTTGGTGGGTCTCATCAGATCCCTATTAGCTTCCCAGGATCGTCGCGGAGATGCCTTGCACCAGGCGGTGGCAGATGCTTTGACCAGAGGAGGTCATCAGGGTAATAGCGCGGCCAACTGTCACGTCCCGCTCCCGTAGGAGCGATCGTCCTCGCTAAGGCGTGATGCCGCACGAGCCTAGATTGCGCTCGTGCAAGGCGGGTTCCATAACGGCCGATTACAGCGGCTGCGACGGGGTCGTCGCACAGAAGTCCCGTGCAGAGACATTGAATATATTGCAGCGGAATTTAAAGAACACATGAACACAAGTATTTCAAAGAAAGCTTTTTTATTGATATTGAATTCAAGGATTACATTGTGGGCGTAAGGCCAATTACAAGTCTCTCAAGTCTCACTTTTCTCTCATTTTACAAGTCACTCTGCTCTCTCTCATCTCTCGATACAATACTTGATTCCAGCGGAAGCTTCGGAAGGCGATGTCCATACATTACGTCCTGTATAAGTCTTCAGATCATGCGACCGCACGCTTCGACTCTCCAAGGAACTCCGTGCCTCGACGCATCCAAGCGAGCTCCGCGCCACGAGCTTCTACCTGTGCCTGCACATGAAACACTGTGTGGGTGTCAGTACCACTGTACTGGTGGAGTGAGCTTCTCGCCCACCCATACAAAACCTACACGTTTCATTTACTTTGTGTAACATAAACCCTCTTTCGGTTGTCTTTCTATTCTTGCCTTAGGATCAGTTTAGGACCGGCGCCTTAGCGCAACTTGTGTATCAGAACCATCCCGTGCTTGCAATGTCAACGTTAACTCATACTTTGCCGCTAGACCACTTCTCGTGCCAACAACGTTAACCTATCAAGTCGTGTTTGCCTTACGGCCATAATCGGAGACGCAGCTACACGAAAGACTCCATTTCCTTGTCTCTAGACCTTTCTCGTGCTTGCATTGTCAATGCACCGACTTATACTTATCTTTCGTGCCAAACTCTGGGACGTAACGACTTGGTCGTGCCATACTCGATTCGTGCTTTAATATCACCGAGGCAGTACCTCCTCGCTTAGTCTCGCATACACTTGTGTTGTGACAACGCGACCGTGCCTCATAACTCAACGTAACTCCACACAACATGCCCTACGGCCCTTTTTGACTTAACTCGCAACTTAAAAGTCGACGCCACATCTCGTGCCGAAGCACGTCGCCTTTGCTGTAGCTAAATCTTAGGCTCCGACATTGTGTCTTTTTAACTCATACATATTCAACTCAATCCAAAGGCACGCACACGGATTGCCGCCCGTGCCGACACAAAACTTACCATATTAGTTGAAAACAACAATTATTATTAAGTGTTTGTTATGGGATTGGCCTAACCAGCCGCCTTGGACGTAGCCTGGTACTCGGGATCCTTGCATCGCAGGTTGCGATCCCCGATGCAAGTCCCCGACATACCGATCGCCTAACCAGCGTTGCCTATTACCCAGCTCGGCTACAACTTGTTTCTTCCTAGGCCGAGACGGTCCCGTGGCCCCGGAATTCCGCTCGAAGAAACCACCCCTTGTCGACAAGTGTCCAAGTTCATAAGGGTTACATGGAGTGTTTTAGGATACAGTTTGGGCTTGTTATGTGATCAATTTATTTACTTGGTTGTTTTAACTCTTTCCCTTTTTCATACTTCCTTTGCAGAGCCCCTAACCAGGGTTGCCTCGGCGACTAACCATCGCTTAGACTTAACGTTCTTTGAACTCAGGGAACGGCTACTGCATAGCCTTCCAACTTAACTTGAACATAACATGTTTTCTTGAGTGTCGACCGACCGTGGATAACTTTCTACTGAACCAACCGTGGCTCGTGCCTCTAAACCGACTCGTGTTCTATGCAACGCTGTCGCCCAAGTCATACTTCATATGACGGGCCTTGGGGTCGTGGGACTATTTATCTTGACAACCGCAGAATGAGCGGGACAGCACGTAGAATAACTTAGGTCGACCGGCATAACTTTTGTCTAACTCACTCAAGCCTACAACTTAACCCAAGGGACGAGCAAAGGCTACGCCAAGCCTTGCGGGACAGGACCGTGCATGCTTTAGCAAGCATTTGTGCGGACTATGCCTATGACTTAGGCTAACTCTCAACTTTTGTACCGAAGACCAACTTTCCTTCTCCCAAGCCACGGGACGAAGGACCGAGTGTCATTTTCAAAGCACGCCGTGCACCAACTCTATGCCGACCGTGGGACGTTTTCCATGTTCTAACTCATTTTGACCCGTCGGGATTATTCCCTTAGCTATGTGGATGCGTAGCTTTTATTTATCAAGCCTAACTTGTGCAAGTTGAAAACACGATTTATTATGTGAAGGCAAAGATGAGGAGAGTTCACCGAAACTACCCCACCTGAGCGATGTCTCCGAGCAAGCCGTTGCAAGGCTAAGGCCGAACGCCGTCGGCGTTTCGATTCCTCCGATTGACTTTGCGGGACGGGGCACTACATCATACACCACTCAGAACAAGTCTCGTCCTCGAGACTTTCCTGAAGGCAAGCTATCCTACCATTCCTATGGCCAAGACTTAATCGTACACATCTCGCCTACGCGTTCCTTCGATTCCGAGCCACGCTCGCACTATTACCAAACTTTCCTTTAACACGATTTCAATATCTCGACACACTCCCATCTTTCAAGCCTTGCTTGAACTCGTCGCATCACTTGGCTGGATCGTGCACGCATTCCAAGCGTCCCTAAAATACATGCATTCAGCCAAGCCGCATGATAGAAAATTTGTCATTCTCACTCGAGTCGCATCGTGCACATACCCAGGCGTCCCTGAAATATATGCATGTCAGCCGAATCTCGTGAGCAGGGTCTCCTATATTCGTGATTCACGCTATCCATCCATGCCAATCCTCAAGATCAATCCTTCGATTTATAACTCATGAAATAGGGCGTCTCGCCTAACCGCTAGGCCATTTCTTTTCGAGGCTAAGTCAATGTCAGGATTGGAATCATAGTTCCAAACAATAATGCCAACACTGACCCCAATCCTAGGGTCAAACCAAAGTCGATCACACGGGGTCTTCTACCCAAACTCGCGTCACTCAGCTTTCTAAACATCGAGCACGATCACCTAATTCGCTCACGCGTTGCGTATATTCAAATCCCTTCAATTCACCAATTATAACCAATTCATGTATTCGATCATGATGTCGTCTCGCTCGACAATACGTTGCACCCCAATCTCATACGAGTCCGATTATCTACGATGGTTCATGAATCACCATGCAACGCACCCGCAGAATAATCATTCTCATCGGGGCGTAACTCTTGTTTGAGTTTAGACTCATTCATTCTCGATACGCGGATTGGACCTACTCAATCCTCAAGTTCAATCGACAAGCACACCAATTCAATCTCGAGTCTATCCTCACGTCAAACCACAAGTCGAAGCACAATTTGTCGCACCGTGCAAGTTCGACCACTCCCGCTGTATGAATCACCATACCAGCGCTCACGCAGAGTGATCGCCCTAATCAGCGTGACGCATGTGCGAGGCTGGAGTAGCACTCGCATAAGACAAGAACGTCAACATTGTGGTTATCTACAAGGCAAATCCAAATATTCTAGTTTTCATTCAAGCCAAGTTTGATAGATCGATCGTCGTTCGTTCAACTTAGAAAATTCTCGAGCCAAGTCTATCCTTTCCTCGACACATTTTAATATCCTGAATATAGCATCCATCGGAACCAAGACATCTGCACGATCGTTATTCGCCGAGTCAGAGTACCCCCGAGTTATCGCATATCGATCTTTGATACGCCTCAATACCATCGACGATATGCGTAACCTGACGATCTTCCTTTGCAACCAATTTCGAATCGTGCGTTGATGCTGTTGTCCGAGTTGGATATTCCACAATCTACTCAATACTCAAGATCAAGTTTAGTCACTTTTCCTCAAGCTCGTTTCAAGATCGTTATTCAAAACTCAAGTCACCTTTCATTTGCATCAATCCGATATCGCACGTACGATCCTCTAAGTTTCCTCGATCAAGACCATTCATTTTCATTCATCGTTCCGAATCGTTTTCTAACTCGCGTTGCTCATTCACAAGTTGTCCGAACGAGATGCTCGTTCGGGACATTCGAAGTCATGACCAACTAAGCATGACGCGTTCTAAGGCTTTGCGCGATTGCATCGCCTCGCCGACATACTCGTAATCCTCAATATTCACTCGAACAATTTCTAAGACGAACCATACACCACTCGGATTCGAGCCACTCGACTAGTCGTCGACACTCATTCTTATTCTTCTCCGAACCTATCACATACACCACTCGGGTTCAAGCCATCCTATTTAGTCCTCAATCACGTTCGCGTCACTCGCTAAGACATCCTTCAGATTCGTCCGACGAATCGCTAGCGTAGTCGCTCGCGTCATACCGACGCACTAAGTTGTTCGCACTATATCCTCGAAATCCAAATCAATCTTCCGTGTACGTCTAAGTATTAATCCGATAGCGTTCCTATCGATAGACACTCTAAGTGCACCTCCGTTCCCGACCGAACGATACTTAATATCGCTCGCGACTCGTTTGCACCAAAAGGTCGAGGTGCGCGACGCGAAACACAACTTAGCCAAAAGGCCGTGTGCATAGCCATCCTGTGCGGACTATATTCCGAGTTTGTATGCTCAATTGCTAGGGTCGATATTGGACTAATTAGGCATGCACGCGACTTGTTAACAGTAGCACATATTTTCTATCGCGTCAAGTTTGCAACGTTCGGCACAAAGGCCCTATCGACGTATTTGGCAACAGCCTACCGATGCGTTAGATTGAACGCTTGTACGAGCTTTCGAAAATATTTAGACTTATTGTATGGACATGTCGAGGAACATTTGAGAGAGAGCGCACCAATGATAACAACTTGCGGAAGCAACAGAGTTTTGTGGAAACATCAAAGTTAAAGAATTCAATCGACGGTCCAAGGACGTAAAGCCGTGCTCTGATACCATCATCGATTATGTCACGCTCCGCTTCCGTAGGAGCGATCGTCCTCGCTAAGGCGTGATGCCGCACGAGCCTAGATTGCGCTCGTGCAAGGCGGGTTCCATAACGGCCGATTACAGCGGCTGCGACGGGGTCGTCGCACAGAAGTCCCGTGCAGAGACATTGAATATATTGCAGCGGAATTTAAAGAACACATGAACACAAGTATTTCAAAGAAAGCTTTTTTATTGATATTGAATTCAAGGATTACATTGTGGGCGTAAGGCCAATTACAAGTCTCTCAAGTCTCACTTTTCTCTCATTTTACAAGTCAATCTGCTCTCTCTCATCTCTCGATACAATACTTGATTCCAGCGGAAGCTTCGGAAGGCGATGTCCATACATTACGTCCTGTATAAGTCTTCAGATCACGCGACCGCACGCTTCGACTCGCCAAGGAACTCTGTGCCTCGACGCATCCAAGCGAGCTCCGCGCCACGAGCTTCTACCTGTGCCTGCACATGAAACACTGTGTGGGTGTCAGTACCACTGTACTGGTGGAGTGAGCTTCTCGCCCACCCATACAAAACCTACACGTTTCATTTACTTTGTGTAACATAAACCCTCTTTCGGTTGTCTTTCTATTCTTGCCTTAGGATCAGTTTAGGACCGGCGCCTTAGCGCAACTTGTGTATCAGAACCATCCCGTGCTTGCAATGTCAACGTTAACTCATACTTTGCCGCTAGACCACTTCTCGTGCCAACAACGTTAACCTATCAAGTCGTGTTTGCCTTACGGCCATAATCGGAGACGCAGCTACACGAAAGACTCCATTTCCTTGTCTCTAGACCTTTCTCGTGCTTGCATTGTCAATGCACCGACTTATACTTATCTTCCGTGCCAAACTCTGGGACGTAACGACTTGGTCGTGCCATACTCGATTCGTGCTTTAATATCACCGAGGCAGTACCTCCTCGCTTAGTCTCGCATACACTTGTGTTGTGACAACGCGACCGTGCCTCATAACTCAACGTAACTCCACACAACATGCCCTACGGCCCTTTTTGACTTAACTCGCAACTTAAAAGTCGACGCCACATCTCGTACCGAAGCACGTCGCCTTTGCTGTAGCTAAATCTTAGGCTCCGACATTGTGTCTTTTTAACTCATACATATTCAACTCAATCCAAAGGCACGCACACGGATTGCCGCCCGTGCCGACACAAAACTTACCATATTAGTTGAAAACAACAATTATTATTAAGTGTTTGTTATGGGATTGGCCTAACCAGCCGCCTTGGACGTAGCCTGGTACTCGGGATCCTTGCACCGCAGGTTGCGATCCCCGATGCAAGTCCCCGACATACCGATCGCCTAACCAGCGTTGCCTATTACCCAGCTCGGCTACAACTTGTTTCTTCCTAGGCCGAGACGGTCCCGTGGCCCCGGAATTCCGCTCGAAGAAACCACCCCTTGTCGACAAGTGTCCAAGTTCATAAGGGTTACATGGAGTGTTTTAGGATACAGTTTGGGCTTGTTATGTGATCAATTCATTTACTTGGTTGTTTTAACTCTTTCCCTTTTTCATACTTCCTTTGCAGAGCCCCTAACCAGGGTTGCCTCGACGACTAACCATCGCTTAGACTTAACGTTCTTTGAACTCAGGGAACGGCTACTGCATAGCCTTCCAACTTAACTTGAACATAACATGTTTCCTTGAGTGTCGACCGACCGTGGATAACTTTCCACTGAACCAACCGTGGCTCGTGCCTCTAAATCGACTCGTGTTCTATGCAACGCTGTCGCCCAAGTCATACTTCATATGACGGGCCTTGGGGTCGTGGGACTATTTATCTTGACAACCGCAGAATGAGCGGGACAGCACGTAGAATAACTTAGGTCGACCGGCATAACTTTTGTCTAACTCACTCAAGCCTACAACTTAACCCAAGGGACGAGCAAAGGCTACGCCAAGCCTTGCGGGACAGGACCGTGCATGCTTTAGCAAGCATTTGTGCGGACTATGCCTATGACTTAGGCTAACTCTCAACTTTTGCACCGAAGACCAACTTTCCTTCTCCCAAGCCACGGGACGAAGGACCGAGTGTCATTTTCAAAGCACGCCGTGCACCAACTCTATGCCGACCGTGGGACGTTTTCCATGTTCTAACTCATTTTGACCCGTCGGGATTATTCCCTTAGCTATGTGGATGCGTAGCTTTTATTTATCAAGCCTAACTTGTGCAAGTTGAAAACACGATTTATTATGTGAAGGCAAAGATGAGGAGAGTTCACCGAAACTACCCCACCTGAGCGATGTCTCCGAGCAAGCCGTTGCAAGGCTAAGGCCGAACGCCGTCGGCGTTTCGATTCCTCCGATTGACTTTGCGGGACGGGGCACTACACCAACAGCTTCAAGCGCTTGAATCCTCCCTTCTTCGACGGCAGTGAAGATGCGATCGCTGCAGATGCATGGCTTCAGGACACAGAGGTAATTCTAGAAGCAGCCAAGACTCCAGAGAACGAGAAGGTGGCCGTGGTGCGCCTGCAGCTATTGGATCTTGCTCGCAGCTGGTGGGCAGCGCAGGCCGATGGATTAGTGGCCCCTATTTCATGGGCAGTATTCAGGGAGAGATTCCAGACCAAGTATTTTGATGCTGTAGCTCGGTATGATCTACAGACGAGGTTCACCAATCTGAAGCAGATGGGCAGGACGGTCGATGGATATGCGGCCGAGTTCTCCAGGCTTAGTCGGTTTGCTCCCACCTTGGTGGCGACCGAGTTCGATAGAGCCCAGCGGTTCCAGCAGGGGCTTCATCTGGAGATTTTATTGGCGGTGGAGCAGTTTGAGCATCAGACTTTTGATGCAGTGTTGAGAGCAGCCCGGAGGCATGAGTATACATCCCAGAGGATCGTGGATAGGACCGGAGGTCGGAAGCGATCTCACGGCCAGATGAATCAGTCTTCAGCACCAGCCCCGGCAGCCAGGGCTTTGACCATTGGAGCTCCGAGGCGGGCGGCCTCAGTGACGTCGGTTCAGCATTCTACCCCGACGCACCCTCAGCAGCAGAAGCAGAAGCAGTCTTCCGCAGTGGGATGTTCACACTGCGGGAAGCCAGGACATGTGGTATCAGAATGTCGCAGAGCACAGGGTTTGTGCTTGGTTTGTGGTGCCCCGGACCACAGGGTTGGGAATTGCCCGAACAGGGGGAGTTCATCCGCTTTCTCTAGTCCTTCCGTTAGAGGACCAGCACCAGTCCAGCAGCAGCAGCAGCTGCAGTACCCGTTCTCGAGGCCATTGCCGACGCAGGCCCAGGCCTTCCAGCAGCAGAGACCGCAGCAGTATGCCCAAGCCCAAGCCTTGATCCAGAGCAGGCAGAGGAATTTTCAGCAGAGGGGACCCGCACCCAGAGGACATGGTCAAGTGCTGGCTTTGACCATGGGAGAGGAAGGAATAGCACCAGGTGAGGTGGTGGCAGGTACTATTCTCGTCAACACCTTTCCAGCTTCAGTATTATTTGATTCTGGTGCCTCGCATTCATTTATGTCTGCACGATTTGCGACACGGGTAGGATTGGAGCCCGAGTTATTATCAGTGAGGCTCAATATACTTACTGGTAATGGACTTGTGGGAGTAGATAGAGTATTTTCCTCGTGTCGGATCGTAGTTAGCAGTAGAGAATTCCCCGCTAGATTGATAGAGTTTCCGATGGCCGATTATGATGTGGTCTTAGGGATGGATTGGTTGAGGGACCAGTATGCTAGGATAGACTGCCACATTGGCAGAGTTATTTTTAGCATTCCAGGCGAGCCAGAGTTTTCCTTTTCCCGAGGCGAAGTTGAACCTTCTCCTCCAGTGTTGCGGATGGCAGTGGCAGTAGTACAGTTACCTCGGATAGTCGAAGAGTGTCCAGATGTTTTCCCAGAAGAGCTTCCAGGGATGCCGCCAGAGCGAGAGATCGAGTTTACCATCGACTTGATTCCCGGGACAGCCCCAGTGTCAGAGAGAGTCTACAGGATGGCGCCGTCAGAGCTAGAGATATTGTACAAGATGATTGAAGAACTCAGAACCAAGGGATTCATTCGTGCTAGTGGATCGCCTTGGGGAGCCCCGATGCTTCTTGTGAAAAAGAAGGATGGTACGTCCAGATTATGTGTAGATTATCGTACCTTGAACTCAGTGACAATCAAGAACAGATACCCTCTTCCAAGGATAGATGACTTGTTTGATCAACTCAGAGGGGCGTCAGTATTTTCGAAGATTGACTTGCGGTCAGGCTACCATCAGATCAGAGTCAGAGAGCAGGACATCCCGAAGACAGCGTTCAGATCGAGATATGGGCATTGGGAGTTCCTTGTGATGCCATTTGGAGCAACCAATGCGCCGGCAGTATTCATGGATCTCATGAATCGCATCTTTATGCCTTATTTGGATAAGTTCGTGATTGTGTTCCTAGACGACATCTTGGTCTACAGCAAGAGCGAAGCGGAGCATGAGCAGCACCTCAGAGTTGTTCTTCAGATTCTCAGAGAGCACCAGTTGTATGCTAAGTTTAGTAAATGCGAGTTCTGGCTCGATCGTATTTCGTACTTGGGCCATATCATCACCCGAGGAGGAGTAGAAGTGGATCCCCAGAAGATCGTGGCCATTGAAACATGGCCAGTACCTAGCACAGTTGCAGAAGTTCGTAGTTTTCTTGGATTGGCCGGCTACTACCGGCGATTTGTTTCAGACTTTGCTCGAATTTCTGCGCCATTGACCCAGTTGACCCGCAAAGATGTGCAGTTTGCTTGGACAGCAGAATGTCAGGATTCTTTTGAGAAGTTGAAGCGAGGCTTGATGACGGCTCCTATTCTCACGCTTCCAGATGGAACTGGAGGATTCTCAGTGTATTGTGATGCTTCGGGCAGAGGTTTAGGATGTGTTCTGATGCAGCATGGGAAGGTAATAGCCTATGCATCGCGACAACTTCGTGATCATGAGAGAAATTACCCAACCCATGACTTGGAGCTGGCAGCAGTAGTGTTTGCACTTAAGTTGTGGAGGCACTACTTGTACGGAGATAGGGTGGAGATCTTCACCGACCACAAGAGTCTGAAGTATGTTTTCACCCAGAAGGACCTTAACATGCGTCAGAGGAGATGGCTAGAGCTGCTTGTGGATTATGATGTCAACCTGCAGTATCACCCAGGGAAGGCCAACGTTGTTGCAGATGCATTGAGCAGGAGAGCCGGAGTTTATTTCCTGACAGCGCAACCAGAACTGTTAGCCGATCTTCAGAAGATGGGTATAGAAGTTGTCCTTCCTTCCAGTGTGGCATTGATGGCCAGCATACAAGTTCAGTCCACTATAGTCGAGAGGATCCGGATGGCGCAGTCAGCAGATTCCAAGCTTCAGCGACTTAGAGCAGAGTGTGAGGCGGGACGAAGACCAGAGTTATGTATCCATGAAGACGGTACACTTCGACATGGTAAGCGTCTTTGTGTACCCAGTGGAGATATCAGACAGGAGATCATGACGGAAGCTCACAGTTCGCAGTATTCCATTCATCCCGGTGGCACGAAGATGTACCGTGATATCCGCCAGCACTTTTGGTGGAATGGCATGAAGAGGGAGATAGCCCGGTTTGTCTCTCGTTGTTTAGTCTGCCAACAAGTTAAGGCTGAACATCAGAGACCAGCTGGACTACTTCAACCATTGCCGATTCCCGGGAGCATGTAACCATGGATTTTGTGACTGGATTGCCCAGATCCCCGGCTGGCAGAGACGCTATTTGGGTTGTCATAGACAGGCTCACGAAGGTGGCTCATTTTCTCCCGTTCAGAGTTGGTCAGTCGACGGCTCAGCTAGCGGAGATGTATCTCCGGCAGATTGTCAGGTTGTACGGTGTACCAGTCAGTATCACTTCAGACAGAGATTCAAGATTTACGTCGCACTTTTGGCGTAGCTTGCAAGAAAGTTTGGGAACTCACCTCCAGTTCAGTTCAGCTTATCACCCGCAGACAGATGGCCAGTCGGAGCGTACGATCCAGACTCTTGAAGATATGTTGAGATCTTGTACGCTCGACTTCGGTGGATCGTGGGAAGATCACCTGCACCTGGTAGAGTTCTCGTACAACAATAGTTTTCAAGCCAGTATCCAGATGGCTCCGTTCGAGGCATTGTATGGTAGGAAGTGTCGATCCCCGCTAGCCTGGGATGATATTGGAGAGAGGCAGATGCTCGGTCCAGAAATGATTGCTCAGACCGTTGAAGTGGTCAGGAGAGTCAGAGATCATCTTCGAGTTGCCCAAGATCGCCAGCGTCATTGGGCCGATTCCCATCGGCGACCCCTTGAATTCTCGATCGGCGACCATGTATTTCTGAGGATTTTGCCTAACCGTGGTGTCATTCGTTTCGACGTACGGGGAAAGCTTAGTCCTAGGTATATAGGCCCGTTCGATATTCTGGAGCGAGTAGGTGATGTATCCTATCGTCTCGCTCTTCCACCGTCGCTACGTGAGGTGCATGACGTATTCCATGTATCTCAACTACGACGGTATATCCCGGACCCGAGCCACATCCTGGATCATTCGGAATTGGTTGTTGGTACCAACCTTTCGTATGAGGAGAGGCCCGTGTCTAAATTGGACCGGAGAGAGAAGATACTTAAGAACAAGACTATTAGTTTAGTCCGTGTTGCTTGGGGTCATCACTCTTTGGGTGAGTCAACGTGGGAGCGTGAGGATGATATCCGATCGCGGTATCCCGACCTGTTTGACTCGTAAGGTATAATGTCTTCCTTATGCCTTATGCTTTTAATTCCTTGCTTGAATAAATGACTGCATGATAGACTGCTTGTTATAGCATACGATTATTATAGCTTGTCCTTGCAATTCTAGCCTCTTGATTAAATTCCGAGGACGGAATTCTTTTAAGGTGGGTAGAGTTGTAATGCCTGTAGTTCGTATTATGTATCTTGGAATACGTGTACGTATTTTATTTTTTGTATTGCATATCTCTTGGCTTGGCTCGGTTTATTTTGGGTTGGTTCGGCTAGGCTTGGGTTGCCTTGGTTCATCATGAACCAAAAAGGTGAACCCTCCTACCTACCACCACCCTCCTTTATTAACCCATTCCTTCATTCTCTCTCTTCATTATTCCTCTTCTTCTCCACATTTACTTCTACACCTACCAGGAAGGAGAGAGAGAGAGAGAGAGAGCTTAGGCAAGTGCAAACTTGCTTCATGATGGATCTCATATTTTATTGTTCCATTCTCTTCCTTACTAGATTCTAAGCCTCTTTAGAACTGGAAGTTTTCGGTTTTGATGGTTATATTTTTGTAGATCTAAGTTTTAAGTTCCTTCTTGTTTATTTTTCTTGGTTTTGATCTATAAAACTTGGTTATTTTTGAAAACTAATGGTTCTATGTTGTAGAGAATTCAATTTCATTCAGTTTTGGCTTTTGTTTCGCTTGATTTCGACTCCGGATGAGTAAGTTATGACCATTACAAGTTTTCGGAACTTTTATGGCTGAACTTGCTGTTTGGGGACGATGAATCCCATGTGCCCGGGAGGCCATGCGCCGGGAGGCCATGCGCCGTGAAGTCCCGGCAACGCATTCCTTAACTCCGAGCGTGTCATGCGCGTAGGTTTCTTACGCGCATGTATTGAAGACGCAACGTGAGTTTCCCACGCGCCGATTGGTGCAGGAATCCCATGCGCCGATTCGCGCAGGAATCCCATGCGCCGATTGGTGCAGGAATCCCATGCGCCGATTCGCGTAGGAATCCCATGCGCCGATTTGTGCAGGAATTCTATGCGCCGATTCGTGCAAGAATCTCATGCGCCGATTGGTGCAGGAATCCCATGCGCCGATTCGTGCAGGAATTTCATGCGCGGATTGGTGCAGGAATCCCATGCGCCGATTCGTGCAGGAATCTCATGCGCCGATTTGTGCAGGAATCCCATGCGCCGATTCGTGCAGGAATCTCATGCGCCGATTTGTGCAGGAATCCCATGCGCCGATTCGTGCAGGAATCTCATGCGCCGATTTGTACAGGAATCCCATGCGCCGATTCGTGCAGGAATCCCATGCGCCGATTGTGCAGGAATTTACTGTTTTTGCCTGTTTAAGTTGTTTTGTAGCTAGAATCTTGAAAAACTCAAAACATGAAAGTTGTAGATCTTTTCCTTGGCTTCAAGAATATGTTATTAGTTATTTTATAAAATCTTTCTCATTCATGATATCGTAAGAATAGAACACGATAGTGGCCCGCTGTGGTGCGCTCTTGACAAGTAAACTGGCATGATATGTCTCGACATGCTGTTATGACAGCTAGCCTAACATGACAAGTGTGAATGACCTGGACACCGTGGGCGATTGCGTTTGTACAAATAAACCAGTACTGTCTTGCATCATGTCTAGGATGGGGATCCCTGAGTACCACGGTCAGGGGTACCTACTGAAATTGACTAAGACTAATTAACTAGAACGATCCAGTAGTCATGAAGAGATTCCCAGCTACAGGCAATCCCGTTATCTGGGCGCATTAAGTGGACTTGTAGCCTACCGACGAGTAGGGCACATTTCCAGCACACAGTCATGTGGTGCACCCTACATAAACGAACATTCGACCCGGATAACCGGATGGTCTGCAGGGCTTGTGGCTGTTGGGATAATCTCATTGCATCTTGCTAGTAACTAGGCCTGTGATAACCCTAGTTAGTTAAAAGTATCAAGCCATACTCTTGATTGGCCGTGATTGATTGGATGAGGTTTATTCCAGCTTAGTCTTATCCTGATCCTGTACAAGATTGTATCAGGACATGATTTCTTGTATCGATAAATGATGGGATACCAAGTTCTGTTCAGGCGAAGGGTTACAACCCCGGTCCTTGTTTGGTTTAAGGGTTGTAACTTGGCTATCTGAATAGTTCCATGGTTATCTTATCATATATCGTCCTGCTTATTGTGCCCGCCTTAACAATAAAGATCAGGGGTCCAGTTCTGTTCAGGCGAAGGGTTACAACCCCGGTCCTTGTTTGGTTTAACGGTTGTAACCTGGCTCCCGGAGCAGTTCTGTGTCCTCTCTTCGTTTATTGTCTTATTGTAACCCCCTGTCATGCTCGTCATGTTTTACCTTTACTTCAATACCATGATTATTTATACTGGCCTTAACAATAAAGATCAGGGGTCCAGTTCTGTTCAGGCGAAGGGTTACAACCCCGGTCCTTGTTTGGTTTAAGGGTTGTAACCTGGCTTCCGGAGCAGTTCTATGTCCTCTCTTCGTTTATTGTCTTGTTACCTTATTGTCACGCCCCGATTCCGTCGAATCGATAGTCGTCCCCCGGGCGTGATGCCGTGCGAACCTAATTTGCGATCGCACAAGGCCAAGTCATAAGGTAATCCGAGACACGAGATCTAAGAGAGTACGCAGACAAATTGATACACACAATAAGTAAAGGAAACTAGATCTTTATTGATAATGAACATCTTTTTACAGACTCCGACACAAGACTCATTGCCGCGCGGGCTACAACATGACTCGATTACAAAAGAGTGCCGATGAGATAGCCGTTCCATACATTGCACACATCCCTCAATATACAAGTACTCCATTGACCTGGATGGGAGGGACGCTGAGTCATTTTCCTTGGACTGTTGAGAGCCTTCAAAATGTGGAGTCGCTGATAGATAGTCTTCGACGCACGGCCGAAGCTTCAAAAGTCACGAACGTCGCCTTGCTAGTTGGCGCGTCCTTCCTGGTTCGCGGGACCTGCAAAGAGCGAGGATCAGCACGAAACACATGTACTGGCGAATGGCTAATTAAATCCAAGCTCTGCATTTGATTCAAGAAGTTTCATAAACATGTTTGCTAGCTATTTCAATGATCTTTCTAACCGTCCTGTATGATTTGCATGTTAACATGTTTTGAGGCAAGCAACTATCATGTTTATCCCGTGTCCCGTGCACCTGTTAAGTAGTGACAGGGGTTTAAAGGCCACTGGCAATGTCAAGCCATCGCGGACTATAGCATTCGGTTAGACGACGCCCCTTTCGCGTCGGGTAGCGAGCCCTGTGCGAAAGTGCCCGCATAACTCGCGCCGATGAAGGGTTGGCGCTGCTACACTCGTTCCTCCCGGGCCGAACCGGTCCCTTGGCCGAGGCAACCGTTCGAGGAACTTCACCTTGTCGACAAGTTGTCCAATGACCGCTTTCTTTGGAACTTAGTTGATTTACTCATTTTTTCGTATCGTTGCGATAAGCGTTAATAGATTCATTCGTTGGATTGGCATAGACCAAGTGTAATTGCATAGGGAAGCACGTTTTTCATTTCCAAAACCGACAGTTCGATAACGAGTGTTTCGTGAAGTATCGTGCCACGATTTCACTGATTCTATACTATTATGACAAGCATTTATTTTACTTCACATGTTGAGTTTTTGAAGTAGAGGGACGGGACGAAGGAGGTCAGCCACTCGCCTTAGCTTGCTTCAAGCGAGCGACCGGTTGGCTGCGCTGTCGTCGCCTACGCGATCACCTGCAATCGCATAAGCAACTGATTAGAACACTGTGTATTTCAAAGAATTTCGATATGAATGCGAGCTCAAAAACGCGTCACGAAAACCCATCGAAAGCATTCACAAAAACGAAAGCCAAAGCCAATTCAAGTGCGGCATGAAAACCAGAGCAACGGGAGGTCTCTCCCGACTCAGCCGCAGAGCCAATCCTCGAGGCGCAACCCGCTGAATATGGGACTTGGTTCCGAAGAAGCCATTCCATAACGTGGAATGGATCTTAATTCAACCGTTCCCGTTCGATCGACTCGGCCGATTCCGACCTATCGGTCCCGACCAAATCGATAGCGACAGTGTTCCTTTCTCGCGCACCCCGTGGACGGAGACGGGGCACGATGTAGGGACGGGGCACTACACCATAACCAACTAATAAAAAGTTTCGTCCTCGAAACTTTAAAGATGAAGCCTACCTCTACGAGAACAATGAAGGGAATCTATCCTTCATCTCCGATTCAAGCTCCCACGTCGACTCTTCGACCGAGTGGTTCTTCCAGAGGACGCGGACGAGAGGGATCGCTCGATTGCGCAGCAGCTTATCCTTGCGTTCTATGATTCGAACTGGTTCTTCAACGTAGGATAAGTCAGACTTTAGCTCCAGCTGGCCAAAATCTACCACGTGGCTCGGGTCGTGCACGTACTTCCGCAATTGAGAGACATGGAAGACATTGTGAACACCTTCAAGCACCGGTGGTAGGGCAATTTTATAGGCCACTGGGGCGACCCGTTCAAGTATTTCGAACGGCCCAACGAATCTCGGACTCAGCTTTCCTTTCGCGCCGAACCGACTAACTCCCCGCATGGGCGACACCTTGAGGAATACGTGATCGCCTACTTGAAACTCGAGTGGTCGACGATGAATGTCCGCATAGCTTTTCTGGCGACTCTGTGCGGTCTTTAATCTTTCCCGAATGAGCTTGACCTTTTCCACAGTCTGTTCTACCAGCTCCGGGCCGAGTATCTGCCGTTCCCCGACTTCATCCCAGCAAATAGGAGATCTGCACTTCCGGCCGTACAAGGCTTCATACGGCGCCATTTGGATGCTGGATTGGTAGCTATTGTTGTATGCAAATTCTGCCAGCGGTAGGTGGACGTCCCAGCTTGATTTGAAGTCGATAGCGCAGAGCCGTAGCATGTCTTCAAGAATCTGGTTGACGCGCTCCGTTTGGCCGTCGGTCTGAGGATGGTAAGCTGAGCTGAACTGCAACTTGGTTCCCAGCGCCGACTGAAGGCTACTCCAGAATCGCGACATGAACCGTGAATCCCGATCAGAGACGATGGATACTGGAACTCCGTGCAGCCGTACTATCTCGTCAAGATAAATCTGCGCCAGGCGATCAACGCTCCAAGTAACTTTGATGGCGATAAAGTGCGCTGACTTGGTTAATCGATCGACGATGACCCAGATGGCGTCGTTCCCCCGTGGTGTCTTCGGCAGGCCAACAATAAAATCTATAGTGACATGATTCCACTTCCACTCGGGAATAGCGAGGTTCTGCATCTCCCCGCCCGGTCGCTGATGCTCAGCTTTCACCTGCTGACAGGCCATGCATTGCGACACGAAGAGCGCCACATCTCTCTTCATCCCGTGCCACCAAAAGGTCGTGCGGAGGTCCTTATACATTTTGGTACTGCCTGGATGCAAAGTGTATTTCGCATAGTGCGCCTCCGCCAGGATCTCCTTTCTAAGTTCTGAATCGTCCGGAACGCATAGCCTACCCTTCAATCGAAGCACGCCGGTTTCGTCTTCCGCAAAGTCGGTCGTCCTGCCTGTCGAAATTAGCTCTCGCACTTTCTTCAGGTACGAATCGTCCGTCTGAGCGGTCTTGATCTTATTCAGCAAGCTCGGCTCCAACTGTAACTTTGCCAACTGCGCGTTCCGGAATCTGACTCGGAGCTCGATGCCCATCTCTTCAAGGTCGCGTAGCAGTCGAGGGTCGATGGATAACGAGGCAAGGTACTTCCGACTCAAAGCGTCCGCCACAACATTTCCCTTTCCCGGCGTGTAGTCGATAGTCAAGTCGTAATCCTTGATTAGTTCCAGCCAACGCCTTTGCCGCAAGTTCAGCTCCTTCTGCGTGAATAGATACTTGAGGCTCTTGTGAGCGGTATAGATCGTGCACGCCACACCATAGAGATAGTGGCGCCACAATTTCAACGCAAACACAATCGCCGCTAACTCCAGGTCGTGCGTGGGATAATTTTTCTCGTGCGGCTTTAGCTGTCGGGACGCAAAAGATATCACCTTGTTCCGCTGCATCAGCACGCACCCCAAGCCCTGACCGGACGCGTCGCTAAATATCTGGAAACCCTCAGTCCCTTCTGGAAGTGCGAGTATCGGGGCCGAGACGAGCCTCTGCTTCAACTCTTGGAACGCAGCTTCACAGTCGTCTGACCATTCAAAGGCGACTCCTTTCTGGGTGAGGCGAGTCAGAGGCGATGCGATCTTCGCGAAGTCTTTCACGAAGCGTCGGTAGTATCCAGCTAGGCCAAGGAAGCTTCGAATCTCGCCGACGGACGCTGGCCGCTTCCAATCGACAACGGCTTCAACTTTCTTTGGGTCGACCGCAATGCCTTCAGCAGAAATGATGTGTCCGAGGAATGCGACGCTGCTAAGCCAGAATTCACATTTGCTTCGCTTCGCATAGAGTTGATTTTCTCGAAGGGTCTGAAGCACGGTCCGCAGATGCTCAGTATGCTGCTGCTTATTCTTCGAGTAGACGAGTATATCATCGATAAAGACCACTACGAACTTGTCGAGGAAGGGTCGGAACACCCGATTCATTAAATCCATGAAGGCAGCAGGGGCGTTCGTTAGGCCGAACGGCATTACCAGGAACTCGTAATGGCCGTATCGAGTGCGGAAGGCAGACTTCGGCACATCGTCCGGCTTGATCTTGAGTTGATGATAACCCGAACGCAGATCAATTTTAGAGAACACCGTGGCTCCTTGGAGCTGATCGAACAGATCATCTATGCGGGGCAGGGGATACTTGTTCCGGACGGTGGCTTTATTCAGCTCGCGGTAGTCGATACAAAGACGCATAGAGCCGTCCTTCTTCTTGACAAATAGTACGGGCGCTCCCCACGGCGAGACGCTGGGTCGGATGAATCCCTTGTCGAGCAATTCCTGTAACTGCACCTTGAGTTCTTTAAGCTCTGCAGGGGCCATTCTGTACGGGGTCTTCGAGATCGGTCGAGTGTCGGGGAAGGTATCGATAGTGAACTCAATCTCTCGATCGGGCGGCATGCCGGGCAACTCGTCCGGGAACACATCGGGGAATTCTGCCACAACGTCGGTCTGACCCGCGTTTGCACCATCCTGTCGTATGTCTCGAACGGAAGCCAGATAGCCTTCGCACCCGGAATGCAGCATCCGTCGAGCCGATATCGCAGAGATCACCATACAGGTCGGCGACGCCTCACCACACGAGTAGCAGAATTCAGGCACTCCCGGTATGCGGAAAGTGACTTTCTTCTCAGCGCAGTCTATGGTTGCGTTGCACGGACCGAGCCAATCCATCCCCAGAATGATGTCGTAGTCTTTAATGTCTAAAACTATCGCATCAAGACTGACCTGTTGACCACCTATACAGATGATTCCGTCTCCGCAGACTAAATTCGCAGCTAGTGGTATGCCCGACGGGATATTAACAGTAAGCTCAAGACCGAGCGGTGTCAGGGGGAATTTGTGTTCGGCGACGAAGTCCGCCGATATGAAACTATGCGTGGCACCTGAATCAAACAACACACGAGCAGGTTTATTATTGAATTGCAGTATACCTGTCACAACTGTGTCAGATGCGAACACTTCGTCTCTGGTCATGGCGTAGACACGGCCCTGAGCATTAGGGCGACGGTCTTGGCCATTCTGTTGTGTGGTCGGTGGAACCCGAGGTGCTTGGCCTCGGTTTTGATGATGTTGGGGCGGGCGTTGAGTCGACGCAGCTTCCGGACAGTCCCTTACGAGATGATCTCTTTTGCCGCATGCGAAACAGACTCTGTTCTTAAGTCGGCAGTCGGTATCCAGGTGCCCGTCCTTGTGGCAGAAATTGCAGACCATCCGTTCCTTCGTCTGGTTGCCGCGATGTTGACGCTTATGTGCGTTGTTGCCTCCCGCATAACTATGGCGTTTGTTATTAGAGTTAACAGCGCCGGTAGTAGTAGGAGGATACTCGGACTCCAGACGGATGGCGTGGTTGAGTGCCTCGCCCACAGTTTTGTATTCTGGCACCGAGACATGTGCACGGATAGTGGAACGCAGGCCCACTACGAATCGCTTTGCTCGGCTTGCAGTAGTAGGTAGATAGTCACCAGCGAACTTGGCCAGTTTGTTGAATTTGGCCGCATATTGTCGTACAGTCATATTCCCTTGCGTCAGCTGCATGAACTCGTTCTCCTTTTCCTGTCGCACGGCTGCAGAAAGATATTCGTTCTCGAACGCATTTCTAAATGTCGCCCATGAGATCGCCGCTGTCTCGTCTTCACGTCGAATAGCCCGCTTCTGCACAGCCCACCAATCGTGCGCGTTCATTCGAAGTAATAGTTGAGCACACGCGACTTTCTTCGGGTCCTCGACATCCAGAAGCTCGAACTTGTCTTCCAGCTCCTCCAACCAGTCGATCGCCACCGCGGGATCTTCTGTGCCGTTGAAGGAAGTGCGGCAGCTTTTAGTGAACTTTGACACGTCGAAGTTGGAACTTCTCGGTGCTGCAGGTGAGAGCACGGGCGCCTCTGGTTCGGCTTCGTTGGATCGAACCGCAGGCTGGGTCACGGCAGGTGTCATCGTTGAGTTGTTGTTGCCGACGACCGACTGTACGATCTGTTGGAGGGTATTCAGCTGCTGCTGCTGCAGCTTGAATTGAGCCTCGAACCGACTCTCAAATTGAGCCTGACGAGCCTCCGCTTGCTGACGATGGAGCTCGTTTTGACGTTGCTGCATCTCAAGCATTTGCAGCATACGTTGCATCGGGTCGCCGGAAGATCCGGCTACAGTAGGCGTCATTCCCGTTGGGTTAACGGAATGCTCGGGCCTAGAAGCACTCGAGCCGCTCGAAGCGCTCGTCTCGTCTTCCGCCTGAGCTCCCATAACTGCAGGGAAAAAGGAAGGCAACTCTCGTTAGTTTCAGAAAATGTCCTGGGTTCAGCGTATGGAACAACTCTTCTCATCGACACGAGGTCAACGGTCGGAGACTAGAATTCGACACGAGAGGCCAAGGACGTAAAGCCGTGCTCTGATACCATTATGTCACGCCCCGATTCCGTCGAATCGATAGTCGTCCCCCGGGCGTGATGCCGTGCGAACCTAATTTGCGATCGCACAAGGCCAAGTCATAAGGTAATCCGAGACACGAGATCTAAGAGAGTACGCAGACAAATTGATACACACAATAAGTAAAGGAAACTAGATCTTTATTGATAATGAACATCTTTTTACAGACTCCGACACAAGACTCATTGCCGCGCGGGCTACAACATGACTCGATTACAAAAGAGTGCCGATGAGATAGCCGTTCCATACATTGCACACATCCCTCAATATACAAGTACTCCATTGACCTGGATGGGAGGGACGCTGAGTCATTTTCCTTGGACTGTTGAGAGCCTTCAAAATGTGGAGTCGCTGATAGATAGTCTTCGACGCACGGCCGAAGCTTCAAAAGTCACGAACGTCGCCTTGCTAGTTGGCGCGTCCTTCCTGGTTCGCGGGACCTGCAAAGAGCGAGGATCAGCACGAAACACATGTACTGGCGAATGGCTAATTAAATCCAAGCTCTGCATTTGATTCAAGAAGTTTCATAAACATGTTTGCTAGCTATTTCAATGATCTTTCTAACCGTCCTGTATGATTTGCATGTTAACATGTTTTGAGGCAAGCAACTATCATGTTTATCCCGTGTCCCGTGCACCTGTTAAGTAGTGACAGGGGTTTAAAGGCCACTGGCAATGTCAAGCCATCGCGGACTATAGCATTCGGTTAGACGACGCCCCTTTCGCGTCGGGTAGCGAGCCCTGTGCGAAAGTGCCCGCATAACTCGCGCCGATGAAGGGTTGGCGCTGCTACACTCGTTCCTCCCGGGCCGAACCGGTCCCTTGGCCGAGGCAACCGTTCGAGGAACTTCACCTTGTCGACAAGTTGTCCAATGACCGCTTTCTTTGGAACTTAGTTGATTTACTCATTTTTTCGTATCGTTGCGATAAGCGTTAATAGATTCATTCGTTGGATTGGCATAGACCAAGTGTAATTGCATAGGGAAGCACGTTTTTCATTTCCAAAACCGACAGTTCGATAACGAGTGTTTCGTGAAGTATCGTGCCACGATTTCACTGATTCTATACTATTATGACAAGCATTTATTTTACTTCACATGTTGAGTTTTTGAAGTAGAGGGACGGGACGAAGGAGGTCAGCCACTCGCCTTAGCTTGCTTCAAGCGAGCGACCGGTTGGCTGCGCTGTCGTCGCCTACGCGATCACCTGCAATCGCATAAGCAACTGATTAGAACACTGTGTATTTCAAAGAATTTCGATATAAATGCGAGCTCAAAAACGCGTCACGAAAACCCATCGAAAGCATTCACAAAAACGAAAGCCAAAGCCAATTCAAGTGCGGCATGAAAACCAGAGCAACGGGAGGTCTCTCCCGACTCAGCCGCAGAGCCAATCCTCGAGGCGCAACCCGCTGAATATGGGACTTGGTTCCGAAGAAGCCATTCCATAACGTGGAATGGATCTTAATTCAACCGTTCCCGTTCGATCGACTCGGCCGATTCCGACCTATCGGTCCCGACCAAATCGATAGCGACAGTGTTCCTTTCTCGCGCACCCCGTGGACGGAGACGGGGCACGATGTAGGGACGGGGCACTACACTTATCAATAGTAATTGAGGCGGGTTTCTATTCAGGCGAAGGATTGCAACCCCGGTCCTTGTTTGGTTTAAGGGTTGCAGTCTGGCTACTTGAATGGTTTCTCCGTGTTCAATATATTATTGTTATCTCAGCTATTATCACTATCTTTTAATTACCTTTACTATTTATTTGTGATATGCTGGTTTTAGTTCCTAAGTGAAGCCTCCTTTGTGGCACTTGCTCTTTCTGGGGTCTGACCCAGCTGGTTTTGTGTGGCCAGATATTGGAGCAGCACCAGAGGATCCACCTGTCTTCCAGCCCGATGGTGACCACCAGGCGTAACCAGGGCAACGAGTGGGTTTCTTTTGTCCTCCCACTCTATTTGTAAAATTATTCTTTTGAGGCGTTTAGCCGGCGAGCACGTGTTAGCTCGTATTGCACCTTTATTTACTGTCTGCCTACGGGCTGTAACATGATTGACAAATCCTAGGGTTGATCATGTATTGACTAAAACTCTTGCTAGTCCTGACATTTTGTACGACTAGCTTCATGATCATCCAATATGTAATGTATGGGACGCCTTACTATTGCATATTTGGTATTCTGACATCTTGTAACTGTTATTACATTGCTTGAGATTGAGACAATAGGCTTGTTTTTGACCATAGGAGACTGATAGATTGTAGTTAAACCCTCATATATCTAGACAACCGTGACCGTATAGTGACGTGGATTCCATTTCATTATACGTAGCTGGCTATGTCTGCCCCCGCTCTCCAGTATTCTGGTTCTGGGGCGTGACACTAGGGGACGGAGCGGGGGGGGGGGGGAGGGGGGCGGAGCGGGAGGGAGGGGAGGGGGGGCGGAGCGGGAGGGGGGTGATGATGGTTGATGGTGGTGGTGATGATGATGATGGTGATGATGTTCGTGATGGTGGTGGTGGTGATGGCCGGAGGGGTCCGGCGAGGTCGGGGAGGGGGGGGGCGGAGCGGGAGGGGGGGTGATGATGGTTGATGGTGGTGGTGATGATGATGATGGTTGATGGTGGTGGTGATGATGATGATGGTGATGATGTTGGTGATGGTGGTGGTGGTGATGGCCGGAGGGGTCCGGCGAGGTCGGGGAGGGGGGCCGAGCACGGCGGGGGGCGGGGGACGGGCGGCGGGGGGCGGGGGACGGGCAGCCACGTGTGACGGAAAGGGAGGACACACAAAAGTAGACAAGGGTATTTTCGTCCAAAAAAATTTGACCGTTCGTTTTAGACAGAATTCGTTAAAAGTGGGGGGTGGTATACAATATTGTAATGTTGTGGGGTGCACCTTAAATAAGCGTAAAAAAAGTGGAGTGCCACTCAAATTTTTCCTTATTGTTATTACGAGTTTCCTGGATATTCAAATTGTGGTTTGTATAAGGGGCTGTTTGGATCACGAAAAGTGGAAAGTAAGTGCCACTTTCCGCTGCAGCTGCGACATTTCACTGCAGTTTCACCGTTTGGTTCGCGGTTGAAACTGCAGTAAAAGTGGAGAATCTCACTTTCACTGCAGTTCTTGTCCCCCCATATTTCTTCCCTCACACTTGCAACCAAAAAGAGAGGGGAGTGGGCTGCAAGTGGTGAACGGGAGAGGAGGAGGAGGCGGTGGAGGAGGAGGAGGAGGAGGAGGAGGCGGTGGAGGAGGAGGAGGAGGAGGAGGAGGAGGCAGTGGAGGTGGTGGAGGAGGAGGAGGCGGAGAAGGCAGTGAAGGAGGAGGAGGAGGCAGTGGAGGTGGTGGAGGAGGAGGAGGCGGAGAAGGCAGTGAAGGAGGAGGAGGAGGCAGTGGAGGTGGTGGAGGAGGAGGAGGCGGAGAAGGCAGTGAAGGAGGAGGAGGAGGCAGTGGAGGTGGTGGAGGAGGAGGAGGAGGAGGAGGCGGTGGAGGAGGAGGAGGAGGAGGCAGTGGAGGTGGTGGAGGAGGAGGAGGAGGAGGAGGCGGTGGAGGAGGAGGAGGAGGAGGCAGTGGAGGTGGTGGAGGAGGAGGAGGAGGAGGAGGAGGCGGTGGAGGAGGAGGAGGCGGTGGAGGAGGAGGAGGAGGAGGAGGAGGCGGTGGAGGAGGAGGAGGGGTGGAGGAGGAGGAGGAGGCGGCGGAGGAGGAGGAGGAGGAGGAGGCGGCGGTGGAGGAGGAGGAGGAGGCGGCGGTGGAGGAGGAGGAGGAGGAGGCAGGAGAAAAATGGGTTGTGTGTTAAAAGAAGAGAGAGAGAGAGAGGAGGAGAGAGAGGAGAGAGAGAGGATATATATTGGTTTATTTTAGGATTAATTAATTTGTGGCAAAAAATATTATTTAATTATGATAAATAATTTAATTATTGGGGGGTAACCATACCTAGGTTTACCACATCTCCAAAAAAACTTTCACTTTCTACTTACATAACTATCCAAACACCAAACCAATTTTTTTTCCACTTGCAGCAGACAAAAAATATTCTATCCAAACACATTTTGGAAAGTGCCACTTGCTGCAAGTCCACGAAAACTCAACTTGCTGCAAGTGCCACTTTCACACTTTCAAAGAGTTACATCTATCCAAACAGCCCCTAAGTGGGGTGCACTATAGCTTGCTTGATCCATAACATATTTTAACACTTCTAGGTGGCAACTACACACCTACAAACTAGTGTATTACACAAGCAAGTAAAATTGCACTATGGGTGAATTAATTTTAAAATTTCTTCATTCACTTAGTTTTAAGTCAAAGCCGAATGCACCTCCATGTAAGAAAAATGATTTTTGAACAATGGAACCTTCGAAGATTTGGTATAGATTTTAGTAGGGGAAATTTATGAAATGCCCAAAAAACGAAAAAGTTTTATGAAAAACCCACCGCGCAATAAAATTTCATCGCGTGCCCAGAATTAGCAAAAAATATATAAAGAGGGTTCTGAATGACCTTTTTGCCCTTCCTTCTAATTTATTGAAAACACCCACGAAACTACTCTTAAAAAAAATGCTTCGATACTTCATCTTCTTCCATACGCTGCTCACTTTCGAATCTATGTTTTCTCCTCAAAAATCTTCAAAAACACGTCGGAAAATTTCGGAAAGACCGAGACAAACGGCAAAAGTGCTAAAACGGAGTTCAAAACATCATTTTTTTGCGATTCTAAAATTTCGGAAGGCCGTCTAACGGAGAAGCGGTTACTTTCAAGCTCCTCGAAGATACGCTCGTTTTGGGACAAATCGGACCTCGTTTCGACCTCCCAATCAAAAATTATGGCCCTTCAAAGTTTCAACTGACCATAAAATGCAGGAGAATGGTCATTCTCCGTGTTAGAACACGAAAAATGTTAATTTCGCATGAGGGTGGCCATTCTCCGTGTTAGTAACACGGAGTAACACGGAGAATGTCATTCTCCGTCTTAATTTACACGGAGAATAGTCATTCTCTGTGTTAGTAACACGGAGAATGGCATTCTCCGTCTTAATTTACACGGAGAATGGCCATTCTTCGTGCTAAATTACACGGAGAATGGTCATTCTCCGTCTTAATTTAGCACGGAGAATGGTCATTACAGTGTTAAAACGCAGAAGAATGGCCATTCTCCGTATTAGAAACACGGAGAATGCCATTCTCCGTGTTAAATAAAACAGAGAATGCCATTCTCCGTGTTAAATAAAATAGAGAATGGCCATTCTCCGTGTAATTTAGCACGGAGAATGGTCATTACAGTGTTAAAACGCAGGAGAATGGCCATTCTCCGTGTTAGAAACACGGAGAATGCCATTCTCCGTGTTAAATAAAACGGAGAATGCCATTCTCCGTGTTAAATAAAACGGAGAATGGCCATTCTCCGTGTAATTTAGCACGGAGAATGGTCATTCCAGTGTTAAAACGCAGGAGAATGGCCATTCTCCGTGTTAGAAACACGAAGAATGCCATTCTCCGTGTTAAATAAAACGGAGAATGGCATTCTTCGTCTTAATTAAAACGGAGAATGACATTCTCCGTGTTAATTTACACGAAGAATGGTTATTCCAGTGTTAAAACGTAGGAGAATGACCATTCTCCGTGTAATTTAGTACGGAGAATGGCATTCTCCGTTTCTAAATTACACGGAGAATGGCCATTCTCCGTGCTAAATAACACGGAGAATGGTCATTCAAATATTAAAACACAGGAGAATGACCATTCTCCGTGTTAGAAACACGAAGAATACCATTCAACACGGAGAATGGCATTCTCCTTGTTAAAAATGCAGGAGAATGACTATTCTTCGTACGATATCGACGGAGAACAGTTGACAGAAACCTAATTTTTTATTTTTTTGTTTTGTGAAAAAAATTTGACATGAATAAAGATTCAAGAGTTTTCGTTCTTCTTTCAAAACGATGCTAACTCTTATGGAAAAGAAGAAGAGGATCTTCTCTCCATAATTGACCTAATTGTCGGAGAAGAAGAAGAAGAAGAAGAAGAAGAAGATAAGCGATAATCGGAGTTCGACTGAAAAAAAAAGCATGGTGAACTACGAATGATCTTTGCGATCTCTGCTGAAGATGAGAGCAATGGAATTCAGATCTCTCGTGAAGAAGAAGAAGAAGAAGAAGAAGAGAATCGCAATCCAGATCTGAGTTTGTGCGGAGGGGTAGTTATGGTATTAATTTTGTAAATACAGAGCATCTAAAGGGAATCTTGGAATACTTAACGTGGAAATATATAATTCTGGGCATTTCATAAAACCCATCATGCGGATGAGTTTTTCATAAAAACCAACCCCGAAATTGGGTTCCTCAGCAATTTCCAGATTTTAGTATGTTCTTCTACTTTATATACACGTAGACAAACTAAACTAGAACGTTACTTATAATCTTGTAGTTGAAATAACGGTAGGTGTGGTGAACTATGATAATCTTATAATTCGTTTTCATAAACTTTTCTTTACTCTCAACTTGTTACTTCAAATTTTATTTTGCAACTAAATATTCTAAATTATCATATATTTTGCAAACGAATGTGTCAAAAGACGTTTTTGTTCATGTACGACTTGCACGAGCGGTGGTTGTATGGACTTAGGGTAGAGAGAGGAAGAGGGGAGGTCGACTCGTTGGCAGCATAGACGATTGAGTCCGGAACTACTTAGAAATTGGTTCAAGTCTATTTTGGACTAATTTTGAGGTATTTTAATTAAATATTCTCCAAATCTTTTATAATATTTTTTGGAAAGATTTTGATGAGATTTTGTATTAAAATTTTATATTTATCTTTTATTGCTTTTCTAGTTTGATTATGTCTAGTTTCTTATATAAATAGGACTTTGTAGAAGGGTTATGATAAATTTAATTTGATTAATGAGTTGCTTCATAAAAGTTTTAATTATTGATTTAATTTTCATGTTTGAGATTTGAAGTGCAAGTCCTTGTATCTTGGGTTGTTGGTTCTCCGATTGACATTTTCGTATTGTGTCAAGAGCCTCGACATGTCGAGAGATGATGGAAACCAACAACGGCAATGACGACTAACTTCTCTCTAACGAAGTGTAAGGATCTGAAGGCTTCTTTGCAAGCTTTCTTTCGCATCGAAATATATGTACCGAGATTAAATCTACGTGTCTAACGAGTTGAGCGGGTGCTGAGCGGGTGCTAAACTTTCAAAAACCGTCAAGAAAATCGGTTCAAAAACGAGTTGAACGGGTGAGCAACGCCTGCAACCTCCCGGAAGAGAGTCACACACATCGGCACGAGATAATTGTCCATGGAGGACATATGTGGATTCGTCTAGCACGAACAATGAGATCAATCACTCACTTACTCAATAGTAATTGTAAGATTGGCATTGGAGAAGCACTTGAACCTGTACTGTAATGCCCCGCTCCGCACTGTGCATTACGCTGAAGCGTTGACTCAACGAGTCGCGTGGACCGAAAGAATGTATCGATGCAAAACGATACGAGAGCTAAGTTGTCCCGAGCAACGCATCGAACAAAGTCGATGCGAAGAGTTGCCTTGTCCCTAAGAATGCATCGAGTGAATCGATGCGAAGCGCCGCATTGCCCCGAAGGATGAGTGCATTGAATCGGCTCGAAGATTCTAAGAAATCGAATCGACCAAGGCGCAAGTCCGAATCGAAGCAAGTATTGATTTTAGTTGGTTTCGTGTGCAGGCTATACTTTGACGGGAAAATATTAGAGGTCGATCTTTTGCAATATTTAGTAAGGGGTCCGCGGAATCAAATCGTCGCCTTGCGACGGGCTAAGTCTTGGGCACGCTAAGGCGAATTGGGCGTATAACTCAACGAAGCACGAAGTGCTCGAATGGCTAAGTCAGGAGAGTGTCCGTGCAACAAAGTAAGGGAATCGAGCCGCATCGGCTCGGCAAAACGACGAAGGCATATCGACTCAAGGTGGGAGGATTGACTTCTTTTTACTCCTTCATTCGATAAGTCAAATGTATTATTGTATGCTAAAGTTAACCTATCGACGCCACGGGCGTGGTCCGATCGGAGATAAATCATAGTGTGCGTCGAACACTAAGTTAGAACAATTGAAATGAAACGTGCATCATATGCACGAGTCGCTATGGAACATTGGATATCGCAAAGGCGAGCGCCTCGGTGCGCAAGCCGTAAAACATGGGATAACTGTACTCGGCGAGTGCCTTAGTGCACGAACCATATCGTGCCTTTGATGCACGAGTTAGATGGCTAGAACATTGAAAGACAATAGGCGAGCGCCCTAGCGCGCAAGCCCCGAACATTGAATGCTAAGTTATAGAACATGAGAATACGGTCGAACGTGCCTACGTGCACGGGATAATGAAAGATGGCTTCGTTGCGAGAGAATACAGTTGTGGCATGAATGTGGCGGAACTGTCGGCTATGACATGGTGCCTCGAAAGGTGTTCGAGATCTTCGGGTCATTCAGTTGACGAGCATTGAGTTGAGGCACGATGCCATCGAAACATTGAAACGAAGCAAGAAACGTAAGAACACAGAAAGTTAACGAAAGAGACGCGAGATGATAAGTCTGAGTCTCGGACTCAAGACTATGTTTGGTTGTTTAAAAATGATGGCTTGAATGATAGGGCGTTGCATGGTCGAATGGGATGGACTTGAGATAATTGCGATGATATCTTCCGTACACGGAACGTTCCCTCCGAACGGGTGCACCGGGGCACCGGGACCGTTCGGCCTAGGAGGGATATAATCTTTGATAGGCGCACATCTGCGAATCGTCCGATTAGCACTCGGTCGTAAATGTGAGAAGCCGCAAATGATGGTAGGCACGCGGTAAGTTTCGGTTGTTGGGATTGCAACCCAACCCGTGAAACGCCGGGCTACCCAAATTCGAGAGAGAAAAGAAGGAGAGAAAAGAAAGTAAGGAAAATGAAAGAGAAACTCCTTTAGTCCATTCCGGCGCAGATACGCCCACGACCTTCATATAGTTAAGGAACGATGGGTTGAAAGTGTAGGCGCAGATGCGTCCCGCATAGAGATCCTGCTTAGAGATGCACATATAACATGACAGGGAAGGATTACGACGTATTCACCTTGCGTCGGTGTAAGGGCGAGTGCGTCGACTCGGTAAGAAGTCGCGCCACGAATCAAACACGAGATTGCTTGTTTGCTTGTCTATTCAATTCGATAACATGCTTGCCATGCTTATATGTTTTACGCTTTCAAAGATGCCATGAAATTGACCCTAAGGAGAACATAGCAAGATCATAAGCTAAGTTGCATGATTCAACGTAAATATTAAAGATGTCGGTTGGGAAAGATGATCTTTGCTTCAGTACATGCGAGGACGAACGTACTGATCCCCCACCAGCTTCATGCAGGGTGCAGGGAATGGATTGCTCGCGGCGAAGCATTGCTTGAACGTGTTAAGGCTTGGAATGCCGAAGCGCATCGAAGCGTGCTATCGCATTGACGCTCGGACTATGCAACTGGATTGATGCGGCCGAGATATAGAAGGCATGATGTATGGAACGGTGAAATCCTTTGTGGGCACGAGAGAACCTGAGTGTTGTAGCCAATCTGGCATGTATTGTTAGGCTATCGAAAGCCATTGTAATCTCAGTTTCGAATATCAATAAAGAGAATTGTTTCGTATACTCTGTTTTCCTTTCGTTGTTGAATCGAATCAAAAGATAACCATTTGAGAACTTGTCATCTTGCCTTGCACGAGCGCAACTCCAGGCTCGTGCGGCATCACGCCCCCTGCGAGGACGATGATTCGGGTGATTCCGGGTCGGGGCGTGACAAATTGGTATCAGAGCTCTAGGCTCAATTTCCTCTGGACGCTCGCTTCATCACAAATTCGAAAAGTTGCCCACCACCACTTGATATCACTCTTGACTCTACTCGATGCTGCACTGGATGTTCCATACAATAAGTCTAATACAAATCATGAAATTTTGCCGCGTGTGTTTTGGAAATTTCATGATGTTTGCTAAGAAAGTCGCGAAGGGTATATTGCATTGAATGCAAACGAGCCGTAAAAATGTTAGTTGCTGCAAGCGCAACGAATTGTGAAATACGATTTGAGATATTGTGGCAATGTAACATGTTGAATGAGAAATAAAATCGTGCACGAGGTGCAGCGAGTTAATGTGATTATGCGTTAAAATGAAAGTGAAAAGCGATAGCCAATACCGATGTGTTAAACAGATTGTGCATTGACTTGTAAAGTCGAGAGTAATTCGTTGCACGAGGTGCGGTAAATGTCGGAAATGATCGTTGCACGATGTGCAACGCGTATTGAACGTAAAAATCATTGCACGTGGTGCAACGCATATCAAATTAATCGTTGCACGAAGTGCGAAGGAAATTGGAAATGAATCGTTATGCAAAGTGAAATGAAAGTGTCGGAAATAAATCGTAGCACGATGTGCAACGCGTGTCGGAACTAAAATTTGTTGCACGGGGTGCAACGCATGTCCAAATAAATTGTTGCACGAGATGCAACGTAAGGAAAGTATCGAAAGAATTAAAATTGTAAATCGATAGAACGAATCGTTCGGTTGCACACCAAACTTATGTTGGCAAGCGAGAACATTGACCGAATCGTGTCGGGTTTTGATGGAATCAAAGTTACGGTGGTGATCAAGTACGATCACTGCGGAAATCGTAAGTCGGAAGAGATTGTCGGTTTGTACTAAGTATAGTACGAGGGAAATGGCTTGATTTCCGAGTGGTATATGCCATACCACGTAGGCGATGAATGACTCGATTCCGAGTGGTATATGGTATAGCACTTGTGCGATAAATTTCATCGATGCGTTGTGAGATTTGCGGAAGGTATGTCCGCAACGGACGGGAGAGTTCCGAGACTCGTATGAAAATTTGTATGACGGTATGTTGATGCAAGTGTTCTTCGAAAATCGGTTGGGACGATAAGGCGTGACTCGTATCGATGAACGATACGTCGGACGAAAGATATAAGTTGGTCGGATGACCGAGACTAGCGAATTGATTATGCCTTGATGCAATAATCGGATCGACGGGAAAGGAATACTTGAGCTTGTAAATGAGTCGTACGACTTGCGATCTCGGTAGAAATGTTGGGCGAGACGAATCGAATCGCACGACTTGCGATCTCGATAGAAATGTTAGGCGATGTAAACATTGAAATTGAATCGCACGATGTGCGACTTCGGTAAGAAAGTTGGTTGATGCGAGAAACCGTGCCTAAGAAATAGTTGGATTACGTACGACGACACTCAATTGAGTACGACTGAAAACACGCGAAGCTTAGAGGGCGTGATCGTATAACTCGAGGGTTCGATGTTGGATAATCGGTAACTCAGTTACGCGACCAAAGTATAACGGGATGTGACGAATGGGAAAATAAGTTGATGCGTATGGAAAAGTTCGTTGCGAACTTGGATGTATGCAAGGCGAGCTAAGTTGACGTTGAAACAGATTCAAAGTCGACCCTCTTGCTATCGAAATTGATATGAACTATCAAGATCGATACGCAAGGAAAAACGTAAGCACGATGTGAGGATACAAAATAGAGTGCGCTTTGCGCTATCAAAATTTTGTAAGTAACGATACGAGGATGAACGAACTTGGTTGATCGTAAATTTTGTGATTAATCAAGACGAGACTATAAGTCATCGACGATTGCTCGATGCGTATAGCATCTCGTGTGTCGACCCGCAAATAAGATAGACTCGAACTCGAAGCGAGTAGATGCGTCGTGAATATCAGAACCATCGACGCTAGTGTAAGGATTTGCTCGGAGGATAGTTGCGCATCGGTTGCGCCGATAGAAATGGTTATGTGCGGATTGGATAGTCGCGTAGAAATGGTTATGTCAGAACGTGATTTGGCTCCGAAATAAGATATAGCATGGTTCGTTGTAAACTGTCCTTCGGTGATGATCCACAATTATCGAGCGTAGCTTCGGGGCAGCTGACCCTAGAAGACTTGACCGCCAAATCAAATTTAATGCTGCAGACCGTAAGATGACCCATGCGATATCGCATATGGGATTGCACCGATAACAAATATAAGCACGGTGCCTTGGAAAGTAACTTAGCGGACGTAGTCCTGAATGTTGATGCATTTGCAAGTCAATAAAGGAAATCATATCGAGATAAGTGCATAGCCAGACTTCGGAAATAGTTGGATAGCGACTTCGAACGCAAGGCGTTGCGGAGACTCGTTGTGATTGGATGCGCGACGGCTTGACACAATGCGTAGAATTGATAGTCCCGGTGAATCATACGAAACGAGGAAGGCGATTTTGAATCGCGTCGCGTGCAGTGACTTTATTGAATGAATCACGTATGTATTGAATATACGTATGCGATGAAATTTCGAGAACGGTTGCTAAGGGTAAGTCCGATCGAGAGTACGAGATGGCAAGCATAGGATTGAAATTTACCTGTCAGCTTGTTCCAATTTGCTACGACTGGACTTGGTCGAAATACATATATCTTCGGGACGCCTTGAATATAGGTACGGATCCAAATCGAGTTGTATCCAAATTCAAATCGAGCTGCAGGGATGACTTTGAAATGCTAGTGAAAAGCTTGCGAGATATTATGAAATCGAACAACATTGGTGGGACGAGATCGTGATACGATCTGTCAAACACTTAGTCGGAGTGTTGGTTTTGGTTCGAGGACGAACCTTGTTTTGAGTGGTATATTCTGTAATGCCCCGCTCCGCACTGTGCATTACGCTGAAGCGTTGACTCAACGAGTCACGTGGACCGAAAGAATGTATCGATGCAAAACGATACGAGAGCTAAGTTGTCCCGAGCAACGCATCGAACAAAGTCGATGCGAAGAGTTGCCTTGTCCCTAAGAATGCATCGAGTGAATCGATGCGAAGCGCCGCATTGCCCCGAAGGATGAGTGCATTGAATCGGCTCGAAGATTCTAAGAAATCGAATCGACCAAGGCGCAAGTCCGAATCGAAGCAAGTATTGATTTTAGTTGGTTTCGTGTGCAGGCTATACTTTGACGGGAAAATATTAGAGGTCGATCTTTTGCAATATTTAGTAAGGGGTCCGCGGAATCAAATTGTCGCCTTGCGACGGGCTAAGTCTTGGGCACGCTAAGGCGAATTGGGCGTATAACTCAACGAAGCACGAAGTGCTCGAATGGCTAAGTCAGGAGAGTGTCCGTGCAACAAAGTAAGGGAATCGAGCCGTATCGGCTCGGCAAAACGACGAAGGCATATCGACTCAAGGTGGGAGGATTGACTTCTTTTTACTCCTTCATTCGATAAGTCAAATGTATTATTGTATGCTAAAGTTAACCTATCGACGCCACGGGCGTGGTCCGATCGGAGATAAATCATAGTGTGCGTCGAACACTAAGTTAGAACAATTGAAATGAAACGTGCATCATATGCACGAGTCGCTATGGAACATTGGATATCGCAAAGGCGAGCGCCTCGGTGCGCAAGCCGTAAAACATGGGATAACTGTACTCGGCGAGTGCCTTAGTGCACGAACCATATCGTGCCTTTGATGCACGAGTTAGATGGCTAGAACATTGAAAGACAATAGGCGAGCGCCCTAGCGCGCAAGCCCCGAACATTGAATGCTAAGTTATAGAACATGAGAATACGGTCGAACGTGCCTACGTGCACGGGATAATGAAAGATGGCTTCGTTGCGAGAGAATACAGTTGTGGCATGAATGTGGCGGAACTGTCGGCTATGACATGGTGCCTCGAAAGGTGTTCGAGATCTTCGGGTCGTTCAGTTGACGAGCATTGAGTTGAGGCACGATGCCATCGAAACATTGAAACGAAGCAAGAAACGTAAGAACACAGAAAGTTAACGAAAGAGACGCGAGATGATAAGTCTGAGTCTCGGACTCAAGACTATGTTTGGTTGTTTAAAAATGATGGCTTGAATGATAGGGCGTTGCATGGTCGAATGGGATGGACTTGAGATAATTGCGATGATATCTTCCGTGCACGGAACGTTCCCTCCGAACGGGTGCACCGGGGCACCGGGACCGTTCGGCCTAGGAGGGATATAATCTTTGATAGGCGCACATCTGCGAATCGTCCGATTAGCACTCGGTCGTAAATGTGAGAAGCCGCAAATGATGGTAGGCACGCGGTAAGTTTCGGTTGTTGGGATTGCAACCCAACCCGTGAAACGCCGGGCTACCCAAATTCGAGAGAGAAAAGAAGGAGAGAAAAGAAAGTAAGGAAAATGAAAGAGAAACTCCTTTAGTCCATTCCGGCGCGGATACGCCCACGACCTTCATATAGTTAAGGAACGATGGGTTGAAAGTGTAGGCGCAGATGCGTCCCGCATAGAGATCCTGCTTAGAGATGCACATATAACATGACAGGGAAGGATTACGACGTATTCACCTTGCGTCGGTGTAAGGGCAAGTGCGTCGACTCGGTAAGAAGTCGCGCCACGAATCAAACACGAGATTGCTTGTTTGCTTGTCTATTCAATTCGATAACATGCTTGCCATGCTTATATGTTTTACGCTTTCAAAGATGCCATGAAATTGACCCTAAGGAGAACATAGCAAGATCATAAGCTAAGTTGCATGATTCAACGTAAATATTAAAGATGTCGGTTGGGAAAGATGATCTTTGCTTCAGTACATGCGAGGACGAACGTACTGATCCCCCACCAGCTTCATGCAGGGTGCAGGGAATGGATTGCTCGCGGCGAAGCGTTGCTTGAACGTGTTAAGGCTTGGAATGCCGAAGCGCATCGAAGCGTGCTATCGCATTGACGCTCGGACTATGCAACTGGATTGATGCGGCCGAGATATAGAAGGCATGATGTATGGAACGGTGAAATCCTTTGTGGGCACGAGAGAACCTGAGTGTTGTAGCCAATCTGGCATGTATTGTTAGGCTATCGAAAGCCATTGTAATCTCAGTTTCGAATATCAATAAAGAGAATTGTTTCGTATACTCTGTTTTCCTTTCGTTGTTGAATCGAATCAAAAGATAACCATTTGAGAACTTGTCATCTTGCCTTGCACGAGCGCAACTCCAGGCTCGTGCGGCATCACGCCCCCTGCGAGGACGATGATTCGGGTGATTCCGGGTCGGGGCGTGACATGTACTCCTTCGAAAGGGCTCAAAAAGTGTCGAGCACGGGACATGAGCCATAGGCTCATACTCTTATATGAGCCATTTCACGTGGCTTCCATGTGGACCAATAGAATAGTGACTTGGAAGAGAAAATTTAAATAGATAGAAATAAAAGATCTCGATCGTAAAAGATTTGATAAATAATAACTTAGTATATATTTGCTTAGGAACAACTTGCCAAATATGTTTGCCTATGAATTTAAATAGACATAAATATATTTATCTAGCCAAATATGCTTGCCTAGGAATTTAAAATTAATATTAATATTATAATTATAATTAGAATTAAAATAAACATTAACATTAAAATTTAAATTAATATTAAAATTAACATCAAAGGTTAAAGGTATAAAATTAACATTAATATTAACATTAACATTTAAATTAATATTAATATTAATATTAAAAATAATATTAGAATTAACATTAAAGGTTAACGGTTTAAAATTAAAATTAATATTAACATTAACGTTAACGTTAACATTAACATTTAATATTAATATTAATATTAATATTAATATTAATATAATTAACATTTACATTCACGTTATAATTATAATTAACATATTAGTATAATTCACATTCACATTCACATTATTATCATTTAATTTGAAATTAAAATTAAAATTATTCATTAAATCTTTTGTGGAATCTTTTATTTCTAGGTAAACATATTTTGCAAGTTGTTCCTATACAAAGATATAATAAGTTATTATTTGTCAAATCTTTTATGAGATCTTCTATTTCTATCTATTTAAATTTTTCTCTTCCAAGTCACTCTTATATATATATATATATATATATATATATATATATATATATATATATATATATATATATATATATATATATAACCTCTAGTCTAGTGGTTAAGAGAGATGCATGCAGCTCAAGTGGTCGGAGTTCGAGCCCCAGTGGAGGTGAGTTCGTCACAATTATCCATTGCTTCAAAGTATATATATATATATATATATATATATATATATATATATATATATATATATATATATATATATGCAAATGACCTCTAGCCTAGTGGTTAAGAGAGATGCATGCGGCCCAAGTGGTCGGGAGTTCGAGCCTCAGTGGAGGCGAGTTCGCCACAAGTACCCATTGCTCCAAAAAAAAAAAAAAAAAAAATATATATATATATATATATATATATATATATATATATATATATATATATATATATATATAACAAATGACATCTAGCCTAGTGGTTAAGAGAGATGCATACGGCTCGAGTGGTCAGGAGTTCGAATTCCAGTGAAAACGATTCCAGAAACAATTTATTTGGTTCCAAAATATATATATATATATTTTGATGTGTAATGGATGGACTCGAGGAAAATAAATCCAAAAGTTACAAATGACAATCAAAACTGACTTACAAACTATCCTAAGATAGTAAGGTGCAGCCGCCTAAAAAGTTTATGCTTTAAGTTTTTTTTTTTTCCCTCCAAAATTCATAGTAGCATCGTTACAAAAATGATCATAATTCATACATGTCATCCGTCCTAACTGAGAATATGCATACAACCAAACGATACCGCATACCGCTTTAGGTGCAAAGCGGCAATATATAGATGTACCCACAAAAGTCGACACAAGGACACGACACATACATCTGAACCATCTAATTGTCGACATATATTTATATATATAATACAAATAATAATAATAACAAAAAAAAGAAAAAAAAAAGAAGAAAAGAAACTCCCCTCACCAACTTAGTCAATTAAAGGTGGATTAGGTAACTTTACATTTCTTTCTTGGCAAGTCTTATCAGCCGGCCCTCACGAAACAACTACCACCACCTCCTCTCCTCCCCACCACTTCACCAGAACAAAAATCTGATAACCAAATTATAACGGCATCAATGTCAAAATGACCAAAATACCCACGACACCAAATCTCCAGAATTATGCACTCAAAGGGTGGGTTGGCTCCCGAGTCCCGAGCAGTGGGTACCCGCATCCAAGAATATTCTTCATATAGTAATAGGGATCATTTTTTGCAATGTTGTAAAAATCGGACCGGATCGGACCGACGGTTGGACTGGATCCAACTGGTTTAAGCCAAAAAATCGGTTCGGTTCGACTAAAATCGGAACTTTTAAAGAACCGTCGATTTTTTTGTAAAAACCGGATTCAACCGGTGAACCGTCCGAACCGGTTCACAAACTGAACCGACCAATTTTGGTTATTTTTTCATTGTAAAAAAATTCAAAATAAATTATTATGAAAAATTTGGACCATTTGATTCTTTATTTGATTTTAATCGACCTTATAATTGTAAAATTAAACCGAACTAACATACTTATGATCAAACCAAACTAAACAAAGAAGTAAATATGAATATTTTACCTATCTGAACCAAACTAAACCAAGTCTATTGAACTCCAATTGAACCCCGGTTGAACCCCGTTTGAACCCCGGTCCGACCTATACCAAAAAATTTCGGTTCGATCGTCGGTCCGGTTTTTAAAACATTGATTTTTTGATCTAATCTAATCGGGTCCGGGCCGGGTATAGGTCCATTACCAGAATTCTGACCCAATAAATGGGAGGGTAATAAAGTAAAAGCATAGACAGAGAGATCCCTTTAGTCTTGACTCTTCTTTGTTTGGTCTATAATTAGTTAGTTACTTGCTCTACTAAGAAGAAGAAGAAGAAGAAGAACGTGTACTAATTAGTGAATAGGTGGCGGGAAGTCGTCCCATGGAAGCAACTACCTCTTTCTCTTTCTTTTCCCAAACCCGCATATAAAACTAGAGAGAGAGAGACGAGACAAAAAAGGAAAGGGAAAAAAAAGTACAAAGAAGCCCATTAAATTGTTTAATTACATAGAGACCATCATTGAGTTCTTCTTCTTCCTCCTCTTCTTCTTCTTGGGTCGACGCTAGCTTTTGAAGGATGTTGAATGAATTTGTGACCAGAGTTCTTGTGTGAGTCTTCGTATGCTTATTTCTTCGTCATTTACGTTGCTTCGTTTTAATTTGGGTTTGATTCGAATGGCTGTAGGCTATTGCTTGGATATGCTTACCCAGCATTTGAGTGCTTCAAGGCCATGGAGATGGGGAGGGTTCACGTTGAGCAGCTTCACTTCTGGTGCCAATACTGGTAATCATTGGATGTCCATTTTTATTTGTTGATTTTCCTAATTTCTTTTTCAGTATTAATTCATATGCTACGATAACTGTGGCTTTAAAGAGGGATTTGAGAATCTTGGTAGAGAATTGGTCAAATTTTCATTTGGAGCAGTCAAAAATATATATGCTTATTGTGAGATGATCAATCATAAGATCTTTGCATATGAAGTTTCAAGCGAATCTGTCCTTGATCAACCATGTGATTTGATTGATGATCTATTTGTAAAATTGGCCAAATTTGCATTAATTTCATAGTTTTAACTTTTGCCTTGTAAGCAAATTTGGCATAGCTTGAAGGAGAATAAAAACGTTACTTTGAAATCATATAGTTTATTTGGAATAGTGAACTAAACCAGCTACTTTAACATTTATTATAACAGAAAAGAGAATGGAGATAGTTTTAATCAGAAGTAATCAGGATCAGAACTTAAATCTGCAAATGAGGACCTTTGAATTGATGGCGTTGGTTGCCGAAATTGGGTCATGGAGTTGAAACCAATTTCTGAAGATTTGAACAGTTTACTCTCTGTAACTTAATAAAGTTGAGTTTGGGTTTCTTGAAGTCAAATGGTGTGATATACACCATCAAGTGAACTTATCCTTGATCTATGTTGCACTGACACGGAGAAATGTTGTCCGTACCCCTCGAATAACATCCACACCCTTATCCTTGTCCATATTTGTGCAAAATAGTTGACACCTTGTACCTATTTGAAAATGTCAATGTGTTATACCCGTATCGTGTCCTTATTCTTATCCTTATCCTTATCCGTGTCAGTATTTCTACAACATAGTCCTTATGTGATAAAAATAAACCCCAATATAATGTGGTTGCCTAAAAAGTTAGACTATCTACAAATTGGTCAAGCCCACATACTAGGCAAACTTGCAACGGGAATTTTGCTTCTTTGAAGTCAAATGATTTGGATGATAAGATTTGCTTACTTCTCTGACCTTTGCTAGTTTTTTGTTTTTGTTTTTTTCTTTGTGAATGTGAAATATTCTTACCATAATCCAATCATTGCAGGGTCATAGTTGCAATCCTGACTGTATTTGAGAGGTTCTTTGACATTTTCGTATCATGGTAATGACACCAACGCTAATCTTCACAGCAAAGATCCAAATCTCATAATATTTTTTGCTTTCCTAATCACATTAATCTATCTTTTTAAGGTTGCCACTATACTCTGAAACCAAGTTGGCTTTCTTCATTTACTTATGGCACCCAACAACACAGGTATATCAGCAAAACCTACACTAGAAAAATAAACACATTGTTCTGTACTTCATGTGGATCATGATCTTACCTCTTGGCTCCGTCAGGGAACAACTTGGGTCTACGCAGCCTTCCTGAGACCATTAGTTCGGCAGCACGAACCTGACATTGAAGAGAAGTTGAAGCACTTCAGGGCTAAATCTGCAGACTTGCTTCTGTTCTACATCAAGAATTTCACGGATCAGGGGAAGAATTTGTTCTTGGAGCTAATGCACATGGTTGTCGCACAGACACCTGAGTCTTCGCCAACTTCAGAGGTACGTAGTACAATTTCTCATGGTACATAAGAAGATGACTCCGTATCTCTGTGTCCTATTGACAAGTTGATAACTTAGGGCATAAGTGAGTACTATGTCAAGTTTACTGGTTTTGTTTCTTCAAAGCATTTAGTGGTTTGCTATAATTACAATTGAACATAATATCCATAATTGAAAGATCTGATATAATTTAGGACATAGCGACGCCTTAATTTGATTCGCTAAGTACACAAGTTTGTAATACTAATCCCATGTTAACAAGAACTTACTGGTTTATTATACGTCCATTGAAGTTTAGGTAACCTGAACCTATCAACTGTGCCTAATTATGTCAACTTTCCAAGTAGGAGTAAAATGTCATTGTCGAGTATGATTGAGTTGCATATACGGATGTTCTTTTGTAGACAAAGTTCCTTAAATTTGTGTTTCTATCCACATACTAAAAAAATATGGTATCTGATCGATACAAACATGTAACTGTGCAGCCACCTAGACGGCCCGAGCCATCAGCTCCGCCCCATCCGATCACCATCAAACGGTCGAACCATCGATCCTCGAGTTCAGAATCAGGAGTCTACACGGAGCCTGACACCATGGACGTCAATTCCGACGAGTTCCCGCTGAACTCAGAAGTGGAAGAAGCCCTCCGCGCCTCGCGTATCAAGCTCCCTCGATTCCGCAAGAAAAAATGAATACCTTCGTATTGAAGAACCAATTCATTGTACAAAATACATCAGTACTCAATCCAGAATGGAGTTTGTAGTATCTGTTAGTTGTCATTAACTTCTGTTCTTTATTTATTTTTTTCCTTTGATATCAATCACATTGGTCCTTGTCTCTCTACCTGTCTATTTACAAACATGAAGAAAAAATCAAAACAGAGGACAAGAGGATAACTCGAGGAGACCTGTGCTTGTTCTGTGTTCATAAGGCCTGTCAATGTGGAGTATATTTGAAGATAGTTATTTCAGTAAGAAAATTTTATTAGTTTAGTAGTTTGTACCCAATATGAAAATGATGTTTGGTGCGCAACAATCATGTCAGGCCGGCCAAGATAAATTAAGATGAAAATGGCCCCTTATTTGTATTCAACGAACACAGAGTTTCGGACTTCGTTTTATTAAGTAGAATTTTTATAAACAAAACCAAGATAAATTAAGATTTGGAATTTGGAATTTAGTTTTGTAAACTGAAAAGTGTTTTGGTGTGTATATTGAGAACAATACTTTATATGTGAAAACTACAAGACAATCTTATGTTTGCACTATTCCATCTCCAAATCAATTGTTAAAGAAAGTTTTTATTTATAATCTACCAAAAATTAAGTATTATCCAATCTATTAAATATGACCAAATTAAAATTTTATTGTGAGCTAATTAAGTCCATAATTTGGTCCAATCTAATATAGATTTTAAGCTAATTTTAATTGGATAATCAAATGTAAAATGATATAATCTTATATTCTAAGAGAAAAAGAAATAGACAGGAATAGTAGGCACAATGCGAGAAAATGAAAATGAAAATGTTACGAATAATTTTGTCAAACTTTATTAGTTTCTAGTTGTGTTTTTCTGTGAGCGGAGCTTTTTCTTCAACTTCCAAAACCAGAAAAATCATGGTTTGGTTTTGGTTTTCCTTCCCTATACCGTGGACATCAAAACTAAGGCCGTTTGGTTCGCGGAAAAGAAAAGAAAAGAAAGGTAATCAATTCTTTGCTTTCTTTCCTTATCTTTTGAAAAATTATAATTCGCATTCAATTTTCTTTTAGGTGTCTGAAAATGTCCGAAAAATTGGAAGGAAAAAAATGAATACTTGAGAGTGGTAAAGTGAATTCATGGGGTGATAGAGAAAATTATTTTTCCCTTCTATCTATTTTTCTTTTCCTTGGAAATCAATTTTATTTCTTGCACATTTTCTTTGGCATCCAAACATATAAAAGAAATTACTTTTCTTTTCCAAGGTCCTGATTTCGTGAACCAAACATGGCATAAGTCTAAAACTGACAAGACCTCAATCTATACTATTATATGATGAAAGTTGGCTTCATCGTAAATTTTTCTTCTTCCAAATATGTTCTTACGTAAATTTACTAATTAAATTGTTCATCTATACTATCTATAATATAAAGCACAGTGGGTTTTGGTCCGACCCATGTGCTTTGGTTCAACGATGATGAAAGGACTAAATTGTCCCTTCGCCGCCTCCCTCTTCTCCGCCATGACCAACTCCAACCCTTCTCCTTCAACACCGCCATCGCCATCTCCGCCGACCCACTCTCCATCTACTCCCAAATGCTCCACCGTCGCGTCCCTCCCGACTCCCACACCTTCTCTTCCTTGCTCAACACCACCACCACCGCCGCCGCCGCCGCCAACAGGTCACTCCACGCACACGTCCTCCTCCTCAGATTTCGGCCCGACCCCTTCGTGTAGACCGTCCTGCTCACCGCCTACTCCCGACGCGGCTCCACCAACCACGTCCTACGGGTGTTCGACGGAATGCCGCACAGGGACGTCGTCTCCTGGACCGCCGCCGTCTTGGGCCTCGCTGCCCTCAGACGCCCCGCGACGGTCCTGCGAGTCTTCGCCTCCATGAGGCCCCACGCCGCCCCGAACGCCGTCACCGTGGTCTTCGCCGTGTCCGCCTCCGCCAGGCTCGGGTCCCTGGCGCTGGCCCGGTGCCTGCACGCCTACGTCGAGAAGGCCGGATTCGGAGGCTGCGTCTCCTTCCGGAACTCCCTGGCGCTGGCCTGGTGCCTGCACGCCTACGTCGAGAAGGCCGGGTTCGTGTCCGTGCCATTATGGCACGGGTTATCGACTAGTTATATAATAAAAAAAAGTTGGTTTTACCGTAATTTTTCTTCTAAATATGTCCTTACCTAACTTTATTAATTAAAATTGTTTATTAAATTTAATGAGGGCAGCTAGGTAATTACGTATAGAAAAAATTAAGAAAAATATAATTTGCTATTATAATACATCTTGCTCTTCCCAAGTTAAAAAAAATAATCAAAAGCATATCAAAATACGTACATGACAAGTACATATATGTTTAGTAGTTATAAGGTATGATATTTGGTTGTTTCAACCAAGGATCATATGTCCAATATAAACCACCGTTGTTATGGGCTGAGCTACATAGGGCTACTGGGTCAACTGTCCCTATGAATTTTTTTATTTTTGTATGTAATTTTTTTTAAAAATTATTCTTGAGATCTGTTCCTACAGTTAGAAAAAGGATTATTTACTAATAGGATCTCACATAATAGTGGATATTAGGATTGAGTCTCAAAATTGTCCAACGTTATGGTTTGAGTCTTTAAATTACTGTTCACGTAGGTTAATGAACAGTAATTTCGATACTCAAATACTAATATTGGACAATTTTGAGATCCAAATTCTAATATCTACTATTATGTGAGATTATATTACTAAACAATTCTAAAACAAACATAAAGAACTAGGTCCAAATTTATGTTATACAATTTTCGTCTCAACCGAATATAATAACTAGTTGTCGTAGGCATCTTAAATCCTATTCCATTCCTATCTAGAGAGGTTGCTTCATTGTGGTGCTACTTGTCTTTCTTCCCTGCCTCTCATATATGAATCCCCCCAAAACCCTCCCCCAATAGTCGAAGAAAAGCACACCCTCTCTTTTTTCTCTCTCTCTACTGGTGTCCACCATGGCGATGGCCTCAGCTCTGCTGATAACCCCTATCCCTCCAGCTAAAACCCATCAACCTTGTACCAGTGACCAAAGAAAACCCTCATCTTCCCTTCTACTAAAGAAAACCAGGACCCAGAGCTTCAGAATTCATGCCCTCCAAGAAACCAGAGAAGAAACAAAGCCCACCCCCCAATCCTCATCCTCAGCTGAAGAAGCAACGGCCAAGTATGGGCTGGAGTTTGGTCTCTGGAAGGTATATATAGTCGACTTGGCATACTTGTCCAATTTTCAATTCTCACACCTGCTTCTGCTTCTGCTTCTGCTAGATATTCAGTTCCAAGGGAGAAGGGGAGGGCAAATCAAAGACTGATCAAGCAAAGGAGCTGCTCACCAAGTACGGAGGGGCATACTTGATCACCTCCATCACGCTCTCCCTCATCTCCTTCTCGCTTTGCTATGTGCTCATCGGTGCCGGAATCGACGTCCAATCTCTTCTCTCTAAGGTCTGTGTACTGTAACACCCACCAGCAAATATATATTCGAGAACTCATGTTTCTTGTTCGCTGCAGATTGGCATTGTGACCGACGAGACCGGCGGCAAGGTGGGGACGGTCGCCTTGGCATATGCTGCACACAAGGCCGCATCGCCCATCAGGTTCCCCCCGACCGTCGCCCTCACTCCTGTTGTCGCCGGCTGGATCGGGAAGAAGGCAGATGAGAAGACTGATAACTGAATCACATATATTATCTAAGTGATATCACAGCAATTTTCTTATCTTTATAGGCACTTGTAGACTCCTTCAGGGTTGGGATAATATGCATACTTGTGTAATTGCACCTTTTGTTCAGTAAATATACTTAAATTGACTCAAGAAACATGCTTGCAAATGACACTTCCCTCCTCTGATGAGAAACATACTACCACAAGGCTTGATATAAGAAGCTTTAATACTAAATGGAGTGTAAACGTACTTTGATTATAATTCGAGGCAAAGTAATTGATATGATTGAGTATTGGCAAAAGTACACGACATATGAGCCACCAAAATTGTGCCATCATAGACGAATGGATAAATTTTGGAACCACGAAAGGTGTTACACAACCTTGCTTTCAGATTACAACTAGAGAATATTGCTTAGACCTAAGAGTACATTTCTGTTTCTGTCGATTAATGGACAACATGTGAAATCATACAATGGACTAGTTATAATCTTACCGCAGTTTGCAATTACAACACAGCTTCTCCAATCAACACTTTGCTGAAGTATTGATTCCAGGACAAGATGCTCTCTACCTGTCCTTTAAACACGTAATATTAGCTTCCCCCACTAAAACATGAAGCTTCATGGTTTTTAACATTATCACTGACAAGTGCTTGGAGGTCAAGGGCATCTCTGATTCAAAACTTGACGACTTGAATTTCTTCATTTCGCTTGTAGTTCTCCTGTTCATCTCTGGGGAGCAGTAGTACTGGAAGGGGCTTGTGTAGCATCGGATGTTGGAGTTTGAGGATGAGGTGTACAAGCGAGGAAATCCTCTGGGTTGATTCTTTCTATATCTTCCCATTGGACTTCAGCTTTAGATGGAATCAAGGAAAAGAAATCAGTTTCGTACGTAATGAGTTTATGTACAAAATGAATAACAAAGTAAAGAAAATGGACAATACGAAATGAATAACAAAGTAAAAGAAAATGGACAATACGAAATGAATAACAAAGTAAAAGAAAATGGACAATGTTATAGCGAGGATACGTGCTGTCTTCCACATATCTGTAATGCTAAGTCCAGTATCCGATAGAAGCCAGTAGTCAGCATCAGTCTGCAAAATAGAAGAGAAACATATTCATGTTTACAGTATTTGAATCATCATTAGTATTGAAATGGTCACATATCTTACAATCGCAAAACAAAAAAGGTAGATTTCAAAGTAGACAAATTTATAGAGGAGTGACTATATAAAAATAGCAGAACAGCAAGACAGAATTTCTTTCTTTTTTATCTAGGTGAGATCTTAGAAGTCACAGCGCCACTAAAAACTGGTGTCGTCTTTATTCCAGTGATATTTTGATAATATAACAACAATGACCTACAAGATCTCGTTCCTCCTTAAGTATAGCACTATTACATTGTGATTTCTAGATGGTATTTCAGTTATATACAATAATTACTTACAGGTATTTTACAGGAATTGTGATTTCAATGGTATTTCAGATATCATAAGAAACGATCAATTCCGCCAGCTAATATTCCATCAGACAAGAACTATTACATTGTGTGAAAAAACACAAAATAACATAAATAAAGCATATGTGACTAGTGTCCCTCTGTTGGAAATACTATGATGTCATTATCACCTTAGAATAATGTTGTAAAAATCGCTAGGCGGACTCGGTGCGGCGGAGGTCCGCCTAGCGCCTAGACCGCCTAGAATTTTTTTTTTTTTTTGAAAATTTTGAAATTTTGAAATTTGAAATTTGAAATTTGAAATTTGAAATTTGAAATTTGAAATTTCAATGTTCTAAAATCCAAATACTATCTTAAAACCCAAACAAATATCCAAAATACAACTAAGAATAAACAAAATAAAAAAAAATCAAAAAAATCAAAAAACCCACCGCCTAGGGGCGCCTAGGGCCCGCCTAGCCCACCGCCTAGGGGGGTTTCGGTGCGGTGGGCGGGCGCCTAGGCCGATTTTTAGAACACTGCCTTAGATATCATTTACTTGTTTAGAAAACCATATGCATAGTTTTATATCATATATATATATATATATATATCATAGATCCATCAATGATGGTTATTGAATAGTACAATTACATTGACATGGTTCACGACTGAGACAAAGTAGTTTCCACAATTTAAAACCTGTAACTGTTAACAAATTTAAGTTGAAAAACTAGACTTAACTAGGATCCATGGATGTTTATATCTTTGTGTTTGTGTTGTGTATAGCATTAGTAATTGGCTTTCCACATGATGAAAAGGACATGTCGAAATGTGTCCTGTATACTATCTGCACTTACATCAACTTCTGAAGGAACAATCTTCATCATCCCACCAGCAAAATCCTGTGAGGCATTTATACTTGAGTTCGTCCTAGGATCTTCAACCTCGATTTCCACCATCTCCTTCCCTGTATGATCTTCTGCAACCATTTGCCTTCCAGAATTTTGAATAGAGCCAGAACTAGATGCGTGTGGGAGTCTTGGTGGTGTTTCAGCACCCCTCATCTCCTCAAACTTCTCCTCAAATTTACTGCAAATACATGAAACAAAGACAATACATAAATTTTCTACGTCAAATTAACAATATTTATAGCACAGTTCGCATTTGCATGTGATGGCATACGGCAACATAGATCAAGGAAGCATTACCTGACAAGGTAAACATCTATCGGACCCATGGTGCTTCTGAGGACAATTCTATACCTCCGCTGGGGACAGTCACCAGCCTGCAAGTAAAAGGGAGCAAAATTTTCTACTCAGGAAAGTATACATTTCAATTAAAATCAGCGTTAAATGCTTGGTTGCCTTTTCCACCTCATCTGGATCTGGGACTTCTAGAGTAGTTCCATGAGGTGCTTTAATTGCGATAAGGGTTTCATTCTGCAAATGGAGAAAGGAATGAATATTGGAAGTCAACATAGAAGCAAAGTGGCTGCCTTGATGTGCATAGTACTAGTCCTGAATCAGAATGGCACCTGAAAGCAGGGAAGGCCTTTGATGTCATCTTCCGTCACGTAAAGCCACCTAGGGTAAGTGAGAAGGATTGAAAATAATATAGCTGAGCAATGTGGCTAAATAGAAGTCAAGTATGCGCACACATATGACAAAGAAGAAATTTTACTTTTGATTATTCTCAGCTTCACTAAGCTCCCTTAGTCTTTCTTGCATTTGACTGAAAAGAGGAGGGGAAAAAGTCTTCAGGCTGGTGTATTAAAAATCTGAAGACAAACAATTTGAAGATTGATAATCAACCAACCTTATGCAATCATCTAATCCACGCTCCTTCAAGGTAAGATTTTCTACATCAAACTGAAAAGGGAGGCTGATATCAGAATGAATAATGACATAGGTAATGCTAAGATATTGCAATATCAAGAGGCAACATTGCAGGTTTTAGATACTGCTGAGCAAGATGATGCATCCGAGCGTAGATAGTTCAGCTTTAATGAAATACCTGCAAGTTTGAAACATCACTATCAAGACCTCCTGGTCGCAGGTCATCGAGTCCCCTGTCAGAAATTTTCCTTGTTCAATTGGTAGAGCTTTTGAAGATCTTTAGGAGAACAAAAGACAATAATTTAAGATCAACTCTGTTACAGGAAAAGAATAATTTACTTCCAACGGATTCTGTTTTTCAATTTCTTTTCTATCAGCCCAATTCCTTCCAGAACATTTGTAATGTCATATATACGCCGTTTTTGCACCTATACCATCAAAAGAACATACTGTAAGATCAGATTAAACTGTCGGTCTGCATCTTATTACATGCAAAACCATTTCAGAAATAGCTGGAGTTATTGGGTTCTAACCTTCAAAGTTTCAGCAGCCTGGTTCAAATCAAGAATGCCATCCTTAGCATGTTTAAGTAAATGGATGAAATTTTTTGTCAAGAGTCCTGACCAATGGCAGATCATGTCAGTAGCACAATCAAGCAAAACTCCATAACTGTTTCTCTGTGGTTGTAAAATTAGTATGTGATAATCAAGATTATTGTTACCTAGAGAGCTATCATAACGGCATGTACCAGCTGGAGTAGGAGCAAGGTTAGAAGGGGAACCTGCAAAAGACCATACAATTAATTACTATAGTTATCAACTGAATGTAAGTTGGAGCCATTCAGAATCATATGCTCTTGATTAGGTTAAAGATTCGAACTGTATAATGAAGCTAATCCAGTCCTCTCGTCTATGAGCTAAGACAGATAAATAAGGAAGTGAAGCAAGAGAGAAATGATTCAAGAAGGCATAGCATGAATAGGAACCAACAATGCAATTGGAAGGAGAAACCTACTCACCAGCATTTGACACAGGGGTTTGAGGTCCAGATTTGGCACATTTTGCAGCCTTTGACTTGCCATAAATCCTACCACTTTTTCCTGATATTGGGGTGTGAAGAGGACTGTTAACCCCTTCAGCATATCCAGGGCTTGTAGCCCATTCACTTGATTCTGCAGCTTCATTGTCTTCATGAACACGTTTTCGCTTCAACTAGAAATAAGATACCATTTTCATTAGACTTAGTAACTTCAAGATAAATTGTTTGCAGAACAAAATGGAGCAAAAGTTAATAAGCATACAAAAGACTGGAGCATCAGACAAGTCAGCAGTGCTCAAAAGCTAGGTATAATTTTCTAGGAAGGTCCTTGCTTCAACATCAATAGAGATCATAATAGATCATATTAAGAATTAGTTGTTAGCGAATAAGCTCGATCATTTTTTTGTTAGGTTATGCCTTTCATTACAAGTGCGGCAATGAACTGGTTAGTGAAAATGTTTACTGTAGCATTACATCCCATTTTATATATCATGACATCAAAAGTTCATATTTGAATCCCTAAATAATAAGGCTGACCTTAACTACTTGAAGATCCTAGAATTATGAGCTAATTCCTGACAAAATTAAAGAAAATGGTCTTACGGAGTTGATTTAGATCATAATGTTAGACCACTTGAACATGTATGGTAACTCTATAAACACTTTATATTACACCTAAATAAACAGATAGTAGATCATGATCAGAATACTGTATTTTGTCTCGAAAATCATTATAAATACAAACAGAAAATGAAATTAATTTTGTCCCGAGGAACTCAGTAATTGTAGCATCCCAATTTCAGTATGAATGATATCTTCACCTTCAATCACATCGATTATGTGTTTCTTCTGAATGACCCATGACTGGAATGACCATATTGAACACCAAAACACTTGGGCAAAGTCCATTTGCGGCCAAGTTACAACATTTCCACTAAATTTGTAACTTGCCTACAAATTCCAGCAAGGATCGGAACTGAAGGACTATGTCATTCCAATCATCATATCATCGCGTAACTGAAATGTGTGACTATATAAATTAAATCACTACAATTTACTTCAATGCAGACAATTGGGAAATAAAGTACAGAAATCTACAGGCAACCCTGGCAAATCAAGAGATGAGCATCACTAAAAAAAAACTAAGTCAGAACAAAACCAGTTCATTCTGTTCCAATTTCGCTTCAATTCCATTTCACAGAACCAGCAAATATAAGCGTAAACTCAAACTCACCGGGGTCCTGACGACGATCCCCTCAGCGCGAGCATCCGCCTCGTCAACGGCGAGGATCGTCCTACCGCCGCCGCCGCCGCCGCCGCCGGCGGCGGAGAAGCGGTGGTACTCGTCGGGCGAGACGAAGGGCGCGTGCCGCCTCAGGAACTGGTCGCCGGATCGGGACATGGCGGAGTACGGCGGGAGGACCGGCTATCGGGAGCGGACACGGCGTCCGGAGCTGAAACCCTCGGTTCTCGTCGGTTTTGAGTGGAGAATTCGAGGGGAAGGAGGATCGGTGGAGATTTGTTAGGGTTTGGGGAGATCGGAGGAGAAAATTAGGGTTTTCGGAGATTTTTAGAAAAAGAGGGGAGGGAGTTCTAAAAAAAAGCGAAGAGCAGAAAACGATGGAGGGAGAGGGAGGGAGGGAGGGAAGAGCGAAATAAAAGTTCAGATAGGAGTGGAGGGAAGGCGTGTGTGTGCGAGTAGTTAGTGGAAATTGGAGTGGGGCATACTACTGTTACAGGGGCTTATCTGTAATTCTCCAAAACTATGGGACTGTAACCGAGTTTCTCATACAAATTAGGGTTTTTTTTTCTTTTTTATTTTTTTAAACAACAAAAAAATGCTGGTTTTTTTTCTCGGTCTAACACACGAGACTTTTTGTATGCTGCACTGCCTAGCCAATAAAGTTATACCTCTTCTCGTTGACCACAAAAGCCAGCTGAGTTCGGTTTGCTTAACACCGAATTACTTCTATTGACCCAATTCGTTTTTGCTATAGCTTTTGAAATTAATAAAAGATACCGCTTTTTCAGAAGCATCTGCCTTCGTTTTTTGAAAATAAAAATTATATAAGCACTTCAAAATTTACTTAGGATAGTCCAATTATTTTACTATTTATTTACAAATTTGTCGTTCAATTTTTTTTGTTTGAGGGCAGCCCAAATTTTTTACTTTAGGAGTGTCAACAGAGTTGGTAGTCCTACCATATTGTAGGACTGTCAACAAAGTTATAGACCTACCTTTGATTTAGGATTGTCGACAAAGTTAATAGCCCTACCATAATGTAGGACTGTCAAAAAATTAACAGTCATAATTGGAACTCATTGTCAGTATATTAAGCCCAATTAGGACTACCAACAAACTTGGCAGTCCTAAATTATGATAGAGCTGTCACCTAGTAGACAGTCCTAATTGGAACTCACTGCCAACATATATTTTAGCTCGTAATCCTTTAGGACTGTAAGAAAATTCTAAAATCCTGCTTATAGTACATGACTGTAAAAAATTCTACAGTCCATATATAATCCAGGACTATATTATTTTCTACTAGTCCTACAGATACTATAGGACTGTAGAAAAATTTATAGTCCTGTATATACTATAGGACTATAGAATTTGCCTCCAGTCATGTTGGTTTGAAGCTCGATTGTCGGCTTTGTTCATTTTTTTGAAACTAATTAATTTTTACGGTTCGAAAGTTCGTATATCAATGCCTAAATTAGTTCTAAAACTATATTATCTAACTATTTTAGATATTGCTAGGAATTGGAAGAGTTGTATAGAAAGAGATTTGGAAATTTGAAGAGAGAGAATAGAAATTTAGAATGAAAGTTTTGGGAAGGTTTGGGAGAGTTGGACAGCCCAAAGTAAATTTGAGACTGTTCTGAGTAAAAATTACAAAAATCTGAATTGTCCTGAAATAATAGGATCGTCCTAAGCAAAATACGAAGTGCATGCCTTCAGAATTTTCCTTTATAAAGCAACAGCAACAGCAAAATCAAACCCATCTTTTAGTGCATGCTTTTACCTTTGTGAACATTCATAGCTCTTTTGTTACATTTCAAAATGGAAGGAAAATACATTTCAAAACAGGAAAAGTGGAACCAAAAAAATTTATATGTACATAAGCCATCACTGAGTAAACAAGAGGTTAAGTGACCTAACTCCAATTTTTTATGTTGTTTTAGAAAAAACAATTTCTTGCAACCAAAAGAAGGTGGTGTTATGTTTCATCTATTGCTGGAAGTTCCAGATATTTAAAAAAAAAAAAAAAATGAAGCACAAACTGTAGAAAATGGCTCTGTATGTCCGTACCATAACATAGGAGAAACTTTGTTGGGAAACTTTAATTCCTATTGATTTTTCTTTCCGATGTTTGGCAATGCCAAGGAATTTGGAAAAGAAAGTGAATACTTCAATGTGGGAAAGTAATTCCTTCCTTGGATGGATGGAATCACTTTCCCTCCTAATTTTCCTTCCATTGGGAATCACTTTCCTTTCCTCCTCAATTCCTGGGACGCCCAAACATAGGAAAGTAATCACTTTCCTTTCCCAACCGAAAGATTCCGCCAACCAAACGAGGCCTGTATGACTCGCACTCAGCATAGGAAGTCGACAAGGACTTTAAAAGCTGAGGTTCTGGTAGATAACCCTTGTGAATATTTTCTTTCAAATAACACAAGTTTTATAATTATTTATTCTATGCCACGAAACCATAAATATATAAAGCCAAAGTGAAATGAAGAGTTTCCGTCAGAGTGCAGGTGGATAATTAATAATCTAGGTCAGCAGTAAAGGAATCACAAGGATGAACCTGGGTCAAAGATTGGCAATCAGGAAGTAGATTCACTGGAGAAGTGACGATAAATTGTAAATCTACATTCCTATTTATAATGGAGCAGAGGAAGTCTCAATAAATATGTTTTAGCACATTGTTCACCAGCTTATAAACGACATACTGTCAGCAGTAAACACAGTTTCCTACTTGAGCAAGTGAGCAAGGTCCGGATCGTCTATGTCCAAGTCCAGCCAACCATACATGCGCATGTACTCAATATAGCGGTCAGGTGGTTTTATGGTGCGAGGACTCTTCAGAGTAAACTCATGGAGTCTTCCGAGATCACGAGCAAGCCATCTCACGTAGGCTTGGTCCAGCGGGGGCACGACCTTCACTAGGATCTCCTCACGCTCCGGCTTTGCTGGTTTGTTTCCCATGTCGAGAATGGATCCTGAGAAGGATAATGCAGAGTGTAAAGATGTACAAGAATATAAGCAGAACTAGCGCGTGTGAGACACAGTAAAAAATTATATTACGAGAAGCACACAGTCAGTGGCGGATCCAGGATTACAATTCACTGGGGGCATAAATATCATAAGAAGGTTCGGAGGCAACGCCTCCATTTTTTTTTTTTACAAATATAATAATATAGTATTATATTAAGAAGTACTATTTTTATACAATAAAGTATTATATCAAGCCCAGCTTTAGCTTAACTAGTAAACAATTATGTATTATATCAAGTCCAGCTTCCAATTGAGCATAGTTTCTGAAATATGCTTCCTTGCCCACCCCATATAAACATGCAATGGGACATATTTTCTACATAAAAAAATTCACTGGGGGCCTAGCCCCCCAGTGCCATGTGGATCCGCCACTGCACACAGTTCCTTGACAAAGAAACTTTCAAGTTACAAATTTGATTAAGAGTGTCGTTTAATTGAAACTAGCAATCAAAGCTATAAACTTTAGTGAAGCCGTCACAAAGTTGGAATATACCACTTACACTCGTAAGTCAGAATATACCTCTATGGATTTTTCACCAGACATTACTTCCACTTCCCCAAGGACCTCTCCACTAGCCACAAGGGTCCAACTATCCCCGGAATCCCTTAATTGGGGTTCAGTTAAATCAACTTGGTCTAGAACTTATAGATAAACTCATGCCACATAAAACCTTGAGGAAAGGTCCAAAACCATTAGCAGAATACCAATTCTCATATAATTCTACAGAAGCAACAAACAAATAAACCCCTAGGCGAAAATTGTTGCAAAAATTCTCATACAAGTTTGCATACCTCCAACAAAAATACCAGAAAAACATAGTTTCAGATATCATAACTCAAACACATTATTATTTTATTTATTCTCGTCAGGAACGGTCATTTGTAACTATGTTGCATCAACACGAATACGAAAAGACATGATTTGGACATGGCAACACGGATGTGGTACCTATCTTTCTGCGTCCTAGTGTATTTGGAGTGTAGTGTTGTGGCCGAACTGTGTCCGACATGGACATGAAAAGGATTTTTTGGAGTGTGTGCTTACTAGTTTGCAAGTAAAACAATCTCAATAAAAATGTTTCTCGCAACATGCTATTCATATTAAATCTTTAACATAATCTAATGTGGGTAAAGTATATGTAACTTGATTTCTACTCCAACGTCAGTAGTTACAAGACATTGATGCATTGTCTTACAAACAGAACTTGCAAGAATAATCAATACAAAAGCATGAGAAGAATCTAAATCAAGATCAACTGGAAATGTCCTCACATCTGTAAGGAAGCTTGCAATAATGATAAAGGATTCATCTTATTTTAATTAAAGCCATTCAAGAAGACAGTTCAAACCTGAAACAAGGACAAAAGCTCAGTAGACAATTAATGATTTCAAACTACTGCGTTTTAGGAACCTCAATAAATTTCTTTGAAGAATTTAGTTTCCAAAGGAACATAGACTAACTCATTTTTAAATTAATGGAGACACTGGTGTAGGCGGACCATGTAGAGGGGCAATAGTTGATCCGTATGGAAACAGAGAGTCAGAATCCAAAAAAGAAAAATACACTTCCACAATAACAAAGTTGGGATCCCTGGTAAACATAGATCATGTCTAAAAACTAAATCCCATAGAACAGCAAGTCAGAAAGTTGTTCTTTTACACTCCAGATGACTCCTTGCCCTACTAGGGATGCAAATTAGAGAGAGTGTGTGTGGGTGTGGTATCTATGTTTAGTCCAACATTGCGTATTAATAAAAGTGAGAGGCTCATATTCTCCTATATGTATGTGCTCAAAGCAATCAATGAAGACATCACATTACCCTCCTCTCTATATGGTAATCACGACCCTTGCTCTTTCCAGAATAAATCCTAGCCCTCCATCCAATCAAAACAGAAGAAACCCTAATTTTTCTTCTCTGCTGACCTTAGCCTCCATACATTTCATCCCCTAAAGTACAGAGAAAAAAGTATTTCAGAATAGATAAAATAGAGAAAAAAACTCAACTCAAATCCTGACATAATTGTCCATGACATATTCCTAATTTGACTCCAAGATTGCTACTACATGTTGACTTAAAGTTAAAACTTCTAAGCGGGTTTTGACTCTTTTGAGTCCGGAAAAGAAAATAAATGGTAATTCAACCACTTCATCAGGTCATTACCATCGAGCATTCGAGCTCCTTGGAATCATCTTATCTATGCTACTGTTCCGTGCAATTTTGAATCCCGAGTCAAAGTTATTGTTGACATACTACTAATATTAGCAAAGTTTAATGGGTATACATTTAGAACCTTCCTTCCCAACCCAACCTGTAGATGTCGAGGTGATCGTACATTGAGGAGTTCGACTCCAAGCCGCCTGTTATGGGAATAATAACCTAAATCCTCGTCGAAGAGATTGATTCAAATTGGAATTACATACACGAAAAGGCTATTTTAATTGCATTGGCAGAGTTTTCTAAAACCTTGACCTCTCTTGGACATTTCCACAAACATACCTCTCTTGGTGATACAAGCTCAGCCAGAGAGAGGCTGGTCCTCAGGCAATGAAGAGGCTCAGCTTATGTACTTCTATTCACCCAATGCATATGCAAAGCACAGGCAAATAGAGTATCAGAAGTAGTAGTTTCAGAAGACTGCGAAAGAAGAAAGACTGCCTAAGAAGCTAAGCTCCCAAGCTTACAAATAGTCAGGAGGCTTGCTCGTATGAAAGGGGAGGCAGTTAGTCAATTAGCCAATAGTTAGTAGAAGTGTCATTTAGTTAGAAAGTTAGTTACTATTCTTCTTGATAGACATTGTAAGCTCCTATAAATAAGCAAGAGCAGTATTGAGAGAGGTATGTGAAGAATGAGAATTCTTTTATTTTCCATTTACAGTGTTTTCTTGTACTGTCTACAATTTTTTAATCAATAAAAAAAAAAGCCTAGTTTACATTTCTTCCCAATTTGAGTTCCTGTTCAATCTTGTCTGTGCAAATCCATGGCAAATTCTGCTCGATCGGCTCCAATTCCTAATCAATTGAGAATGGGTGCTATCAATTCGGTATCAGAGCCGTTAGATTCCATTCTTGAAGCAAGTGAAGATTCGAGCTTGAGTCAGCCATGGATATCCAGACAATCGACAAGCTCCAGCTGGTGACCATAGACTTCAATCATTGGAAGGTAAATTCCATTAACTCAACGACAAATTTAATCGATTAATGGAGGAATTGGTTAGGTCAAGAAGAGAAACTGAGTTTCCGCAGTTTGCTATTGTTATGCCAAATCTGCCATCTCCCATAGCTCCTCCAAACCCACCAATCTATGCCATAAACCCTAATTTTTATACTCCAAATCTGCAAACCATGTACCATACCCTAATCTGCAGACCTATGTAACAAATTCTCATGGAGCACCCTCTCCTTACCCTCAGTATGGCCAGGCACCATCCTATCCACAATTCACCACACAAACTCCTCATGCTATGGGGGCCTGTACTCCCTGTGCTCCAAACCTCAACACAAGATCAACATCAAGATTTCCTACAAATCCCATGTCCAATGGTCAGCACTCACCTCCAATTGTGTCAACCCCAGCCTAGGCAAACAGTATGAAGTGTCTACATCAAACAATTGGGGACAGGGTTGGGGACACCCTACACTGAGACTCAAAATACCAGATTAAGATAGTGCAATGGATGTAGAATAGTGGTTACTGAGAGTAAATCATTACTTTACTACTATAATGTTCCAGAGTGGGATAGAGTTAGATTATGTTCAGTTCAAATGAGAGGCACAACTGTTATTGGTTTGATCGGCTGATGAAAATTAGGGGAGGTGTTATGAGCTGGGAAGACTCTTGCTATTAGAATTGATTTTGGACCCTCTCAGTTTACTAATCATGTCATAGAACTTAAATTGCTGAGAAAGGATGCACTTGCAAGAATATGACTCACAATGTCAGAAACTCTATACGAGAGTACATGGCATAACTGAGCCATGTCTAGCGAGTCAGTATATTGGAGGCTTGAAGGAGGAGGTTAGGTATGAAGTACAACTAACAAGTCCATCTACATTGCCAGCAGCTATGCAGTTAGCTAGGCTTCACGAAGCTAAACTGTTCGCCATCAGGCAATGTTGTCAAACTCGAGATACTACCAAGGATCGTTCGAAGGGTGAACGATCGTAACTCGTGGGATCGTAACACGGATCGTAAGATCCCACAAGAAAGACAAAATTATATTTAATATATATTATATGTTATTTATATAACATAAATAAGAAAAAGTAACCTTAAAAACCAAAATAACCTTAATATAAAAATGTCATACATGAATCATAAGTCACAAACTCGTGGGATCGTAACACGGATCGTAAGATCCCACGCGTTTCCTCGTCGCGCCGGCCGATGACCGCGCCGGCCACCAATCTGCCTCGAAGCTCCGTATAAAACGCGTAGGATCGTACGATCCCACGATCTATCGCGCGAGTTTAACAACATTGCCATCAGGAAAACTTACAGGACCAAGTTTCATGTGAAACATTCAAGTGCCCTAAGTGCCATGGTCACTCGGAGTAGTGAGGTTAGCAAGAAACCATTTCCCTCAACTGCATCAGGTGGACCACAATACTCAGTCAGCAAGTTCCTGTTATATCCCCAAGTGAAATTGTGAGAAGAAAGAACATGGGTCTTTGTTTCCTTTGTGATGAGAAGTGGTTCAAAGGGCACAGATGCAGGGAGCAAAAAAACTATGTATGTTGATCTCTGACCCAGAGGAATCAGAACCACAAGGAGCAGAAGTTGGGAATGGGAGCCTAGTTATGGAGTCTATACCAGGATCATTGGTCATTTCCTTACATGTCTTGTCAGGAACCTTGCATCAGTCCACTATGAACTTGAGAGGAACTTCACAAAATAAACCAGTTATGATACTGGTAGACTCAAGGTCTACACATAGTTTGACAGTAAATTTAGTGAAAAGTTAGGCCTCCTTTGTTTGATAAGTAATGCTTTGAGGTCATGGTGGCCAATGGGGACAAACTACAGAGTCAGGGGAGTGTAAGGGAGTAGTCATAGACTGACAAGGGAATAAAATTGTTGCTGACCTACTACAGTTACCTATAACTGGGTGCCAAATAGTCTTGGAAGCTAATTGGCTAAGCACTCTGGGAGGCATTGTATGGAATTTCCAAGACATAACCATGAGTAGGGATGGCAATTTCTCCCAAACCCAACGGAGACCCGTCTTTTTTTTTTCCGACGGGGACGGTTTTGGGGGTTTGAAAACGGGGATGGGGACGGGAATGGGGGTTAAAAAAATTTCCTGGTCATGTTCGGGGCCGGGTATGGGTATAGTACTCCCCGCCTTGGTAAATCTCCGACCCCGATTACTTATACTCATATGTGCAACCCATTTGTACGAATTCATTATCTATCTAGTAGTATTTTTTATTATTATTAAATACATGCTTTATTAACATGTCTTGCATTTTTCTGAACGAAAAAAGTTTTTAAGTTTAATATAGGAAAAATTATTAACGGGACGACATACGGGGACCGAAAAATCCGTCCCGAAAGTGTTAACATGGCAGGGACGGGGAGTGTATTGTTAAACGGGGAATGAGATAAGATAAAAAATTAAACCTGACCGGGGACGGGAGGATGGGGGTATGGTCCCCGACCCACCCCGTTGCCATCCCTAACCATGAGGTATGAAGACCAAGGAGTAGTTCATCAGTTCAAAGGAGAACAGCCCCAGAAAATTCCCTTGAATGAACCTATTAATAAGCATATGAGACAAAAGCCCCAAATCTTTATCATACAGATGTGTTCCTTGGATGCCTACCAGGGCAATAATAAAGAAGAGAATCATGAGGTTACTCATTCTTTAAAGAAGTATGAACACCTCTTTGAAGAACCCAATAAAATACCACCAAAGAGGCATTATGACCATAAGAACCCTTAATTCCAGGGGCACTACCAGTTTGCAGCTGGCCTTATAGACACCCATATATATTCACAAGAATGAAATTGAAAAACAAGTGCAGGAGATGTTAGATACTAGGGTTATTAGGCCTAGCAATAGTTCTTACTCATCACCAGTAATCCTATTTAAGAAGTCAGATGGAAGCTGGAGGATGTGTATAGACTATAGGGCCTTGAATCAAAATATTGTAAAAGATAAGTTTCATATTCCCTTTATAGAAAACCTCTTTGATGAGTTGTGTGGAGCTAACTATTTCTCTAAGCTAGACCTAAGAGCATGCTACCATCAAGTCAAAATGGCTGAGAAGGATGTTCACAAGACTGCATTTAAGACTCATAAAAGACACTATGAATTCATAGTTATGCCCTTTGGTCTCACTAATGCACCCTCTACTTTCCAAGCAATGATGAATGCAATTCTCAAGGAATATCTCAGGAAATGTATTTTGGCCTTTTTTGATGACATCCTAGTATAAAGTACTAGGCTGACCCTTTGGAAAGAGCATTACAGAAATTAGAAGAGCATCACTTGAAAAATCAAGAAAACCAAATGCTATTTCTTTCAACAGCATGTGGGATACTTGGGGAATGTGATCTCTGACAATGGTGTGGAAGTAGATACAGAAAAAAATCCAGGCAGACAGGCAGTGGCCATTGCCCAAGACCATTAAGGAATTAAGAGGGTTCCTTGGACTTACTAGGTATTACAGAAGATTCATTAAGGGATATGGTTCAATAGCGCCTTGACTGATCTTTTGAACAAAAATGCATTCCAATGGACTGAGAAAGCACATAAAGCATTTTTGGCCCTAACTCAGCCTCCTATTCTCAGTATACCAGATTTTCAAAAGAAATTTTTGCTTGAGTGTGATGCCTCAGGGGAAGGTATTGGAGCAGTATTAATGCAAGAGGGCAAACCTATTGCTTTTCTAAGTCAGGCTCTCAAAGGCAGGTCCAAAGTTCTTTCTACTTATGAGAAAGAGATGCTAGTCATATTGCTAGCAGTGAAGAAATGGAGCCAATACCTATGGGGTAGGGTTTTCTTTATTAGAACAGATCACAAGTCTTTAAAGTTCATGCTGGAACAAAAAATTTACTGGGTAATGAAACTACATGGGTATAACTATAGGGTGGAAAACAAGAAAGGAAGGGAGAACAAGGCAGCAGATAGCCTATCTAGAAGAGGAGAGACTAACTTAGTTGCTCTTATTATGGTTTCAGCTGACTAGTTACAACAATTCCAAACTCAAATGGTCAGTGCAGTATACTATCAGACTAAATTGGCTAAATGGGAGTCCAGACGGTAACAAATATCGTTTGAGAAATAGATTGTTGTACTATAAACACATGCTACTAGTGGATCCTAAATCTTCATTTGTACTCACTATGCTCAAGGAATATCATGAAGCACTAAGTGGAGGACATTCAGGGACAAGACGTTGCAAAGGCTAAAAAGGTGTGCTACTAGAAGGGCATGGAGAAGGATGTGCAGAACTATGTCAGGAGACAGGAACTGTGACATTTGTCAAAGAAATAAAAGTGAGAATACATAACCTGCAGAACTTCTCCAAACTTTGCCTATTCCTAAACACGTGTGAGAAGACATTTCAATGGACTTTATTGAAGGACTGCATGTGAGTTATCCATAAGTCCACTATATTTGTGGTATATTAGATAGACTAACAAAGTATATCTTGTTTCCTTTGACACATCCCTACACAACAGGCATAATGGCCCAAGTTTTTATGGATGGAGTATGTAAACTACATGGCATACCCTATACCCATAGTGTCAAATAGAGACCATATTTTCACTAACTAATTCTGGAAAGAACTCTTTAAGCTGCAGGGGACATAGCTTGAGTATAGTACAGTCTATCATCCACAAAGAGATGACCAGACAGAGGTCAATAATAGTGCATAGAAGGGTATCTCAGGTGTTTTTGTGGCCATAAACCAACCAGTGGAGTAAGTATTTAGCATGGATAGAGTATTGGTTCCAGACTAACTGACATTATTCCACTAGAACTAGTCCATTTGAGGTTGTGTATGGGAGGGCTCCCCCTAATTTGTTTACCTATGTTTCAGATCTTGCCAAGGATAAAGAGGTAGCTGAGACAGTTGCCTTGAGGGATAATGCACTACAACTATTAAAAGATAATCTTACACTGGCACATGACAGAATGAAAAAGTTAACATATTTATTCAGGACCCAAAAGGGAGTTTGATATGAGAGACTATATCTACTTGAGGTTACAACCTTATAGACGAACCTCAGTTGCAAGCCACAAAAGTTATCACCCAAGTACTATGGTCCATACAAGGTGTTAGCCAAGGTGGGGGTTGTTGCCTAAAAATTGGAATTGCCCAGTAATGCTCAAATACACCCAGTATTCATGTATCACAACTCAAGAAGCAAGTTGGGGGAAGCAGCATTTGATTTAGTAGAACAATGGAAAGAGGGCAACAAGGACACTGCCACTTCGGCACCATATGAGAAATTCTTAAAGATTTTTCTTACTTTGACCTTGAGACAAGGTCAATTTAAGGGGTGAAAATAGATACAAGCTCAGCCAGTGAGAACTGTCAGTGAGGAATAGGCTCAATAAGAGAGACTCATACTCAAGCAATTAAGAGGCTCAGCTTATGACTTCTATTCATCCTATGCATATGCAAAGCACATGCAAATAGAGTATCGGAAGTTGTAGTATCAGAAGACTGCCAAAGAAGCTAATAAGCTCCCAAGCTTACAAAAAAGCTTACAAATAGTCAGGAGGCTTGCTCTTATGCAAGGGGAGGCAGTTAGTCAATAGTTAGTTAGTAGAAGTGTCAGTTAGAAAGTTCGTTGCTGTTCTTCTTGATAGACAATGTAAGCTCTTGCTATAAATAAGGAAGAGCAGTATTGAGAGAGGTATGTGAAGCATGAGAGTTCTTTTATTTTCCAGTTACATTGTTTTTTGTCTACAATTCTTCAATCAATAAAATAAAAAAAACTAGTTTACATTATTTTTTTTCCCAATTTGAGTTCCTGTTCAATCTTCTCTGTGCAAATCCATGGCACAATCTGCTCGATCAGCTCCAATTTCTACTCAATTGGGAAGGGGTGCTATCACTTGGACATTTCCACAAACATGTTACTTGCACTCCAGATCGTTACTACATATTCGTCGTTTACAGAAAAACTCAAAAAACTCCAAACTAATTATATTTTCATCTATTTCTTATGATAATTCCAACTTAATCGAACTTTTTTTTTCGGTTATTGGTACGGGAAACCTTACTTTTTGTATTAAAAAAAATGTATTATGCAAACAGGCGAAGCAGAAGACATTATAATAAGTAGATAGATTGTAAAAAAAAAAAAAGTGCAAATAAATGAAAAGAAGGGGTTTTAAGAGCATACCGCTGTCAACCGAAACTTGGAATCGTTCGATTTGGTTCCGGGAGAAATAAGAGAGAGGAGAGATGATAAAGCGATAATATATCCCGCAGGTAAAACTTGGTTAACGAATACCCGCAAGATACCACCAGAACCAGAAGTTTCTAATCCTATTCCTTCCCTATCTTGGATCCGCTACCAATTCTCTTTTGATTTAAACCGGATAACCCAATTTCAATATATATACTGTTTATAGTTTATGGGTTTTGTTATCATTTGTTCTAGGGCACATTCTAATACATCGATAAATATGTATTTCGTATTGGTACTTCCGCTAACACGTTTATCAATATACATTTTACATTTATCAATACACATTTTAAGTGAAATATGCATTGATAAATTCCGAGGCTATTTATAAGGGCACATAATCAGGACTAGCCAAAAGCAAATTTTGATTTATTTACAAGTTTGTCATTGAAAAAAATTACTCAGGACTAGCCAACATGTGAGTATATAAGTCAACTTTTTTTTGCTCTCCTCTCTTTCCTCACAAGAAGAACAAGAACAACAAGAATAAGAACATCAAATTTTGCAAACCTAGTTTATTTTGATTTTTTGCTCTCTTCTAATTTCTCAGATCTCTTTCTCCAAACCCTACTTTATTTTTCTTCTTCTTGTTTGGGCATTATGGATGAAACCATAGTTGTAGAAGAAACTGGGTTATCAAATCCATCAAATCTATTAGTCTATTAACCAAAATTTCTTTATTAATAGAAGAATTATGCATGCAATCCTAGTTGTAGAAGAAAACTATGAAATAAATTCTAGTTGTAGAAGAATTGGGTTCATATCAGGACTGCCACAATTTCTGACAGTCCTAGAAGTATTGAGGACTGCCAGAAATTGTGGCAGTCTTGAAATAGACTCGATGTACAACAGGACTGCCACAATTGCTGGCAGTCCTGAAAGGGACATGCTCTACAACAGGGCTGTCACAATTTCTGGCAGTCCTAGGCATATTGAGGACTGCCAGAAATTGAGGCAGTCCTGAAAGATACTTGCTGTACAGCAAGTTCCTTTCTGCCACAATTTCTGGCAGTCCTAAAGTCGAAATTTCTGAATGAAAAAAACATGTTAGGATTTATTTCAATCTTGATAATAGAGTGAAATATGAATTTTAGGGTTTATTTCCATGCATTCTATGTGAGGAAAGAAGTATTTAAACTTTATTTTCATGCATTTTAGGGTTTATTTGATTTTTTTTTTGTGCCATCGAAATTGGGAAAGAGAAGAAAACTAGGGTTTTGATGGAGATGGTGATGATGGAAATGGTGGAGAAGAAGAAGATGAGAAGAAAACTAGGGTTTTGATGGAGATGTGAGAATAGAAATAGTGGAGAAGAATAAGATGGATAGAAGAAAAAGAAGAAGAAAGTTAGGGTTTGTGAAGAGAGAGAGTGAAATTTAGAAATGAGATTGATTTTTGGGGTTTGGGGGGTGTGGGATTTGGACAGCCCCCTGAGTGGAATATTTGGATAGCCCGAATAAAATTTTCTCAAACATTGGCTAGCCATAATCCTGGCTAGCCCTGATCAAATTCTTATATGCCCTTATAAATAGCCAATTCCGATGGGAATACCAATACGAAATGCATATTTATGAATGTGTTAGCCTCGTTTGGTTCGCGGAGTGGAAGGGAAAGGAAATCAACTCCTTGACATTTTTTTCCCTTTGGAAAATTATAATTTTTATTGATTTTTATTTTCGATGTTTGGAAATGCCAATGAATTTAGAAATGAAAGTGAATACTTTAATGTGAGAAAGTGATTAATTGCTTGGTTGGATGGAATCATTTTTTTCTACTAATTTTTTTTCCATTGGAAATCACTTTTCTTTCCTTCTCAATTCCTTCTGCATCCAAACATAGAAAATTAATCACTTCCTTCAACTTCATAATTCCGCGAACCAAAGGAGGCCTTAGGGCACATGTTAACAAAACCCATAGTTTATATACAAAACGCAACAAAACAAAATTTTTATTACAACCTGCACACAACTACACATCCTTACGATTGTCCGGCTAGAACCGTATTATCTCCGTCTAGTGTCTGTGCTGCTTTTCACGCGAGCTACAAGCGCCGGACAATATTTGTTAGTTGCAGCATTTAGTCTTGCAGGCAATGGCGAAGATAGGATTAAGTAGTAACCGGAGTCACCAACACAAGCATATATTCTCATTAAAAGTTTAGAACGACTAGATATACTATATATTTTCAAATTTGACAATTTTATACCATAATTTAAAAAAGAAATTCAAATTAGAGGACTATGGAACCCCTCTAAGTTATAATGTAGATGCAGTAATAATTGCATTTTTGTGCAGTACGGTGCGGTATAACATAAGATGGTGTGAATGTGCATTTTCTGAAATAAATTTTGTATGTGATTTACAATAGAAATAATTTTCTTTTGTTGCAAAGTATTACTTGTTGATATTCTAGTCAAACGTGGGTATTGAGTTGTGCTCATGTTGTAAACTCACAACTTTTGTTGTAGGATAACAAGTGTCGTTGAGAAAAAAATAACCATGGTGTTGGCGGTTGTAAGTAGTGTTGCATACAATATTGGTTTATACGGTATTAACAACATTTTAGTATTTAATGTACTATAAACAATGTAACTAGTGAAATAAATATTGCAAGTGAAGGTAACGTCCAGACTAAATAATGCAATCAATGAATACAAAGAACAATTTAAAGAAAATGTAAGAGAATCAAACGTTTGATATATCATGGTCTTGTCCTCGAAGGCAATTCAATTCTGAAACTCACTCAGAATTTGATCTACTATTAAATAATAGACTTACAATACGAACTTTGATCCAAAGAACTCGTTAGCTTCTTACACTCAAATTTTGATACGAAAAACTCGATGCCTTCAACCTCAAAGATGTAAAGATCTGATCTTCCAAACACTTAAAATATATCAAGTTACAACTCTTAATCATTGTAGCATAATGGTAATTGGTAATTGAAAGTTTTGTGAGTTATAGGCTTTGGGTTGGATGAGAAAATTTATGGCTTAAGAAGTTAGAAAAAAAAAAAGTCCAACCAAAAGCTATATATAAGAAGCCATCAAATTAGCAGAATCAATGCTTCTACTAATGTTGTGCAGGCGGTATATCGCTCCAAACAGTAACGATTAGAAATGGCTAATTTTTTAGTTGTTTGCAACATTTAATGCTAATTGAAAAGTGGCAATTTGGTATATAACGTCGGTATAGTATTGATTCAATTTTGTGGCGTTCTAAAATTTGTTTGAAAAAAAAAAAAAAAAGGTTTCAACAATCTAGCGGCGGTATACGCCGATTTAGCACTCCAATGCTCCAAGTCAGAGTATTGGGTATATGGGTTTGGTTTTGGTTTCCAGTTGCCACTTACCAATGTTTAAATAACACTAATGACACTTTACAGGTATAAAAATACATAGTACAATAAAAAACATTGAACTTCTTTTTCCATATTGGAAATAGATTATCTTTACAAGAGCGGATATATAAGCGCGTATTGTATTTGAAAGGTTAGTGAGTGACTTCATACGATCGATCAAATGAAATAGATGTTAGCGCAGTACCATCTAAAATAATATAATCATTGTTACGTAAATTATAAAAATTAGATTATCGAATGACCCAGTTACAAAAACTTCATGACACATTTTAATATTGTGTCGAAAAAATAATCTTGGTATCACGTATGACTATTTATTATGTGATTTCTTATTCTTCTTATACTTCTCTTACCATTTGATGTCATAAAGACACAATAAAATAAACTTTTTTATTTATATAAAAATAAATCTATAAAATATTGCATAGTTAAAGTTTTTTTTTTTTTTCTTTTCTAATATAAATATCTCATAATGTCAATACAAATAGTGAAATTCACACGAGATATAAGACATCTGCTCAAGATGTTTATTACTAAAAATTGTCAATATCTCATAATTTATCCTATTTGTACTGACATGACTGAATTTATAAATAGGGGTGAGCATGTTCGGTTCGGTTCAAACCGAACCGTATTTCTAGGAACCGATTCTGAACCGAACCGACCTAATGATGAACCGACCCGACCCGAATTGCTGCAAAACCGAAATCAACCGAACCGAAAAATACCGGGTCGGTTATTCGGTTATTTCGGTTTACATCCAAAAAATTTCTTGGTCCATCAAACATACAGACAAAATTTCATTTACAACCAAAAATTTTCAACCAAAAATTCTAACACCACAAATTATACATTGTTCCAGATCTAAAAATTCTAACAAATTCTGTAAAAACCTGTCACCTCACCCAACAAATAAAACGTTCCTTAGCCCATCAAGTATATTGTTCCGAACCCATTTTACAAACAAATAACATCAAATCTAGCCCATCCCATCAAACGTACAGAGAAATTTTCCTTTACAACCAAAAATTTTCAACAAAAAATTCTAACACCACAAATTTTACATTGTTTCAGAACTAAAAGTTCTAACAAATAGAAACCTGTGTATGAATTGTTTTCCCATACCAAAAAGTAACATGGAAAGAATTGTTTTCCCATACCAATAATTTTATTTACAACCATAAATTTTCATGTGTATGAATTGTTTTTCCATACCTATGTATGAATTATTTCCACTACCAATAACATCAAAAAATCAAGACAGAGACTTAGATCCTGTTTCTACACTACAGATCCAGAGTCCAGGCAGAAGAGAGAGAGAGAGAGAGAGAGAGAGAGAGAGAGAGAATAGGGGTGAGCTCGTGGCCGGCCGTCGGAGTAATACGGGGGTGGAGGGGGAGAGAGAGTGGAGAGTGACTTATACTCTTCGTCTTTTCGAGGAAGAGGCTCTCTCCAAGAGAGAACTCAAAGGCGGCAGGTTTGGAGAGTGAAACTTAGGTTCATGGTTTTTTTTTGTTTTTTTTATACTTGAGTGTGGGTAAAATTGTAAATACACCTGTTCGATTTTCGGTTCGGGTCAAAAATCGAACTCCAGATCCGCGACCCGAATCGAAAAATCGAATATTATTCATTTTAGAACCGACATCCGACCCTTACTCTCAAAACCGACCCGAATTGTTAGTTCGGGTCGGTTTTCGGTCCAAAACCGTTATATGCTCACCCCTATTTATAAATCAAATAAATATTGCAAGGTATTTCCATTTTACATAGCAACAATATGTCAATATGAGTTTAGGGTATGAAATTGTGCTCATACCCGGCCCGCTTGGAACCTAGGAATATCCATCCAAAATCTCAAATACCAATACCATTGTGTGCAGGTTTTGAGGTCCAAACCAAACCCCTCCGGCCCTCCCTCTTTAAAACCCCATCCTCAGCTATCCACAGACAGTGAGACCCCAATCGAGAGCAGAGAAAATGTCAGTGGCCATTGCGACCACAGCTCCATCCCTCATCTCCCCAAACCCTAGAATCTCCTCCTCCAGAAACTCGTCGCCGATGGCCTCTCTGTGCTCGTTCCCCCAAACCCCAGCCGCCCCGAGGAGCTTTGGCGGCTCGAGCAGGACCTCCCTTCCTCGCCCCTCGCCGATGGTCGCCGCCGCCCCCAGATCCTCCCGGAGGAGATTCGCCGTCAATGCCGTGAGTGAGATCGAACTCGTCCTGTTGTTCTCTCTTCGTTCCTTTCGGCTTCGCTAGATTTTGTTAGATTTCTTAGCGTTTTCACATGGGGACTTCTATTGCACGGACACGGACACGAATCTGATATTTGGACTACATGTGCTTCCTAACTCGAAGTAGAAAGAGGTTATTTTTTTGTTTTTTTAATGTTTATAATAATGTTAGTTCATTGATTGGTTGATCAGTTGAGCGAGTTGCCGTTGGTTGGGAATGTGGCGCCAGATTTCGAGGCGGAAGCGGTTTTCGACCAGGAGTTCATCAAGGTAAAAACATATGGGTCCGATTTATATTATATCGTCTTCAATTGGCACCGATTCTGATTGTGATGCATATGCCAAAAAAGGGAATTTACTTGTTTTTATATATTGATTCCTATAAGGATTTAGTGCTATAATAATTGCTCCTGTGGTGGAAATCGGTATCTTTCTTTCTTTTAGCTCATTTTTGTAATAGTAATAGTGTATACAATGCAAGGACGCCAGAAACGATATTCTTTAGAGAGTACCAGGATTGGTGGATTTCGAAGAATGTTTGAATTAGGACTGGTATTGTGGTGTGAAATTGAGACGAGCAGCGAGCTTCTGGTTAAGTGTTCAGTCTCCTTTCATTACGGGAAACATTTTGGTCAAGAGACTTTCTATATGTAGATAGATAACTCTAATAGGGTTATGTAGCTTATACTAGATCTTTGTTGTTCTGGGCACTAGGCGAGGTGAGACGACAGACCTCCGGCCTCGTCTAGGCGTCGTCCAGGAACGTGTTGGTTCTGTTGTCCTACAATCTTCCAGGGAACAACTGAACCAATGAATCCGTTGTTGTTTTGACTCTTTTGAGCAGCAAATAACTAATATTCAGTAGTATCACAAGAAGAAATCAATAAAAACTGAAGAAGAAAGAAATCAAGAAAAACAGCAGTAGAACACTGGACCAGAACCCTATTAAGCCAATTAAAAAAAAACTGAAAATAGAAAAATTACATTTATACCCGTCAAAAAGTTGCCGCCTAAATTCTGAAGTTTTTTCCCTAGGCGGCCATCGCCTAACCCAGGGAAACATTGCCCAGGTCGTGGCATTTTTTTTACAACCTGCCCGCCTAGGCCGCCTAGGCGTCGTCTGTGACAACATAGTACTAGATGGTGAAAAACCTTTACTTTTACGTTAACTTGAACCCGGAGGGTTCCTGTAACGGAGAGGCATTGCTTGGCTCAGCGCTATGGCTTGGCAGTTGGCACTTGCATCCTTGAGGATCACAGATCGACTTGCAGTCAAGAGTTTCCTACATATTGACTCACCCTAGGCGCTACCTGCCCTACATGAATCAGGGTCTAGTGGTATTGGGACGTCTGATTTCAGTCTTAGGAGATTTAAAATTAATATAATCATTTTGCTGCCTAGTTGGTTTCATAACACTTTAGCAAGATCTGTTCCAAAATTTCAATATTATTAGTTTTTGCCTGGATAAAGGCATGCTTGAAACAAGTTTAATGTATTTTATTTGAATTTGGAGGTAATTGGAGATTCATGGGGTTCATACACTGTCTTACTGTTTCCATGTGTTATTTGAATTAACATTTTATAAAGGTCCGAAACAAGTACATATAAACTTGCGAATTCTGATGATTAAGCGGTTTCCCATTAATATTCTTATGGGTATTATTACCAAGGCTCTTTGCAATCTAGCCTGTAAGTTTTAGCCACAATTTCGTTTTCCTATTGATCTTTTTTTTGGAGTTGGGACCTAAAGGCTAAAATCAAGAGTTTGGTTTAGTTATTGAAGAGTTATACACTTTCCATTTATGATAATCTGGGTATATCATGCCATGAAGTAATTAACTAGAGGACATCTGATCAATTGATAACTTGTGGTTATGGGAGCTTATTTTTTGTATGCCTTCGTTGCGGGTTAAAAATCAAGAGTTTGGGTTAGTTATTAAAGAGTTATACACTCTTCCATTTATGAGAATCAGGATATATCATGCCATGAAGTAATTAACTAGAGGACATCTGATCAATTGATAACTTGTGGTTATGGGAGCATTTTTTTGTATGCCTTCGTTACGTGTTCAATGTTACCTATAGTTGTGTAGTGAGCTAAAATTGGACCAAGATTCAAAGATGAGGTTTAGCATTGGATCCTTTCTGTGAGTATCTATAGCGTAGTGTTGGACACTTTCAGCGGTTTCAGATTGGTGTATAGAAAACAAGGTTTCAGCATCTTATGTTTTTTTTTCTCCCACAACAAACACTAGCTCCAGAAAGGGTGTCTAGTTCTGTCATCCGAGCTCGAAAGTGTTTTTGTGGTTTTGAAGCGCACATGAGCACTCGTTGGGGCTGAAAACATCCACAGAGGGTGTTTCAAGTTGAAGTTTTATTAAAATATAGGGTGGTCAACATGTAAACAATTTTTTTACAAATTATTTATGAGTAGTATGTTGGTTTCAATGAATAAATCAAGGATGAATAATTCCTTGATTTCTATGAGATTATAACTTGGCAATTGTATAATTTAGGCAAATTACCGTATACAGGATTCAAGTATTTTCACTAAAACATGAAAATGAAAGTAAAACCAAATCAAGTATGTATTTTAGTTAGTTACGGCAAAATTTTGGTAAGTTTGGAAAGTTTCAGCTACTTCCAGCAAAATTTTGCACTGTTTTGACTCTTTTGAGACGTTTCAATAAAGTTTAGCTAGTTTCAGCCAGTTTCGGAAAGTTCAGTCCAGTTTTATACCAAACGGGCAGGAAACATATGTGCCAATACTGATGTAATCCTGCAGTTTTAGGTTCATTCTCCTTAAATCTGCAGCTATGGAGTATGGAGGACACATCACATATCTCTATCAGTTGATTTGTTAATCCTTGATTAAGACAGCTGCACGCTTGGTGCCGGAGGTTATAATAGCTCTTAGATTTTTTGGGCTTGACAGAGATACCTAGGATTTCATTAGTTTTTCCTTTTAGTTGGTGTACGATGTTTTTGTTCTAATTTCATTTTCAGGTGACATTTAACATGGAATGTTTTCCCTATGTAAAACAATAGTGAATATAAGAAATTCTACAAGAAAAAGAAATTTAAAAGAATCTCATGCCTACGCCCACTCACATTACCATTTTTATACATGTTCACAACTTAAAACAGATTTCTGGAGGATAGTTACTATGATAACATATTTATAACTATTGCTCTATCTTATCTTTGTGGCTAATTGATAGCTCCACTGTTACAGGTCAAGCTTTCTGAGTATATTGGGAAGAAGTATGTTATTCTGTTTTTCTATCCACTGGATTTTACGTTCGTCTGCCCAACTGGTAACTTTTCTTTCCAACAATTTGATGGAAAGTCCAAGACAGAATAAGAAACATTCCTTGGCTGAATTAGAAAGCACTGAGCCTTTTTTTTCCTGTGTTACAGAGATAACTGCTTTCAGTGACCGCCACTCAGAGTTTGAGAAGATAAATACCGAAATATTAGGTGTTTCCGTTGACAGTGTGGTATGTTATTTTCCTTCTGTACTAAAATATTATATTTGCCTTATGTTGCTACTTCGTTGAATATTTGATGTCTCTGCTTATTTTTGTTATGATGTACATCTGCACATGCAAGGATGTACCTCTAGCCGAAGTTTGTGAAATGTGTTTTCTGTTTGACAACCTGCATGACAATTATCTATTGTAAAAAGAAAAAGTATTTGGGATAATATATCTGCTTTTCTTTGTTGTTCAATGTATAATTCAATGTTGGATATGGTTTATTTGGCAAGGATAATTTGAGATTAAGTTCCTATATTAACTTTAAAGGATTATAATGTCTTTTATCATTTCCATGTCAATCAGATGTAATCACTTGATTCGCAGATAATACATAACCAGTATTGGGTTAAATAATGCAAGTAATTTTCTTTTCCGAAGGTTACCTTTTTAACAAGGATCTTAGTGCAGTTGATACATACTTAACTGTCACCCTTAAATGGAATGTGGCTGAGAACATAAGGCAAAACTGGTGTTAGCCTGAATGCCATCCACTTTTACCTGATCTTCAGTTTTGAAATAAAAATGCTTAAGACACCTCCACTGCTATATTAGCTATTTGGAACCAAAGAGAAAGTGACTCGTCTTGTATTCTCTTGGAAACTTAGATAGTTTGGTTTTAGATATCATTATATTACATTTCACACTCACTCTCATTTTCCCTTTGTCTATTCCATTTCTTAGTTTCTAGTTTATACACAGAATCTTCTTTACTCAAAACAAGCAAAGAAATTGCAGCGGTTGGTTCTAGAACACATTTTGTTGCTTCCTTGCTTCAGTACAAACATGACTTGTCCTTTGGAAAGTTCTATCAAATAGAAAGTATTATAATTAAAATAAAGTATTCTAATTCAGCCTACATTCCCAATCAGTCAAAAACTAAATGCTTACAAAGAATTGTTGACCACAACACAAATAAGCCAAAGCAAGTTATACTAGATTTAACAAATTGACGGACTGGAACATAATTTGAAATTGGAGCAGTTTTGAGCAGATATAGGACATGAATTCGAATTCAACTGTTGTTTGCAGTGTTCAACTTCTGTTTGCTACCTATGTTTTCTACTGCTTATGTTATCTTTTTCTCTCTCAACACTATTACCATTCAATGTTGGCAGTTCTCCCATCTTGCTTGGGTTCAAACTGATAGGAAGTCTGGAGGGCTTGGAGATCTGAATTACCCCTTGATCTCTGACGTGACGAAATCGATTTCAAAATCGTTTGGCGTATTGATTCCTGATCAGGTATTAATTTGCTAAAGCTCGACTTATCAAAAATACCTCTTGTATGGCGTTATCTGTACCCGCCATTTTGGGTTCTTTTGGTCTATTGGAAAATTTCATGTTACTATGTACTTGGAAGGGTCAACTCAATATAAGTGATAATCTTGCAGGGAATTGCACTGCGAGGACTATTCATCATTGATAAGGAGGGAGTCATTCAGCACTCCACCATTAATAACCTCGCCATTGGACGTAGTGTTGATGAAACGTTGAGGACTCTTCAGGTAAATTTTGATAATAGACTTATGATTTTCACCAAGGAAATTAGCATTCGTCAAATCTTAAAAAGCTAAAAAATTCAAATCAGTTTATGCTTATTAAGTTCGCATTTGATATCTTTTTGGTAATCTATTCTTTTACAGAACCAGTTTACTTACGTAATGATGCTTTCCTTGCACTATATTTTTTCTTAGGCATTGCAATTTGTTCAAGACAACCCTGACGAGGTGTGCCCAGCTGGATGGAAGCCTGGGGAGAAGTCCATGAAGCCAGATCCTAAGCTCAGTAAGGACTATTTTGCAGCTCTCTAAGAAGAGTATTTGCGGCTGCTGTAATTGTTTTGTTGTTTGAAGAGCTAGGAATTGTGAAGGTGTCATCTTAAATTGTTAGTGGATTGGGAAGTATGTACGTGGTGTTATTTTTCATGATTCATTTGGCGAACAACAATTAAAGAGCAGTGCTCCAATAATCATAATAATTCCTTTGCAATAAACATTAATTCAAAACGTTTGCTTATCTAAGTTAGTGGGAAATTGATATAGTTATAGAATCTTTATGCATATCGAGAGCTTTTGTTGCCGAGGTCTAAATGTTGGCTAGGGGCGGGAAATTATGAAATTTGTTTGTACATGATCTTCAATTTGCTGGGAAACTTTCTGATCATAACGCTGAAGATTACAGAAATTTACCCATGAACTGTGCTCTGGTCTCTACAACTGATGATCAAGGCCGTTTTTGACATTCTAAAAATAATATACAAATACTAAAAAATAGTCTTTTTAACTACTCTAAAGAATAATATTTTTCTGACATTCTAGGACCATGTTACTATAGTTTCTACAAAATAGGGAGACATAAATCTGAAATGAGAGATTTAACATTAATAATATATACGAAAGTTAATTTTTTTGGGGTCTTTCGATTTAGGAGTCTTGTGCGATCGCACAACTTGTACATGTTCATAAACGATTCCTCTATGATAGCAGAAGGTAGCTTCTTCTACTTGTATGAAATGATGCATCAGGGGTTATCAGCAAAGTTTTACCCCAGTTGTAACTGTAGCAATGAAAGGATGTTACATATTTTGATTAATTTGATGTCTAAGTGGAAAAGAATGCTTTTGCTAATAATGAGGAAAAGTAGCTACAGATGCACATTGTTCAAACCCCTTTATGTAAGTGAACAGAGCATTTTGGTTTCAGGCCAAGAGAACAGGGCCTACGGCCTACCTATATTGTATTCTATGGTATGTACATGATTATCTTATTTTCCTATTTCTTCGTTAATAACAATCACCATGGTTAGTAGTGTTTGTCTAAATTTTCTATTAACATGATACTCTTGTTGTCGATACCGATATAATTTGACATGTCCTGGTCTGATACCGACCGCTATTGATACTGTCTGCTACCGATCGATGTCGACGTTAGAGATTCCTTTCCAAGTCGATTCGGTAGAGAAAATTGAAAGAAAAAGACCAATCAACAAGAATATAAAAGCATGTAAATGATAAAAAAAGTTATTTATCGCAGGTAAACCAATCATTAAGGGTGATTATTATTTTATTCAAATTTATAACTATTAAGAAACAACACATAAATACTTAAAATTATGTCTAAATGTATAAACAATTATTTTTTTCCTTCTAAAATTTTAATAATTTATTAACAGTTATTTGCTTTTCGATACTAAATTTTTTGATACTCCAATCAATTCCAAAATTGTCGATACTGTCGATATCATTGATACAGATACTCATAGAGGATCCGATTTTGATTTCGATCCCGATACCGTGAACCTTGATTACAAATTAGGCATGTAGGTAACTCCATGAGGTTTAGTGACATTTTATGGTCAATAGGTAGGCTTTAGGTCACATGCTTACATGCAAGCAGTCACTCCCAAAGATGCTTGTGTAAGGCTTCATTAAAACGAGGGAACTTTTTAGCAGATAATGCCACATAATGCTTTTAATGTTGCTTTGTGAGGGGGTGCTTTACTTTGGAGACAGACCAAATGAAAGGGCTTGATTGGGGACATAAAGAGATTTGGAAGTATAAAATTCTAGATTTCATTGCCTGTTTATACCATTTCTTTATAATGCTTTACTTTGTGTCCAAATTTTTAAGTAGTTTGTAACAGTCAGGAATGGGAGAAAGGAGGAAGTGGTATTGCTAACCATTTATTTCAATATTGGAGATTTTCTTTTGGCAAGTCCGTCAAAATTTCTTTCCATGTCTTTTTGGACTAATTAGTATTTAGACTCTAAATTTTATTTCAGCTTATAATTTAAGTTCTGACATGTCTATTCAGAAAATTTGGACCATAAATTTTTTCTTCTTCTTTTTATTATATCCTGAACATGAGTACAAGAGCAACAACCAACACATACTGGAAAGAAGAGTATAATAAAAAAAACTGGAAATTGCTGAGAAACCCAATTTCGGGGTGGGCTTTTATGAAATGCCCACCCACTGGATAAGTTTTATGAAATACCCAGAATTAAGTATTTTCACGTTAAATATTCCAAGATTCCCTTTTAGATGCCACCCGCTAGAAACTGCTATTTTTATAATACCGAAACTACCCCTCCGCGCGAATTGGTCATCTATATGTATTTGAATTCAAAAAACTCAGATCTGGATTGTGATTTTCGTCTTCTTCTTCTTCACTGGAAATCTGAATTCCATTGCTCTCATCTTCAGCAGAGATCGCAAAGATCGTTCGTAGTTTGGTGTGCTTTTCTTCAGTCGAACTCAGATCATCGCTCGTCATCATCATCATCATCTTCATCTTCATCGTGGAGACATTTGAAGTTTTTCGACAATTAGGTCAATTGTGGAGAGAATATCTTTCTTCTTCTTTTCCATCAGAATTATCATCGTTTTGAAAGAAGAACGAAACTCTTTGTTCATGAAAAAAAACTAAATTACACGGAGAATGCCATTCTCCGTTTTATTTAAAACGGAGAATGCCGTTCACCGTCTTAATTTAAACGGAGAATGACATTCTCCGTCTTAATTTAAACGGAGAATGGCCATTCTCCGTGCTACATTAAGACGGAGAATGTCATTCTCCGTTTTATTTAACACGGAGAATGACATATTCTCCGTTTTATTTAACACGGAGAATGGCATTCTCCGTGTTAGTAACACGGAGAATGGTCATTCTCCTGCGTTTTAACACTAGAATGACCATTATCCGTGTTAAATAAAACGGAGAATGTCATTCTCCGTGTTAAATAAAACGGAGAATGACATTCTCCGTCTTAATGTAGCACGGAGAATGGCCATTCTCCGTTTAAATTAAGATGGAGAATGTCATTCTCCGTTTAAATTAAGACGGAGAACGGCATTCTCCGTTTTAAATAAAACGGAGAATGGCATTCTCCGTTTTATTTAACATGGAGAATGACATTCTCCGTTTTATTTAACACGGAGAATGGCATTCTCCGTGTTTCTAACACGGAGAATGGTCATTCTCTTGCGTTTTAACACTGGAATGACCATTCTCCGTGTAAACTAAGACGGAGAATGACCATTCTCCGTCTAAATTATGACGGAGAATGGCCATTCTCCGTGTAACTTTCAGGACGGAGAATGACATTCTCCGTCTTAATTAAGACGGAGAATGTCATTCTCCGTGTTACTAACACGGAGAATGGTCATTCTCCGTGTAAATTAAGACGGAGAATGCCATTCTCCGTGTTACTAATACGGAGAATGACCACCCTCATGTGAAATTAACATTTTTCGTGTTCTAACACGGAGAATGGCCATTCTCCTGCATTTTATGGTCAGCTGAAACTTTGGAGGGCCATAACTTTTGACTGGGAGGTCGAAACGAGGTCCCGTTTGTCGCAAAATGAGCGTATCGTCGAGGAGACTGAAAGTAACGACTTCATCGTTAGACGGCCTTCCGAAATTTTAGATTCGCAAAAAAAATGATGTTTGGACCTCCGTTTTAGCATTTTTGTCGTTTGTCCCAGTCTTTCCGAAATTTTTCGACGAGTTTTTGAAGATTTTTGAGGAGAAAACCTAGATTCGAAAGTGAGCAGCGTAAGGAAGAAGATGAAGTATCGAAACTTTTTTTTAAGAGCAGTTTCGTGGGTGTTTTCAATAAATTAAAAGGAAGGGCAAAAGGGTCATTTGGAACCCGCTTTGGATAAGTTTTTCTAATTCTGGGCACGCGATGAAAGTTTTTTTAGCGGTGGGTTTTACATAAAACTTTTTTAGTTTTTGGGTATTTCATAAATCTAAATAATAAAAATAAAAATCTGTGATCCAAATTTTCTAATTGAATATATCATGACTTAAACTCTGAGCTGGTGCAAAATAATATAGGATCTAAACCTTAATTAGTCTTATCTTTTTCTCTCTTATATTTTTATGTCCTTTAGGCCTTTTTGGTTCGGGGAAAGGAAAAGAAAGGAAAAAAAAAAAAAAATTAATTCTTAGATTTTTTTTTTCTTTTGAAAAATTATAATTTTTATCAATTTTTTCTTTCAAGTATTTGAAAAATCGCACAAAATTAAAAGAAAAAGTGAATAATTGGAAGATAAACATTTATTTTGTCATCCAAAGAAAATAAATGTAATGGCATTCCTTTTTCAACATCGTGATTCCGCGAATGAGAGTATATATGATGATTGGGGAATGAAATGAAAGATCTCTCGTGAGGTGCGCGCGCGGCAGCAATTAAGAAGAAGGTGGAGCTCTGCTTTCCATGCTAACGAAGACCGGTCGCCGACATGAATGGTCCCTAACAAGCTAAGTATCCTTCAAACATGTTTATGCTAAATTCCCCTGTAATAGCCTAGGCCACTGCATAACTCAGTTTATCTTATGTATATCTTTATATAATTAATTTCTTTTAATTAATTTTTTTTTAATTAATAATTTTTTTAAGCCGAATGTATATTCTTACATAGTTAAGATTTTTTCTAAAATCCTTATAATGGTTATCGAATGTATATATCTTAGGTAACAAAATTCTATCAACATATCTATAACAAATTTAAATTTAAATATATTAAATATTTAAATTAACTATATGATATTATATAAACATAATATCTAAAACTGGAAATTGCTGAGAAACCCAATTTCGGGGTTGGTTTTTATGAAAAACCCATCCGCAGGATGGATTTTATGAAATGCCCACGTTAAGTATTCCAAGATTCTCTTTAGATGCTCTGTATTTACAAAATTAATACCATAACTATCCCTCCGCACAAACTCAGATTTGGATTGCGATTCTCTTCTTCTTCTTCTTCACGAGAGATCTGAATTCCATTGCTCTCATATTCAGCAGAGATCGCAAAGATCGTTCGTAGTTCACCGTGCTTTTTTTCCAGACGAACTCCGATCATCGCTCATCTTCTTCTTCTTCTTCTTCTTTTCCGACAATTAGGTCAATTATGGAGAGAAGATCTTCTTCTTTTCCATAAGAGTTAGCATCGTTTTGAAAGAAGAACGAAAACTCTTGAATCTTTATTCATGTCAAATTTCATTCAACAAAACAAAAAATAAAAAATTAGGTTTCTGTCAACTGTTCTCCGTCGATATAACACGAAAAATAGTCATTCTTCTGCATTTTAACAAGGAGAATGTCATTCTCCGTGTAAATTAGGCATTCTCCGTGTTACTAAAACGGAGAATAACATTCTCCGTGTTTCTAACACGGAGAATGGTCATTCTCCTGTGTTTTAACATTTGAATGACCATTCTCCGTGTCATTTAACACGGAGAATGGCCATTCTCCGTGTAATTTAGCACGGAGAATGCCATTCTCTGTACTAAATTACACGGAGAATGGTCATTCTCCTATGTTTTAACACTGTAAATGACCATTCTCCGTGTAAAATAACATGGAGAATGTCATTCTCCGTGTTATTTAACACGGAGAATGACCATTCTCCTGCGTTTTAACACTGGAATGAACACTCCGTGCTAAATTACACGGAGAATGACCATTCTTCGTGTAAATTAAGACGGAGAATGACCATTCTCCGTGTAATTTAGCACGGAGAATGGCATTCTCCGTGTAAATTAAGACGGAGAATGGCCATTCTCCGTGTAATTTAAGACGGAGAATGCCATTTTTGTGTAATTTAGCATGGAGAATGGCATTCTCCGTGTAAATTAAGACGGAGTGCCATTCTCCATGTTACTAACACAGAGAATGACCATTCTCCGTGTAAATTAAGACGGAGAATGACCATTCTCCGTGTAATTAGTACGGAGAATGGCCATTCTTCGTGTAAATTAAGACAGAGAATGGCATGCCATTCTCCGTGTAATTTAGCACGGAGAATGGCATTCTCCGTGTAAATTAAGACGGAGAATGTCATTCTTCATGTTACTAACATATAGAATGGTCATTCTCCGTGTAAATTAAGACGGAGAATACCATTCTCTGTGTTACTAGCACGGAGAATGGCCACCCTCATGCGAAATTAACATTCTTCGTGTTCTAACACGAAGAATGGTCATTCTCCTGCATTTTATGGTCATTTGAAACTTTGAAGGGCCATAACTTTTGACTGGGAGGTCGAAACGAGGTCCGGTTTGTCGCAAAATAAGCGTATCTTCGAGGAGCCTGAAATAAATAGCTTCATCGTTTGTCGGCCTTTCGAAATTTTAGAATCGCAAAAAAAATGATATTTGGACCTCCGTTTTAACACTTTTGCTGTTTGTCACGGTCTTTCCGAAATTTTTCGACGAGTTTTTGAAGATTTTTGAGGAGAAAATCTAGATTCGAAAGTGAGCAGCGTATGGAAGACGATGAAGTATCGAAACATTTTTTTTAAGAGTAGTTTCGTGGATGTTTTCAATAAATTAGAAGGAAGGACAAAAAAGTCATTCGGAATCCTCTTTATATATTTTTTGCTAATTCAGGACACGCGATGAAATGTTATTGCGCGGTAGATTTTTCATAAAACTTTTTCGTTTTTTGGGCATTTCATAAATTTTTCCTATCTAAAAACTCTAACAATATATCTATAACAAATTTTAATTAAAATATATTAAAATTATTTTAATATAATTTAAAATTTTCTATCTAATCTTTCAATAATACCAGATTTTTTTCTTACTTTTTCGTACTAGTATTAATAAGATGCAGGTAGTCTCCTGTTGTTTGTAGTGTCCTATTGTTTGAGTGAGAGTTAGAAGAAAGAAACAAAATTCCCAATTCTTTTGAGGGGCATTCATAATTAGCGTCCACCACCACTCCATCAAAGAGTAGGGAGAAGAAGTAGGTATAAATTAGAAACGAGACCCATTTCCCTTCCATCCTTACAACTGGCCGGCCGGGACACCAGTCATATAAATCATGTTGCCAGGAACATGGAATCACCATCAAACAATTTTCCTTCCTTTTCATTTGTGTGTGATCAAATGTTCCTTTTGTTATGCATGGCATCATTGATTTCTGATCCAATCTGCAGCTGCTACTCAGCTTTCCTACAGTGATGTCCATTTTCTAACTATCATGATAAGTATGTATTTTAGTATCACTAAACATTTACGTTCAGGACCGGCTCATTCACTAGGCAAAAAAAGTAGCCGTTTAAGATCCCACATTTTTAGGGGCCCCAAAGAATACTAGACTCGTGTGTGTGTGTGTGTATATATATATATATATATATATATATATATATATATATATATATATATATATATATATATATATATAGCCACTTCTTATTATATATATATATATAGCCACTTCTTATTCAAATTTCAAAAATTATTAATGAAAAAAGTTTTTAAATCCGTCTATGTAATGTACATAGCGATATATCACTGGTCCCAAGTCTGGATCAAGGACGAGGATTTACGCATAAATTAATATAATAAAATTATATAATTTAATCATGTTTAAATTTTCAAAAAAGGGTCCCGTCTTTGGACTTTTTTGTCTAGGGCCTCCAAACGGCTTGAGACGACCCTGTTTACGTTTTTTAGGTCTACATATTGTCCAAAAGAGAATTTGATCTCCTTATGTAATAATAGAGACCTAAGTGTAAATTTTGAATATTATACAATATCTTAAAACTAAACGAAAATATGTTAGGATGTTACGACATTGTTTACTTCTATTTTGATCTTAGCAACTTCACAACCTTTTCTGACACAATTTGGATGGAAACGACTTCACTTCGCTGACATAGTTAACTATTTAGATGCACTGTAATGGACATTAGAAAGAGATAATCCTCACTTTGGTGCTGCGTGTAATCACATGCAATCCACTTTTCCCACTACAAAATAGACTTTGGACCCCAAATTAAACCTCCTCTACAAGAAAAGAACACAGCCCATCAAAAATTCTTACAAATCTCCTCTCCCCCTCCATAAAGCAAAAATAAAGAGCCCCTCAAAAGCATACAACTACAAATACATACATATATCGCCCACTCCCTTCAGTTCCCCCTCCCCATAGACTAACTATAGTGAAGAAACACTCGAGTGACAACCAAACCAACCTACAAATATAAACACACTCTTACAGTAGTACTTGCTCAAACAGACATGAGAGCTGGAGGTGGCTGCACGGTGCAGCAAGCACTCACCCCGGAAGCTGCAGCCGTCGTGAAGCAGGCCGTGGGCCTCGCGCGCCGCCGGGGCCACGCGCAGGTCACCCCGCTCCACGTGGCCAGCACCATGCTCTCGTCCGCCTCCGGCCTGCTCCGCTCCGCGTGCCTCCAGTCCCACTCCCACCCCCTCCAGTGCAAGGCGCTCGAGCTCTGCTTCAACGTCGCCCTCAACCGCCTCCCCGCCTCCTCTTCCTCCCCCATCCTCGGGGGGGCCCACCACCACCACCACCACCACCACCCCTCCCTCTCCAATGCGCTCGTCGCGGCCTTCAAGCGCGCGCAGGCGCACCAGCGCAGGGGCTCCATAGAGAGCCAGCAGCAGCCGCTGCTGGCCGTCAAGATCGAGCTCGAGCAGCTCATCATCTCCATACTCGACGACCCCAGCGTCAGCCGCGTCATGCGGGAGGCCAGCTTCTCCAGCACCCAAGTCAAGGCCAATGTCGAGCAGGCCGTAGTCACCTCTCTCGAGATAGTAGTTGCACCCGCCGCCGCAAACCCTAGCAAGCCCAAGGAGGTGGTCGCTGGCAGGTACTCGACGATGACCGCACCAACAGACCCTTGCGAGGCCGTGACGAGCGTCGTCGAGGGGATGCTGAGAGCCAGCAGGAGGAGCGTGGCGGTGGTAGGGGAGTGCTTGTCCTCCGCCGAGGGAGTGGTGAGGGGGGTGATGGATAGGGTTGAGAGAGGGGAGGTTCCGGAGGTTCTGCGGGACCTTCAGTTCATAACGCTCCCGCTCTTCTCCTTCCGGAGCTTGGGGAGGGAGGAGGTGGAGCGGAAGTTCGGGGAGCTGAGGTGCCTCGTCAAGAGCTGCTGCTCTGTGGGGAGGGGGAGAGGGGCTGTCCTTTACTTGGGAGACCTCAGCTGGGCTGCTGAGTACTATAGGGCTGCCGCCGACAACGAGAGGGGCTACTACTGCCCTCTGGAGCATGTGATCATGGAGATCAGAGGGTTGGTCGGCTGCGGCGGCGGCGGAGGAGGAGGGCTTTGGGTGATGGGGGTTGCCACTTACCAGACCTACACGAGGTGCAGGACTGGGAACCCTTCACTGGAGGCTCTCTTGGCTCTCCAACCCCTCACCATTCCTACTGTTGGCCTGGAGTTGACCCTCAACTGTGATAGGTATCATCATCAATATATATCAACAATATCTTTGATATTCAACATTAATTTTGTAGTTATTTGTAGTTTCGATTTAGTTTTTAATCGATTTATTACATCGATTTCGCGCTTGAGATCCATGAACTTTAATGTGAAAAGTTTTGATCCTTATATTCTCTCTTCTTTTAACAGTTTTATGAACATTATCAACAACAACACATTTGGTTCTTCGAGACTATATTGCACTTTCGAGCACCATGCTTTTTGAAGTAGCTCACTTTGAGTTGTTTACTAATTAGCATATGCTGCAAAGCTCCTCATTACAGTACTGTCTACATTCTTTCCTAGCTATGGCAGTGATTCAAGTAAAAGCAAGAGAAGTGGAGATGGTGTAGCAGCTCGTTGGCCTTTGTTAGAGGATGGGATGCGGTATCGGCTCACTTGCTGCAGCGATTGTTCGATGAGGTTCGAGGGCGAGGCGCGGGGCCTGCCGAAAGCTTCTTCCAGCAGCAGCCATGGCTCGATGATCACCTCAACTCTCCCTTCGTGGCTCCAACAGTACAAGGAGTCAGAGAACAAGCAGAGAGCAACAAGTAGTAATGATCAGGTATTTCTAGGGATAGGTTAGCTAGCAACGATAGCGCATGCCATTGTGAACTCCTAGTAATCATCTCTCTTTTTTGTACTGTAGGAATCTCTACAGCACCTCTGCAACAAGTGGAACTCGATATGCGACTCGACCCACAAGCGGCGACACTGCTCGTCCGAGATCACCCTTCACTTCTCTTCGGCCGCCTCGCCGTCTTCTTCGTTAGTCTCCTCCTCCTACGACCGCCAATCGTGGGCCGGTACCGCCAGACAGTGGAAAGAGCAGTCTCTCTGGATTCCCGAGACCGTCGAGGAGGATTCGGGACACAGCTCAAGGCTCTTCTACTTACAAGAGCACAAGAGCCAGAGATCGGAGGAAAACCCTAACCCTAACCCCGACCCCAACTCGACTTCTAATTCGAGCGGTACGATGGAGATGGAAACGGAGTATCTCCCGAGGTTCAAGGAGGTCAGTGCCGAGAACTTGAAGATCCTGTGCAACGGGCTGGAGAGGGAGGTGCCGTGGCAGAAGGCCATCGTCCCGGAGATAGCAAGCACCGTCCTGCAGTGCCGATCGGGGATGCTGAGGAGGAAGGAGAAGTCGAAGCTGGCGAGGGCCAAGGAAGAGACGTGGCTGTTCTTCCAAGGAGGAGACGCCGAGGGCAAGGAGAAGATGGCGAGGGAGCTAGCGAGCCTCGTCTTCGGTTCTCATACCAGTCCTGTTTCCATTGGGCTCAGCAGCTTCAGCTCATCGAGTCGGTCGGATTCTACCGACGATCATCTGCGGAACAAGAGGTCAAGATCCGAAGCGAGCCACGGCTATCTCGAAAGGTTGTTCGAAGCAGTCCGCGAGAACCCTCACCGGGTGTTCCTTGTGGAAGACGTCGAGCAGGTGGATTCGTACTCTCAGATGGGTATCATAGCTGCCATGGAGAGTGGCAGGATGCTCGGCTCCAACGGAGAAGAAGTCGGTGTCGGGGACGCAATCATCATATTGAGCTGCGAAAGTTTCGACTCGAGATCAAGAGCTTGTTCTCCTCCCGTTAGGCAAAGGATGGGAGATGAGGAAGGGAAGGTCGATGAAGATGGTGATGGCAAAGAGACAGGCTCATGTGTTTGCTTGGATTTGAACCTTTGCGCTGTCGATGAGGACGATGACTGTTCTTTCGACGGCGTCGGGCTTCTTGAATCAGTAGATAGGGCTTTCTTCTTCAAGTTGCCAGAGGACTTGTAATTTGTGAGGGTACTCTTTGTTTGTAAGAGATTAGTTCTTTGATTTCCCATGTTTCCTAGTTTTGTAATTTTTTATATGTGAATTTTCAGATTAGAGTATATATATAGAAAGTTTGTGGGTTTAAGTAGGTCTTGTACCTAAGAAAAGAGCACTCCTAAGAAAAACATATAGGTCTAACCATCTTCTATAGCATTTCATGGATAGAAAAATGCTACTTATCCCTCCAAAAATATTCTTTCAAAGTATTCTTCCTCATGGGACAACTTACGTATAATCTGACATGGCAATCGGCAAAATTTTTTTAAAATTAAAATAACATTTAAATTAAAATTAAAATTAACATTAACATTAAAATTAATATTAAAATTAAAAGTTAAAACTAAAATTAACATTAAAGTTAGCATTAACATAATATTTAAATTAAATTAAAATTAAAATTAATATTAACAGTAATATTAATATTAACATTAATATTAACATTAAATTTTTTGGGTAATTAATTTTTTCAATTAGAATTTACCGTGTCAGCTGACATGTCAGATGTCGTAAGCTACTACTTAAGGAGAAATAGTTTAAAAAGATATTTTGGAGATACGAATATCATTCCTCTTTATGAATATTATTATATTAATTTGAATAAAGATATTCATCCCTCCAAAATAAACCCCCCCCCCTCCCAAATAAATAAATTAATATATATTATACTCGTGTTAACAGAAAATGCTAAATGATACCCCTATTCTCTCCCTCCTATCTCCTCGGCAGTGGTGCAGGGGGGGGGGGGGGGGGGGGGGGCGGCGGAACGGTTGCGCAGTGGAGGGACGATGGAACGAGGGCACGACGGGGCAGGAGGCGCGGGTGGTGTTGGTGGAGACGGGAGGAGAGAATGGTACTTTAGTCAAAAAATATTTTTTTAACAAAAAACTTAACCTCTTACTGATGGAAAGTACTAAGTTAAAAATATTCAATAATTGATAGTATCAAATTGTCGAGTAGCAAAATTTAGAGTATCAATCTGAAAAACTGAAAAAGTTAATGATATCAAGTAAAAATTTAACCAATAATTACCCAACTAATTAATTAAATCTGATATGTGAAACACTTAAAAGAGAGCAAACTATCTCAATTTAACCCTACAACAACAAGGCAAAACACGGATAGAGGCAAGAAGAAACAAAGAGCATTGCTACGAAGGAGAACGTGGAGCCTCCTAAATCAAAGGATACTCATCTTAGTACCAAAATAATATTTGGCTCGCTCTGGTCGTGCACCCCCGGTACGAAAATAATATTTGATATTTGGCTCGTTCTGACCGTGTACCCGTTGTGAACACACGACGCAACGGTCAGAGGAGCCAAATTTACAAAATTTTAGTCCATTTTCAATAAAGTAGTTCAATTTTTATAAAATTTGGTTCGGTGAAACTGATTCGACCGATCAAATACTCACATGTATGTCACGGACTTAGTATTTTTGCCTACACTTCGAACCGTGCCAGTCTTCCTCAAATGTTTAGCTAGATCACTAAGGCAAAAATGAAAACAATGTGAAACAAAAGAGAAAGATTGGAAGATTGAAAATTTTCTGTACTAGAGAGAGTTTACAACTTCTTGGGTGGTGAGGAACAAATGAGTCTCCCACTTATTTACTGTGCCTCAAAAGATTTACATGAACCTTCTTGAACCAACATATTCCAGAGATTATTCTAGAAAATATTCTCGGACCTAGATATTTTCAAGGAAGCTTCTAGAACATCTAGAAAGATCATGAGTCTTCAAGAATATTTCACCATTTTCTATAGAATTATGGAAGCTTTAAGTAATACCCGGTTCTAAAGGGTTATGCAGATCCATCTCGGTGGGACGAAAAACCTTGAATGTGATAGGTAGCTATACAATAATTGTCACGCCCCGGTACCGTAGGACCGATTGTCCTCGCTAAGGCGTGATGCCGCACGAGCCTAGATTGCGCTCGTGTAAGGCCAAGTCCAGAAACTGTCACGCCCCGCTCCCGTAGGAGCGATCGTCCTCGCTAAGGCGTGATGCCGCACGAGCCTAGATTGCGCTCGTGCAAGGCGGGTTCCATAACGGCCGATTTCAGCGGCTGCGACGAGATCATCGCACAGAAGTCCCAAGGAGAGACATTGAATAATAGCAGCGGAAATTAAGAACAAAACATAAGTCATTTAAAGGAAGCTCTTTATTGATACTGGGTCAAAGATTACAATGGGCGCAAGGCCAAGATTACAAGTCACTCAAGCTCACTATTATCACATTACAAGTCACTCAGCTCTCTCTCATCTCTCAATACATGTCTTGAGCCAGCGGATGCTTTGGAAGGCGACGTCCATACATTATGTCTCGTATAAGTCTTGAATCCATACGGTCGCACGCTTCGAATCGCCAAAGAACTCCGTGCCTTGACGCATCCAAGCGAGCTGCGCCACGAGCTTCTACCTGTGCCTGCACATGTGTCACGCCCCAGAACCAGAATACTGGAGAGCGGGGGAGTGACTCAGCCAGCTATGTATTACGGATAGATGAATACCGTATAATACGATCAATGCTGTCTAACCAGACGAGGGGGTGCATACTACATGAAAGTCTTACTATGGTCACTTCACATCTATTGTCTCAATCATTCAAACAAGAAACAGTAATAAAGAACATGTAAGATAAAGCAGTAAGGCGTCCCAAACGCTTAGTCAAAATGTTCTTGAGATCTGGCTTTACAAAACATAGTCAGATGGTATAGTAACATGTACACAATTGTTATCAACTGCAGTCAGACTTAGTTACAATTATGCAAGAGTAAGTACAAGACAATCCGACTAACATGTCGGTGCCAAACGGCTAAGTATAAAGTAAATAACAAAACGAGCGGTGAAGTAAGGAACCCACTCGAGTCCTCCTGCGATCATTCCCCTAGTATTGACCATCGTGGAGGTAGAAGTAAGCTGGATCCTCGTGGGCTGGCTCTAAATCTGGCCATGCAAAACCAGAGAGGTTAGACCTCTAATAGCAAGTACCACAAGGGAGCACGATATGAAGAATTAAACCAGTAAGTAAGAGAATATAATAATAGATCTCTGCTTTTCACTAGGATTCACATAACATTACGACACTTCGAACCAATCTCCCAACCAAACAAGGACAGAAGTTGGCCCGTCATGTCCTGACATTCTGATCATCTCAGTTAGGCAACAGAGTAGGTACAGTACACAAACAAATCATCTTGAACGGCCAATCAACTACTACGGCTTGCTATTATGAGTCCCAAGTTATCCTGGAATTATGCAAATAGGGATTCCTCAGTTCTTACTATGTGCAAGCAAGGCTAGTCTATCCAATCAATCAATTACGCCAATCATGTAATTAGACGAGTCCCAGCGGGACGCCCGCCGTTAATATATCATGTACAATAGTATAAGCAGATACCGTTCCCTGCCCGTGTGACAGATTTACAGTATCTGTGGGAACCAGCCGGCCTGTCGGGCACTACTAGTCCCAAGAGGGCTGCCATGTAAGAACTCAGGAATCCATTCTCTCCATGCCATCATTATTTTATTTGACTTAATAGTTTCTACGTTGAGTGAAGTTCCATGCCGTGGATCATGGTCATTCAAATGAGTACTTTTGTACGGGATACGATATGCGCAACTCTACAACGATACCCGTGCGGCTATGTTGTAGGTCTTACATAGCGTAATGCAACAATCAAATCTAACCACGGAGTAATCATGTCTTGACCATAAAGTACACATACTGTTTTTGTAAGATAAATAAAAATAGATAAATAAATAATTTGAAGCCTGTATGTGCCTGTATGCCAATATTCGGGATCGGCTAATCGATTGCAATAGTTTATTACATGAACGTGTCTCATTCATTCAATTCAATAAGATGACTAGCCAGTCTCTTAGTTCCAACTAGGAACGCATGATCAATTATTAGTCAATGTCACGATCATTATCAATGGTGACAAGGCATGAAAGTCAAATTGTATTCAGTGGAGTCGAGTCTACGACTCTCAGGGTTAAGTTCCAGTCAATCTGGGTATCCATGGATCAATCAAGACACATGACACATTCTATACAACCATATGTATTAAAGTATTAACATATCATGATTTATCAAGTTCATGCCAAAAGGCATGAGAATTTAATAGAAGACTTATCATGCCATCATTAGATGAATAAGTTATAGAACAAATGAAAACACTCAGGTCAGGAAGTCACGCCAACAAGTCTATGCTAAGGCCAACAAGTCACGTCAAGTCTAGCAGGTAGGAGTGAGCGTAAAAAGTGGTGAGCGTGAAAAATGTGATAAGAAATTCACGCACGCACAGTGTGAGCGTGAAAAGCGTGATAAGAAATCCACGCACGCACGCAAAGACGTGAGCGTAACTCAAAATTCACGCTAACACGTAAAGGCGTGTGCGTGACTAAAAATTCACGCACGCATGCAAGGACGTGTGCGTGACTAAAATGTCACGCTGGCACGTAAGGACGTGAGCGTAACTCAAAATTCACGCTGACACGTACAGACGTGAGCGTGACTAAAAATTCACGCACGCATGTAAGAACATGAGCGTGACTAAAATTCACGCTAACATGTAAGACATGAGCGTGACTAAAATTCACGCTAACATGTAAGAACATGAGCGTGACTAAAATTCAGGCACGCACGTAAAGACGTGAGCGTGACTGAAAATTCACGCTGGCACGTAAGAACGTGTGCGTGACTAAAACTCACACTAAGTTGGGAGATCAAAACCCATGGTCAACCGAAAACACAACCACTTAGATCTGTAAGAAACGAGCCAAGGAAATCAAAAATGCCAAATACTAAACTCTCTCAGAATCATGAGAGGAAGAGAAATGAACCATAAAAATGGTTCTCCAAGTGGAAGCAAGAAGCAAGATTGCACTTGCCTGCTGTTGGGTTGGTGGAGAGAGTGATGAGGAAGAAGAAGAAGTAATGGTGAAGGAGAAGTTATGAGGAGAGAGAAGAGGATGGGGGCTTAAATAGGAAGGGTGGTGGTAGGTGGGGTTATTGGGTCGGGTTTAACCGGGTTCATCCAAGGCCAACCCGAAAGCAAAGCAGAGAGGTTAAAAGCAGAAAATAAAATTGCAAGAAATAAAATACAGATAATTAATTAACATAAAATTTAAAGGAATTTAAATACAGGATAATACATGATAAATACTAAATAAATATATATATATGAGTTGCACATGTATAAAAATACGCATCCTGGGAACGGGGAGTGACATCTCTACCCACCTTAGAAAAATTCCGTCTTCGGAATTTCAAATCCAAGCAGGTAGAAATATCGAAGCTAAACTAATACAAGCAATTCTAGTGAGCAAGCAATCATTTTTACCATATCAAAAGCAAGTACTATATATGTAAATTCATCATTCTACGATATCAAGTAGCTCTACCCATAAGGTGATAAGCATGAAGAATCAGGACAATCAAGGTATACAGAAAGAGATATACCTTGTGAGTCAAACAGGTGTGGATACCGTGATCGGATATCATCCTCACGTTCCCACGTTGACTCTCCCAAGGAGTGATGACCCCAAGCAATACGGACAAGACTAATTGTTCGGTTCTTAAGTATCTTCTCTCTTCGGTCCAAAATGGACACAGGCTGTTCCTCGTAAGACAGGTTGGTACCAACAACCAGCTCCGAATGATCGAGGACATGGCTTGGGTCCGATACATACCTACGTAATTGAGATACATGAAACACGTCATGCACCTCTCGTAACGAAGGTGGGAGGGATAAACGATAAGCAACATCGCCTATCCGATCAAGGATAACAAATGGGCCCACGTACCGCGGACTCAATTTCCTGCGAACGCCAAATCTAATGACCCCACGAGTAGGTGAGATCCGCAAGAATACGTGGTCCCCAACAGAGAACTCTAACGGCCTACGATGCTGGTCCGCCCAATGACGATGCCTGTCCCGCGTAATTCGAAGTCGCTCTCTAATTCTCTTAACCACTTCAACCGTCTGAACAATCATTTCTGGGCCTAACATTTTCCTCTCTCCGATATCATCCCATGCAAGCGGCGACCTGCACTTCTTACCATATAGTGCTTCAAATGGCGCCATCTGAATACTGGCTTGATAACTATTGTTGTATGAGAACTCGACTAAGTGCAGGTGACTCTCCCAAGACCCTCCAAAATCTAGAGTGCAAGCTCGCAACATGTCTTCTAAAGTCTGAATCGTTCTTTCTGATTGTCCATCCGTCTGCGGATGGTAGGCCGTGCTAAACCTTAACTTGGTACCCAGACTATGTGTAATGTCCCAAATTCGTGATACGTATTTAGTGTACGTATACGTGTTTTGGACCCATATTTTGTTTTATTTTAGTCATGATTAGTTACCTTGGTTTATTTTGCATTGGCTTGGTTTTATTGGCATGAACAGTTCAATTGGTTTAATGGTCTATTGATTTATTTTTTGGATTAGTGAGGCTGGTTTATTTCATGATTCATTTGGTTTAAATTGCTAGAGAGAAAGTTTATTGGCCTTGACTTGGTTTACCTTGGTTTATTTTGGCTTGGTCTATTTTGGGTTGTCATGGAGAACCAACCCCACCCCTATTATAAATATCAACTTCTCTCTCTCTCCTCATTATTTTCTTCATCTTCTTCCTCAAGCTTCTTCCTCTCCACCACCACCACCCACCTAGGCAAGTGCATCTTGCTATCACTTGAGGGCTATATTTTATTTGTCCAATAGCTTTATTAGCTCATTTTGAGCAACATTAGAACTTGGGTTTTCTCCATTTGGAGCTTGAAATTTTGTAGATCTAGGTTTGAAGTATTTTTGAATTTTGGTGGATTTGATCTATGAAACTTGTTCATTTTCATGTTTTGATTGTTCCAAGTTGAAGAGAATTGAATTTTACACAAGTTAGACCCTTGCAAAGTTGGATTTGGACTTAATTTGACCTAGTTATGGTCTTTTGAAGTTTTGAATTTCCATGGCCATTTGCTCTCAGCTTTGGAGAAGATGACCTTCTGTCCCGGGCGCAATCCAGTCAGCCCAGCGCTCCTTAGCCTGGCGCAGTTCAGCTTGCCCAGCCCTGCGCTCTTTAGCGCTGGCACAATTCATCCAGCTAGCCCAGTGCCTCTTGGTGCTGGCGCAATCCATCGCAGCGCAGTCCAGTGCTGGCGCAATCCATTGCTGCGCAGTTCATCGACTGCGCAACCTATTGCTGCGCAATCTATTGTTGCGCAGTTCAGCCCTGCGCAATCTAGCCCGGCGCAGTCCAGCTTGCCCCTTCCTGCGCAATCCATTTCCCTGCGCGCTTGACCCAGCGCAGTCCAGCCCCTGCGCGATCCAACTCTCGCGCAGTTCATTCCTTGCGCACTCTAACCCATGCGCAATCCATTGTTCATGTTGATTTTGTTTTAATCCTCTAGGCTTGGCTTCTCTTCAATGGATTGGAGTTTTGAGATCTTATTTCACATGACACGACTGCTTGACCCCAACACTACCTGGTACGGTTTTTGATGAATTGCTCATGACTAATATGGTTTCTGATTTCTGTGATTTATGATCCGGGTACTTTTTGGTCTTCTTGATAGTGACCCGATGGGATGCACACTTGACTTGTAACCGGTGATTCATATTAGTCCCGTATATGGATATTTTATTAGATATTTTACGCCCATTTTATATCCTTACGCCTTTTTATGAACTTGATAATCATGGATTTATTTAATATGTTTGGAATGATAACTTGATATGGTAGACTTGACATGATAGACTTGACATGCTATACTTGGCATGATAAACCTGACCTGACTTGATAGTGGCCCGTGGCGGCGCACTCTTGACATGTACCTGACCTGACTTGACTTGACATGATAATCATGACCTGATAGTGGCCCGTCGTGGCGCACTCTAGACTAGTACACTTGACCTGATAACCTGACATGTTATATCTTGAACAGCTGTTACGACGGCTACCTGACATGACATGACCAGTATAATTAATCCTGACACCGTGGGCGATTGTACTTGTATAAATAATCCAGTCCTGTCTTGCATCATGTCTAGGACATGTATCCCTGAGTACCACGGTCAGGGGTACATATTGAAATAAACTAAGGTTAATGACTAGTATAATTCACTAGACATGAAGAGATGTTCCCCAGTTACAGGCAATCCCGTTATCCCGGCCGCAAATGTTTGGACTTGTAGCCTGCCGACGAGTAGGGCACATTTCCAGTCCACTGTTATGTGGGGCACCCACCATTGTCACTTGAATGATTGAACTCTATTGTCACTCTAATGCATTGTACTCTCTGAATTGTCACTATAATGATTGCCTGGATAACCTGGATAGCTGCAGGGCCTGTGACTACTTGGAGCATCTCATTGCATCTTGCTAGTAACTAGGATTGTGATAACCCTAGTTAGTTAATGTAGAAAGCCGTAGGCAATGATTGGCCGTGATTGATTGGATGGAGTCTAGTCCAGTTTAGTATTGTCTAGAAGTGATCGATTGCAAGATTGTACCAGCATGATTGAATGATTGTCACTCTAGATTGTCACTATAATGCTTGAACACTATTGTCACTCCAGATTGTACTATCCTGATTGTACCCTTCATTTTCACTTTCATCATTGTCTTCTTTTCATATATATTGTCCAGCTATATTTTATTTAACATGATGCTTCTCTTAATTATTTTCTCTGATTGGGACAAGTGCATTGGTAGTGCGCGAACCCCAATCTGTGTTACTTATTGTTTTCTTACATGTTGAATGCTAATGAATTGCTGGTTTTAGTCCTTAAGTGAAGCCTCCTTTGTGGCACTTGCTCTTTCTGGGGTCTGACCCAGCTGGTTTTGTATGGCCAGATACCGGAGCAGCACCAAAGGATCTACCGGATTTCCAGCCAGATGGTGGCCACTAGGCGGAACCATGGCAACGAGTGGGTTTCTTTTGTTCTCCCACTGTAATATTGTAAATTATCCTTTTGAGGCGTTTAGCCGACGAGCAAGTGTTAGCTCGGTTGCAGTTTTACTTATTGTCTGCCTACGGGCTGTAACATGATTGACAAGCCCCGGGGGTTGATCATGTATGACTGAACTCTTGCTAGTCCTTACATTTTGTACGACTAGCTTCATGATCATCTGATATGTAATATTTGGGACGCCTTATATTTATGTATTTGGAGATCTGACATCTTGTAATTATTATTAGTTGGTTGAGATTGAGACAATAGGCTATTTTATGACCTTAAGAGACTGATGGCTTGTAGATAAACCCTCACATATCTAGACAGCCGTGACCGTATGGTGAGATGGATTCTATTTCATCATACGTAGCTGGCTATGTCCGCCCCCGCTCTCCAGTATTCTGGTTCTGGGGCGTGACACTATGATGTAAGCTCTTCCAGAAATGTGATGTAAAGCGGGTATCTCGATCCGACACAATACTGACAGGGACTCCACGCTGCCTGACTATCTGTTGCATATACAACTCTGCCAACTTTTCTGTAGATTGCCCTACTCTGAAAGGGAGAAAGTGTGCTACCTTCGTAAGTTGGTCCACTATTACCCAAATAGCGTCCTTACCACTTGGTGATCTCGGTAAACCGGTCACAAAGTCCATTGTAATATGCTCCCATTTCCATTCCGGGATAGGAAGCGGTTGCAATAACCCAGCTGGCCTCTGCTGTTCTGCCTTCACTTGTTGACATACCAAGCAACGGGAAACAAATCTAGCTATCTCCCTCTTCATCCCGTTCCACCAGAAATGCTGCTTGATATCTTGGTACATCTTGGTCCCTCCAGGGTGAATAGAATACTGAGAACTGTGAGCTTCTGCCATAACCTCCTGCCTGATATCTCCACTAGGCACACATAGACGTGATCCGAACCTAAGTGTGCCATCTTCATGAATTCTCATCTCCTTCCTGAGTCCTGACTCACATTCTGCCCTAAGCTTCTGAATCCTTGGATCTTGTGCCTGAGCTGCCTTGATCCTGCCTACCAAGTCAGATTGAACTTGCAGACTTGTTAGAACCCCTACATCACTAGAAAGTATAACTTCGATGCCCATCTCCTGAAGGTCTTCTAAGATATGCCTCTGTGTTGTCAACATAAATGCGTCGCCTCTCCTGCTAAGAGCGTCTGCTACTACATTAGCCTTGCCTGGATGATACTGAAGCTCCACGTCATAATCCTTAATCAACTCCAACCATCTTCTCTGCCTCATGTTTAATTCCTTCTGAGTAAAGATGTACTTCAGACTTTTATGGTCTGTGTACATGTCCACTCGGTCACCATATAAGTAATGCCTCTATAGCTTCAGAGCAAACACTACTGCCGCTAACTCCAAATCATGAGTTTGGTAATTCTTCTCGTGGTCCCGAAGCTGCCTAGATGCATATGCTATCACCTTTCCATGTTGCATAAGGACACATCCAAGTCCTTTACCTGACGCATCACAATATACTGTAAAACCTCCGGTTCCAACTGGCAATGTAATAATAGGTGCTGATATCAACTTCTGCTTCAAAGTCTCGAATGATGCCTGACATTCTGCCGTCCAAACGAATGGTATATCCTTCCGGGTCAAGCGGGTCATGGGTGCTGAAAGCCTTGCAAAGTCTGACACAAACCTTCTGTAATATCCTGCCAATCCCAAGAAGCTCCGCACATCTGCTACGGTCTTGGGTACTGGCCAACTTTCTACTGCTTCTATCTTCTTGGGATCTACTGCTACTCCAGCTCCTGATATGATATGACCCAAAAATGAAATGTGATCCGACCAAAACTCACACTTGCTGAGCTCGGCATACAATTGGTTCTCTCTCAGAACCTGTAACACTTTCCTGAGGTGGTCTTCATGCTCCTCTTCACTATCAGAGTATACGAGAATGTCGTCAAGAAACACAACGACAAACTGATCTAAATATGGCATAAAGATGTGATTCATCAAATCCATGAATATTGCTGGAGCGTTGGTCAAACCAAACGGCATTACTAAGAATTCATAATGCCCATACTTCGACCTGAATGCTGTCTTGGGAATATCTTCCTTCCTAACCCTCACCTGATGGTACCCTGAACGAAGATCTATCTTGGAGAAAACTCTAGCTTTGCTCAACTGATCAAATAAGTCGTCGATCCTGGGTAATGGGTACTTGTTCTTTACTGTTGCCGCGTTAAGCTTCCTATAGTCATTGCACAATCTGGATGACCCATCCTTCTTCCCCACAAGTACCACTGGTGCTGCCCATGGTGACACGCTAGCTTGGATGAACTTCTTCTCCTTCAGTTCCTCTATATACTGATATACCTTGGCCTGCTCTGAATTCGCCATTCTGTAAACTCGATCTGATATCGGTTTAGTTTCTAGTGCCAATTCTATACTGAACTCAATATCCCTAACCGGTGGTAGACCTGGAAGTTCTTCAGGAAACACGTTTAGAAACTCTTCAACTACCTTCGGAATCTGAACTTCTTCCATTGTCGCTATTACTCCCTGCTCTTGCTGAGTTGCCTCTGATCTGACTAAGGTGAATCTCTTCATGCCTGGAATATCAAAAGATACACTCCCTCTACGACAATCTATTGTCGCATGACTGTCTTTCAGCCAGTCCATGCCTAGGATAACGTCAAAATTTCCAATAGGAAATTCTATCAACCGGGCGGATAAGGAATGCCCGCAAACTACAACACTACACGCTAGAATAACTCTACTGACTCCTACGAGCCCATTACCAGTGAGTATATTTAACCTCCCTGGCAATGCCTCAAACTCCATTCCTAGTCGTGTCACAAATTGTGCAGATATAAATGAATGGGATGCTCCTGAATCAAACAATGCTACTGCGGGATATGAGGCAACGAGAATGTTACCTGCCACAACATCTCCCGATGCCAATGCCTCCTCCAAGGACAGAGTGAATGCCTGCCCTCGACCTCCTTGCTGATTCCCATGCTGCGGCCTAGCCTGATGCTGCTGCTGGACCCTTTCTTGATGAAGTTGGGGTGGTCTACGCTGGTGTTGCTGCATCGGCGGTCCTTGCTGCCGAAACATCTGAGCCTGCGAACGCTGTGCCAACGGCCTTACTGCCACTGCTGGTCCTCGATACTGGCCTGCCCCTGGTGCTGGCAGAGCAGGAAACTGTTGCCCTGGTCCTCCTGACCTCGAATTCATGGGACATGTGGTAACCTGATGGTCTGGATTTCCATATATCAGACACAGTCCATTTAATGTCTGACACACATCTCTAGTGTGTCCTATCTTTCCACAATAAGTGCAGCCCGTCGGGGGTTGCTGGTTCTTCCTCTGTTGCTGTTGCTGCTGCCTGGGTGGTGGTGCTGGTCCTCGTATTGCCACATCGTGGATACGAATGCCAGTGGATGGTGTTGTTGTTCGGGGCGCTGCTCCCCCTCCTTCAATCTGACTGTGGGATCTCTTCTGACCCCCAGTCCTTGTCGCAAGCCTCTGAATGGTGATCTCATGCCTTCGAGTTGCCGTCAGTACTTCGTCAAAAGTTTGGTAATTGTGCCCCTCTATCAATTGCAAGAGTTCAAGATGAAACCCTTGCTGAAACTGTGATGCCCGTAGTCCGCATTACGTATTGGAAATACGTGTACGTATTTCGGGCTCGTATTTTTGGTTTGTCATAATTAGTTAGCCTTGGATTTTTATTTTTATTTTTTTTTGCATATTGCATTTGCATGGTTCATCATGGCATGGCATTGGCTTGGTTTGGTTCGGTTTAGTGGGTTTGGCTTGGTTGGGTTTTATGTGGAGAACCACTCCCACCTACCACCATTTCCACCATAAATATCTATCCCACTCTCTCTCTCTTCCATTATTACTCATTACTCATTTTTTCTTCTCCATCTTTACTCTTCACCTACCAGGAGAGAGTGGAGAGCTTAGGCAAGTGTATCTTGCTTCATGGAGGAACCCCATTTTTTATTGTTCCATTATTTTTCTCATAAGTTTCTAACCCACTTTAGTACTTGTCATTTTTTCATTCCCATGGTTAAATTTTTGTAGATCTAGTTTTGTGGTATTTTTGGTTCCCAGGACTTTTGGTCCATCACACTTGCATATTTTGCTAGTTGATGGTTCCATGTTGTAGAAATTTCGTTCTACCCCATTTTGACCTATGGAAGTTCAAATTTGAACTCCTGTGGGAAATTGGGTGGTGTGGAGAAGCCATGGTATTTTCCATGAACCTCTCTTCAGTTGGCAACAAATTGTTGCTGGCTTGCATTTGTTTTGGCCGCAGGAGTCTTGCCTAGCCGTATCGACATGGCAGCATTAATTATTTTCTGGCATGATGGCACTTAATAGCAAGCATAGTAATTTGGACAAGACCTAATAATTAATTGTCACGTGCAGCTTGCAATTGTATGCACATAATATAGTGATTGAGCCGCATGTACTTGCTGGCCTTAACACTCTTGGCCACTTGAAGAAGTTCAGCCGCATGCAAGCCTTCCTTAAGCTGGCCGCATGGCATTAATTGCTCGTAGTAGCCGCATAAGGTTAGGAAATACATTACCTTAATGCAAAGCTGACCCCTTTTAAATGCATCCTTAATGCATTTGTCCTATTCATGCTTTAATGCTTTGGATGCTTTGATTTAAAGCATCCTGGAACACAAAGCCGCATAGGCATTAATTTAATGCTTAATTGAATGCATTCTTCAAATGCATTAATGCACGTATGGTATTACAATGCATATTTTAATGCATTCTCATCCTCTGATGCATTAAAGCACAAATTGTATTATAATGCCTATTATAATACATTCTTATTCATTCTCATTCTCTGATGCATTTATTAATGAAATCTTCAATGCCTTAATGCATGGCCGCATGGGTCAGCAAGCTTGGCTTGCTTAATATTAGGAAGCATGGCCGCATGCTTTGCTTGCTAAATAATTAAATGCATAGACGCATGGGTTCTTCTAGCAAGCTTGCTTGCTTACATTAAATGCATAGCCGCATGGCTACATTGGAATGGCATTTATTACTAGCATTATATTAGTCTTGCTTGCATTTGCATGCAACCACAGAGCCGCATAAGAAAATTATTTTTAATAAGTAGTTGCTTGTTTGTAATTTCATGCAAGCAATGTGAGAGTGAGCCGCATGGATATTTATAGTATTAATATTGTTTAATGCAGAGCTGCATGGCCTTTGGCCATTAAATAATATTGTTTGCATCTTGCAATTTTGCATGGAACCTAAGGTGAGCCGCATAGGCTTTCTTTCCCCCACTATTTAATATTTTGGCCACGTGAACTATTACTTGAAGGGTTCACATGTACCTTTTCTTAATTGCATTAATTGTGGGGGTCCCACATAGCTTTTTAGTTGACTTGCTTGCTGAAGTGGGAGTTTGCATTAATAAGGGTCCCACTATCTTTTGTCTTATTTGATTTTAAGGTCTATTTATTGTTTCCTGGCCGCATGGGTGGCCTCCCACTCTCTTTGACCGCATGTTTGTTCTCCCACTTTTGGACCGCATGGGTCCCACTTTGATTGTTTAATATTTTATTTGTCTGAATTGTGGACAGAATTTCTTCCCACTCCTAACATAAAAGTTGTAGAGTTTCTCCTTGACTTCAAGAATATATATATTATATTATATTATTATTTTAATTGCTCAAGTTTCTCTCCTCCTTGATAATGGCATGACTTGATGGTGACCCGTCGTGGTGCACTCCCGACATGATAACTTGACCTGACAAATTTGACATGATAACTTGACATGATAAATCTTGATAGTGGCCCGCCGTGGCGCACTCTTGACATGATAAATCTGACATGATACTTCTCGAAATGCTGTTGCGACGGCTAACACGACTTGACAAGATTGAATAACTTGGACACCGTGGACGATTGTGCTTGTACAAATGAACCCGTCTTGTCTTGCATCATGTCTAAGACGGTGATCCCTGAGTACCACGGTCAGGAGGCACCCACTGAAATCGACTAAGGCTAATCACTAGAATAATCCAGTAGTCATGAAGAGATTTCCCCAGCTACAGGCAATCCCGTTATCTGGGCGCCCCACTTGGGATCTGTAGCCTGCCGTCGATGTCACGCCCCAGAACCAGAATACCGGAGAGCGGGGGCAGACATAGCCAGCTACGCAATCCCAAAGTACGTTAATACTCTGAAATTACGTATAAGCTGTCAAGACATGGGGGTTACTCTACAAGCCATCAGTCAACCCTATGGTTTAACAATCCTAGGTATCTCAATCACAGGCAATTATACAAGAGCAAAGAGTACGATCATCATACATACAATAGTAAGGCGTCCCGAACCATATATATATGACTGATCATGAAGCCAGTATCACAGAACTGAGGACTAGCTAGAGTATTAGTCGTACATGATAAGGACTAGCTATAGTCTAGGATACACATATCATATTTATGCCCGTAGGCTACAATGTCAAGAAAAATACCTAAACACGTGCTCGGGGCTAAACGTTACAAGAGAAGAATTTACATATCAGTGGGAGAATGAAGAAGAACCCACTGAGGCACTCTGGTGCTCCGGCTGGTCACCGTCGAGTAGATGGTGCGGTAGATCCTTCGGGCTCTTCTATCAGAACCTGGCCATGCAAAACCAGTGGGGTCAGACCCCAAATAGCAAGTACCACAAAGGAGGCCAAACTATGAACTTAAAACCAGCAATCATTAGTAAACAAAGCAAGCAATAAGTAAGGGAGGATCGAGATTTGTGCAGTACTAATGCACTTATCCCGATTATAGGAAGACAGTAAGTAAATCATCATTTGACGTAAAGTAAACTGGATAATATGTTAAATAAACAGAACTGGGCAGGTGATATACGATGAGATAACCATGGGACTATTCAGATAACCAGGTTATAACCCGTAACCAAACAAGGACCGGGGTTGTAACCCTTCGTCTGAACAGAACTTGGTTTCTCCCACCATTTATCGGCAGGATAAAATAAGAAATCAGGACATGTAACAATCATGTACAAGACAGGACGAGTATAAACAATTAGGTCATGTGACAATCTTGTGCATGATCAAGTCAAGACTAGACTGAGTTAGACTCCATTCAATCAATCACGGCCAAGCAATAAGTACGGCTTGATACTTTAACTAACTAGGGTTATCACAGGCCTAGTTACTAGCAAGATGCAGCGAGATTCTTCCAAGTCCGGTTACCCGCCTGCTGCTACCTGAGTGACCCCAGCAAAAGAAAAGGAAAAGATAGCATGATATAGCAGACACACTGTAGTTAGATACATGTGTCCTAAGGTACCACGCTCGACGGCGGGCTGGAAGTGCGCTCATCTCGACGGATAGCAACAAATCCCATGTATATATATATATATATATATATATATATATATATATATATATATATATATATATATATATATATATATATATATAAGGCCGGGATCAAAGGGGCAACAGGTAACTGGAAAAGTCTCTCCATGAACTACTTGATCAATCTAGTCATTAATCCTAGCCATATTCAGTATGAATCCCTGACCGTGGGAAACCAGGGATTCATGTCCTAGACATAATGCAAGACAAGACGGGTTCATTTGTACAAACATAATCATCCACGGTGTCAGGATACTAATTAATTCTTGTCAGGAGTGCGCCACGACGGGCCACTATCATTATCATTATTACTTATCAAGAGTGCGCCACGACGGGCCACTATCAAGAATTATCATGTCAAGTTATCACTGTTAATTATCAAGTCAAGTTATCATGTCAGGAGTGCACCACGGCGGGTCACTATCAGGAATTATCATGTCAAGTTATCATGTCAAATTATCAGGTCAAGTTATCATGTCAGGAGTGCACCACGACGGGTCACTATCAAGTCATATCATTATCAAGGAGGAGAAAAACTTGTACAATTAAATAATAATATATATGTGTAATGCCTGTGGTTCGTATTACGTATTTCTGGAATACGTGTACGTATTTATTCTTGTATTGCATGATTCCTTGTTTAGTTTTCTTCATGGCTTGGCTTGGTTTATTCTTGGCCCGGGTTGGCTTGGTTCGATTGGGATTATTTTGGTTCATCATGAACCATGGATAAACCCCTACCTACCACCACCTTTGATATTTATTGCCTTTTTCTTCTTTCTCTCTCTTCATTACTCATCTTCTTCTTCCTCATTTACTCCCTTCACCTACCAGAGAGAGAAGAGAGAGGTCTAGGCAAGTGCAATCTTGCTTCATTATGGATCTCATATTTTATTGTTCCATTCTCTTCCTTACTAGATTCTAAGCCTCTTTAGAACTGGAAGTTTTCGGTTTTGATGGTTATATTTTTTTAGATCTAAGTTTTAAGTTCCTTCTTGTTTAATTTTCTTGGTTTTGATCTCTAAAAACTTGGTATTTCCAAAAACTAGTGGTTCCATGTTGTAGAGAATTCGATTTCATGCAGTTTTAGCTTTTGTTTCGCTTGATTTCGACTCCGGATGAGGAAGTTATGGCCATTACAAGTTTTCGGAACTTTCATGGCTGAACTTGCTGTTTGGGGACGATGAATCCCATGCGCCGGGAACCTCATGCGCCCGGGAGGCCATGCGCCGTGAAGTCCCGGTAACGCATTCCTTAAACTCCGAGCGTGTCATGCGCGTAGGTTTCTTACGCGCATGTATTGAAGACGCAACGTGAGTTTCCCATGCGCCGATTGGTGCAGGAATCCCATGCGCCGATTTGTGCAGGAATCCCATGCGCCGATTCGTGCAGGAATCTCATGCGCCAATTCGTGCAGGAATCTCATGCGCCGATTCGTGCAGGAATCTCATGCGCCGATTCGTGCAGGAATCCCATGCGCTGATTGCGCAGGAATCTCATGCGCCGATTCGTGCAGGAATCCCATGCGCCGATTCGTGCAGGAATCTCATGCGCCGATTCGTGCAGGAATCTCATGCGCCGATTCGTGCAGGAATCCCATACGCCGATTGTGCAGGAATCCCATGCGCCGGAATTGCTCTATTTCGCTGTTTTGCATGTTTAAGTCATTTTGTAGCTAGAATCTTGAAAAACTTAAAACATGAAAGTTGTAGATCTTTTCCTTGGCTTCAAGAATATGTCACTAGTTATTTTATGCAAGTTTCTCTCATTCATGATAATGTAAGGGTAGAACACGATAGTGGCCTTGTTAAGGCACACTTTTGACAAGTACCAAGTGGACATGACATGACCTGATAGTAGCCCGCCATGGCGCACTCCTGACAAGAAAACCTGATATGATATACCCTGATATGCTGTTGCGACGGCTACCTGACATGACATGACCTGTTTAATTAATCAGGACACCGTGGGCGATTGTGCTTGTACAAATAATCCAGTCCTGTCTTGCATCATGTCTAGGAGGGGACTCCTGAGTACCACGGTCAGGAGTACCTACTGAAATGGACTAAGGTTAATAATTAGTATAATTCACTAGTCATGAAGAGATGTTCTCCAGTTACAGGCGATTCCGTTATCCCGGCCGCTAATGCTTGGACTTGTAGCCTGCCGACGAGTAGGGCACATTTCCAGCCCACTATTATGTGGAGCACTCTTGATTGTCACTTTAAATGATTGAACTCTATTGTCACTCTAATGTATTGTACTCCCTGAATTGTCACTATAATGATTGCCTGGATAACCTGGATAGCTGCAGGGCCTGTGACTACTTGGAGCATCTCATTGCATCTTGCTAGTAACTAGGATTGTGATAACTCTAGTTAGTTAATGTAGAAAGCCGTAGGTAATGATTGGCCGTAATTGATTGGATGGAGTCTAGTCCAGTATGGTATTGTCTAGAATTGATTGATTGCAAGATTGTACCAGAATGATTGAAGGATTGTCACTCCAGATTGTCACTATAATGATTGTCACTCCAGATTGTTACTTGACCTGATTTCTTATATTTATCTTGCTGATAAATGGTGAGAGAAACCAAGTTCCGTTCAGACGAAGGGTTACAACCCCGGTCCTTGTTTGGTTTACGGGTTGTAACCTAGCTATCTGAATAGTCCCATGGTTATCTCATCGTATATCATCCTGGCATGCTTTTCCATATGTCCTGTCTTTTAGTGATTCTATGCAAGATTGTCTTTTATAATTACCTATCATGCTTTTTTTTTCATAAATTACGGTCTCTTATTATGTGATTACATTATTGTGCTAATTTGCTGGCTTTAGTTCTTAGTGAAGCCTCCTTTGTGGCACTTGCTCTTTCTGGGGTCTGACCCAGCTGGTTTTGTATGGCCAGATACCGGAGCAGCACCAAAGGATCTCCCTGCTTTCCAGCCCGATGGTGGTCACCAGGCGTAACCAGGACTTCGAGTGGATTTCTTTTGTTCTTCCACTGTAATATTGTAAATTATTCTTCTGAGGCGTTTAGCCGACGAGCAAGTGTTAGCTCGATTGTACTTACTTACTGTCTGCCTACGGGCTGTAGCATGATTGACAAGCCCCGGGGGTTGATCATGTATGACTGAACTCTTGCTAGTCCTCGCATTTTGTAACGACTAGCTTCATGATCATTCCGAATATATAATGTATGGGACGCCTTACTATTGTGTATTTGGTGGTCTGACATCTTGTAATTACTATTAGTTGGTTGAGATTGAGACAATAGGCTATTTTATGACCTTAAGAGACTGATGGATTGTAGTAAAACCCTCACATATCTAGACAGCCGTGACCGTATAGCGGGGTGGATCCTATTCCGTTATACGTAGCTGGCTATGTCTGCCCCCGCTCTCCAGTATTCTGGTTCTGGGGCGTGACATGGTTTAAGTGGTGGCCCATGTAGGTCTTGTTAATCAAGATGTGTGAGGGTTTACCGAATAGATGTCTCAATCAGTACTCGTCCTTGATCTCTGCTCATATCCTCTTGATTCCTGAAATTCTTGTCCTGATCACGTGCTTGTAATCGTTGATCTGTCCTGGTCCTTCCTTATTGTTCCCATGTCGTCTTCTTCAGCGGCATTGAACCTGGACCTGCCGATCAGCAAGGCGGATCACCTCCCGTGGACCAGCAGCAACCAGAAGATCAGGCCCAGCACTCAGCAGCAGCCTCCCGATCCGTACCTCCTGGAGAACCAGTACCGCCAGTTCAGCCCGTCCAGCCAGCAGGGTCAGAGGATGGAGGATTGGTAGGACTCATCCGTGAGTTGCTCGCGTCCCAAGATCGTCAGGGATATGCCCTGCACCAAGCAGTACAAGATGCTCTGAATAGAAGTGGTCCTCGAGGGAACAGTGCGGTCAACAGTTTCAAGCGCCTGAACCCTCCATTCTTCGATGGCAGCGAGGATGCCATTGCTGCCGATGCTTGGCTACAAGATATAGAGGTGATTCTCGAAGCCGCGAAGACTCCAGAAGACGAGAAGGTGGCTGTGGTGCGCCTACAGTTATTGGATCTAGCCCGCAGTTGGTGGGCCGTACAAGCAGTGGGATTGACAATACCTGTCTCCTGGGCAGTGTTCAGCGAGAAGTTCCAGACCAAGTATTATGATGCAGTGGCTCGATATGACTTGCAGACCAGGTTCAGTAATCTTAAGCAGATGGGGAGGACGGTCGACGGATATGCGGCCGAGTTTTCCAGACTCAGTCGGTTTGCTCCCATCTTGGTGGCAACCGAGTTTGACAGAGCGCAGAGGTTCCAGCAGGGACTTCACCTGGAGATTATATTGGCAGTAGAACAGTTCGAGCATCAGACCTATGATACGGTGTTGCGAGCAGCAAGAAGGCACGAGTATACCTCCCAGAGAATAGTGGACAGGACCGGAGGTCGGAAGCGGTCCCATAGTCAGATGAATCAGTCTTCAGCACCAGCCCCGGCAGCTAGGGCTTTGACTATTGGAACTCCGAGGCAAGCAACCTCAGTTACGTCGGTTCAGCACTCAACCCTGACGTACCCTCAGCAGAAACAGAAGCAAGCACAGTCTTCCGCCGCAGGCTGTTCTTATTGTGGGAAGCCTGGACACGTGGTAGCAGAATGTCGCAAGGCGTTGGGATTGTGTTTATTGTGTGGAGCACCGGATCATAGGGTAGGGTCCTGCCCTTTCAGAGTTGATTCAGCATCGACAGTATCTAGTCCCTCGGTTAGGGGACCAGCACCAGCACCAGCACCAGTACCATCTCCAGTTCACCAGCAATAGCAGTTCCCGTTCCCGAGGCCATTGCCGACTCAGGCCCAGACTTTCCAGCAACAGAACCCGCGGCCGTTTGCCTTAGCCCAGGCTCAGGTTCAGAATCGGCCGAGAGGTATATGTGTCCTCTCATCTTGCTTTTCTACCGTCATTATGAGGGGTGCATGACGTGTTTCATGTATCCTAATTACAACGGTACATCTCGGACCCGAGCCATATCTAGGCCATTCGAAACTGGTTATTGGTACCAACCTTTTCGTATGAGGATAGGCCCGTGTCCATGTTTGACCAAAGAGAGAGACCTCAAGCGCAAGACTATCTGTTTAGTTCGTGTTGCTTGAGTTCATCGCTCTTTGGGTGAGTCAACGTGGGAGCGTGAGGATGATATCCGATCACGATATTCTGACTTGTTTGACTCGTGAGGTATAATGTCCTTCTTATGCCTCATGCCTTCGATTCCTTGCTTGCATGATTGATTGCTTGATTGATTGTCTAGTATAGCTTGCCTGTGATTAATGTAGCTTGTCATTGCTCCTCTAGCCTCTTGATTAAATTCCGAGGACGGAATTCTTTTAAGGTGGGTAGAGTTGTAATGCCTGTGGTTCGTATTACGTATTTCTGGAATACGTGTACGTATTTATTCTTGTATTGCATGATTCCTTGTTTAGTTTTCTTCATGGCTTGGCTTGGTTTATTCTTGGCCCGGGTTGGCTTGGTTCGATTGGGATTATTTTGGTTCATCATGAACCATGGATAAACCCCTACCTACCACCACCTTTGATATTTATTGCCTTTTCCTTCTTTCTCTCTCTTCATTACTCATCTTCTTCTTCCTCATTTACTCCCTTCACCTACCAGAGAGAGAAGAGAGAGGTCTAGGCAAGTGCAATCTTGCTTCATGATGGATCTCATATTTTATTGTTCCATTCTCTTCCTTACTAGATTCTAAGCCTCTTTAGAACTGGAAGTTTTCGGTTTTGATGGTTATATTTTTTTAGATCTAAGTTTTAAGTTCCTTCTTGTTTAATTTTCTTGGTTTTGATCTCTAAAAACTTGGTATTTCCAAAAACTAGTGGTTCCATGTTGTAGAGAATTCGATTTCATGCAGTTTTAGCTTTTGTTTCGCTTGATTTCGACTCCGGATGAGGAAGTTATGGCCATTACAAGTTTTCGGAACTTTCATGGCTGAACTTGCTGTTTGGGGACGATGAATCCCATGCGCCGGGAACCTCATGCGCCCGGGAGGCCATGCGCCGGGAGGCCATGCGCCGTGAAGTCCCGGTAACGCATTCCTTAAACTTCGAGCGTGTCATGCGCGTAGGTTTCTTACGCGCATGTATTGAAGACGCAACGTGAGTTTCCCATGCGCCGATTGGTGCAGGAATCCCATGTGCCGATTTGTGCAGAAATCCCATGCGCCGATTCGTGCAGGAATCTCATGCACCGATTCGTGCAGGAATCTCATGCGCCGATTCATGCAGGAATCTCATGCGCCGATTCGTGCAGGAATCCCATGCGCTGATTGCGCAGGAATCTCATGCGCCGATTCGTGCAGGAATCCCATGTGCCGATTCGTGCAGGAATCTCATGCGCCGATTCGTGCAGGAATTCCATGCGCCGATTCGTGCAGGAATCTCATGCGCCGATTCGTGCAGGAATCTCATGCGCCGATTCGTGCAGGAATCCCATGCGCCGATTGTGCAGGAATCCCATGCGCCGGAATTGCTCTATTTCGCTGTTTTGCATGTTTAAGTCATTTTGTAGCTAGAATCTTGAAAAACTCAAAACATGAAAGTTGTAGATCTTTTCCTTGGCTTCAAGAATATGTCACTAGTTATTTTATGCAAGTTTCTCTCATTCATGATAATGTAAGGGTAGAACACGATAGTGGCCTTGTTAAGGCGCACTTTTGACAAGTACCAAGTGGACATGACATGACCTGATAGTAGCCCGCCGTGGCGCACTCCTGACAAGAAAACCTGATATGATATACCCTGATATGCTGTTGCGACGGCTACCTGACATGACATGACCTGTTTAATTAATCAGGACACCGTGGGCGATTGTGCTTGTACAAATAATCCAGTCCTGTCTTGCATCATGTCTAGGAGGGGACTCCTGAGTACCACGGTCAGGAGTACCTACTGAAATGGACTAAGGTTAATAATTAGTATAATTCACTAGTCATGAAGAGATGTTCTCCAGTTACAGGCGATCCCGTTATCCCGGCCGCTAATGCTTGGACTTGTAGCCTGCCGACGAGTAGGGCACATTTCCAGCCCACTGTTATGTGGAGCACTCTTGATTGTCACTTTAAATGATTGAACTCTATTGTCACTCTAATGTATTGTACTCCCTGAATTGTCACTATAATGATTGCCTGGATAACCTGGATAGCTGCAGGGCCTGTGACTACTTGGAGCATCTCATTGCATCTTGCTAGTAACTAGGATTGTGATAACCCTAGTTAGTTAATGTAGAAAGCCGTAGGTAATGATTGGCCGTAATTGATTGGATGGAGTCTAGTCCAGTATGGTATTGTCTAGAATTGATTGATTGCAAGATTGTACCAGAATGATTGAAGGATTGTCACTCCAGATTGTCACTATAATGATTGTCACTCCAGATTGTTACTTGACCTGATTTCTTATATTTATCTTGCCGATAAATGGTGAGAGAAACCAAGTTCCGTTCAGACGAAGGGTTACAACCCCGGTCCTTGTTTGGTTTACGGGTTGTAACCTAGCTATCTGAATAGTCCCATGGTTATCTCATCGTATATCATCCTGGCATGCTTTTCTATATGTCCTGTCTTTTAGTGATTCTATGCAAGATTGTCTTTTATAATTACCTATCATGCTTTTTTTTTCATAAATTACGGTCTCTTATTATGTGATTACATTATTGTGCTAATTTGCTGGCTTTAGTTCTTAGTGAAGCCTCCTTTGTGGCACTTGCTCTTTCTGGGGTCTGACCCAGCTGGTTTTGTATGGCCAGATACCGGAGCAGCACCAAAGGATCTCCCTGCTTTCCAGCCCGATGGTGGTCACCAGGCGTAACCAGGACTTCGAGTGGGTTTCTTTTGTTCTCCCACTGTAATATTGTAAATTATTCTTCTGAGACGTTTAGCCGACGAGCAAGTGTTAGCTCGATTGTACTTACTTACTGTCTGCCTACGGGCTGTAGCATGATTGACAAGCCCCGGGGGTTGATCATGTATGACTGAACTCTTGCTAGTCCTCGCATTTTGTAACGACTAGCTTCATGATCATTCCGAATATATAATGTATGGGACGCCTTACTATTGTGTATTTGGTGGTCTGACATCTTGTAATTACTATTAGTTGGTTGAGATTGAGACAATAGGCTATTTTATGACCTTAAGAGACTGATGGATTGTAGTAAAACCCTCACATATCTAGACAGCCGTGACCGTATAGCGGGGTGGATCCTATTCCGTTATACGTAGCTGGCTATGTCTGCCCCCGCTCTCCAGTATTCTGGTTCTGGGCTGTGACAATATGTAATATATATATTCTTGAAGCCAAGGAGAAACTCTACAACTTTCATGTTAGGAGTGGGAAGAAATTCTGATCACAATTTAGACAAATAAAAACATTTAAACAATCAAAGTGGGACCCATGTGGTCCAAAAGTGGGAGAACAAATATACGGTCAAAGAGAGTGGGAGGCCACCCATGCGGCCAAGAAACAATAAATAGGTCATGAAATCAAATAAGACAAAAGACAGTGGGACCCCCATTAAATGCAAACTCCCACTTCAGCAAGCAAGTTAACTAAAGGAAGCTATGTGGGACCCCCCACAATAAATGAAATAAGAAAAGGTTCACGTGAACCACTTAAATAATGGTTCACGTGGCCCAACAATGATGACAAGTATTATAATATATCAAGCAAGTACATGCAGCTCCAGAAAAGCCATGCGGTCAGTATTAAATGCAAGTCCAAAGTACAATGTCCATGCGGCCAAAAATAGTACATACGGCCAAAATATTTTTCTTATGCGGCCAGCAAATATTGTTGCATGCGGCCAAGAAAATTTCATGCGGTCCGCAAGTCATCTAACCATATGCGGCTAGCAAATGGCCAAGCAAGTATGCATATGCGGCTGGGCTATAAACAAGCATGCAAGCAAAAGCATGCATGCATTAAATATAAGACATTGGATGTAAATTAGAATATATGCATTAAATATGGATTACTATGCTTAAAGGCATTTATTATGGGTTATAATGCATAAAGTGCATTCACTAAGGGTTAGAATGCATAAAGTGCATTCAAAGAATACATCACATGCTTTTCCTGGAGTGCCATGCGGCCATTCATTAATTAATGCATAAAATGCATGGAATGCATTAAATAAATGCTAAAAAGGCCTTAAGAAACATCACATGCATTCTTTGAATGCATGCGGCTGAAGTGCATGCCTATGCGGCTAGCTTAGAAAATGTCTTTAGGAAAAAAATGCATAAAATATATGCATTAAAGAATGAATGCATTAATTGCTCTCTTCCTATGCCTATGCGGCTATGCATGGAAAATATACGTTCAAGTATGAATGCATTAAATGCATTCCTCCAATGGGTCATGCGGCTGGCCTAATGATATAATGCATTATTATAATGCATTAAATAAGCATGCGGCTGGAGACCCAAGGCCATGCATTATTTAATGCATCTATTATTTCAAGCTCATGCGTCTACAACCAAGTGCCACATGCAGCTGACTTTTAATATTGCATTAAATAATGCATGCAAAACCAATTGCTTGCTATTAAGTGCCATCATGTCGGAAAATAATTAATGTTGCCATGTCCATGCGGCTAGGCAAGGCTCCTGCGGCCAAAACAAATGCAAGCCAGCAACATTTTGTTGCCAACTGAAAAGAAGTTCATGGAAAATACCATGGCTTCTCCATACCACCAAACTTCCAACCGGAGTCCAAATTCGGACTTCCATAGGTCAATTTGGGGTAGAATGAAATTCTCTACAACATGGAACCATCAGTTGACAAAAATACGCAAGTCTAACAGATCAAAACCCAAGAAAACCGAAAATACTACAAAGCTAGATCTACCACAATCTAGCCATCAAAATGGAAAACTCCAAGTTCTAAACATGCTTAAAATTTAACAATAAAGAGAATGGAACAAACGAAATTGAAATCGTCCAACATTCGGCAAGGTGTACTTGCCTCTCTCCAATGGCTAGGGTTTGGTGGAAAAGAAATGAATGAGGGTGAATGAGGAGGGAGAGAGAAAAGTGGCTTATATAACAAGCTCAAGTGATCTCCACCATTCATTCCTCTCCACTCAATCTAAGCCCTACACCTTATCTCATGAGAAACCAAACCAAACCAAGTCAAGGTGGAACCGAACCAAATAAAATCAAATCCAAGTTAAACCAAGTCATGATATCCTACACTTAGGAAAATTTCAAAATATCACGCAAATCGATAAATACGAAATACGGCTCAAATAAACACGTATCCGTATAAAATATCGATACAGTGAGACGGGTCTCACAGTCGAGTAGGGCACATTTCCAGCACACTGTCATGTGTTGCACTCTCTAAGTCACCTAAGGGTACATGCGTTTCCTGGACGATGTAACCACTTAAATTCAACTCTAATTGCATCCGGAGAGCCTGGATGGTCTGCAGGGCTTGTGGCTGTGGAATAATCTCACTGCATGTTGCTAGTAATTAGGCTTGTGATAACCCTAGTTAGTTAAAGTATCAAGCCGTACTTATTGCTTGGCCGTGAAATGTTGGATGAAGTTTTTTTCCAGTCTATTATTGTCTTGATTCTGTACAAGATTGTCACATGACCTATTTTCTTATTTTATCTTGCCGATAAATGGTGGAAGAAACCAAGTTCGGTTCAGACGAAGGGTTACAACCCCGGTCCTTGTTTGGTTTACGGGTTGTAACCTGGTTATCTGAATAGTCCCATGGTTATCTCATCGTATATCACCTGTCATTTTTTCTTTAATTGTTGTCTTTTATTATATATTGTACTCTTGTGTTGATTGCTGGTTTTAGTTCCTAAGTGAAGCCTCCTTTGTGGCACTTGCTCTTTCTGGGGTCTGACCCAGCTGGTTTTGTATGGCCAGATACCAGAGCAGCTCCAGAGGATCTACCGAATCTCCAGCCACATGGTGACCACTAGACGGAATCCTGGCAACGAGTGGGTTATTTTTGGCTCTCCCATTTTATTGTAAAAATTATTCTTTTGAGGCATTTAGCCGCCGAGCAAGTGTTAGCTCGTGTACATTTTACTTACTGTCTGCCTACGGGCTGTAACATGATTGGCAACCTAGGGTTGATCATGTATGACTAAACTCTTGCTAGTCCTCACATTTTGTAACGACTAGCTTCATGATCAGCTGAATATGTAATGTTTGGGACGCCTTACTATTGTATATTTGGTGATCTTACATCTTGTAACTCTATTTACTTGCTTGTGATTGAGACACTAGGCTTGTTATTGACCTTAAGAGACTGATGGCTTGTAGATAAACCCTCATATATCTAGACAGCCGTGACCGTATAATGGAGTGGATCCCATCTCATTATACGTAGCTGGCTATATCTGCCCCCGCTCTCCAGTATTCTGGTTCTGGGACGTGACATGGTTTAAGTGGTGGCCCATGCAGGTCTTGTAAATCAAGATATGTGAGGGTTTACCGAATAGATGTCTCAATCAGTACTCGCCCTTGATCTCTGCTCGTATCCTCTTGATTTCCTGAAATTCTTGTCCTGATCACATGCTTGTATCGTTGATCTCTTCTGGTCCTTCCTTATTGTTCCCATGTCGTCTTCTTCAGCGGCATTGAACCTGGACCTGCCGATCAGCAAGACAGATCACCTCCCGTGGACCAGCAGCAACCAGAAGATCAGGCCCAGCACTCAGGAGCAGCCTCCCGAGTCGTACCTACTGGAGGAGAGTCGCCAGTTCAGCCAGTCCAGCCTGCAGAGCCTGATGATGGCACCTTGGTGGGACTCATCAGGACACTGTTAGCCTCCCAAGATCGGCGAGGAGATGCCTTGCACCAGGCAGTGGAAGATGCTCTGAACAGAGGCGGTCATCCAAGGAACAGTGCAACGAACAGTTTCAAGCGCCTGAACCCTCCCTTCTTCGACGGCAGTGAAGATGCGATCGCTGCAGATGCATGGCTCCAGGATACTGAAGTCATTCGAAAGGCAGCCAAGACCCCGGAAGATGAGAAGGTGGCCGTGGTGCGTCTACAGTTATTGGATCTTGCCCGCAGCTGGTGGACAGCACAGGCCGTGGGATTAGTGGCCCCTATTCCATGGGCACTATTCAGAGAGAGATTCCAGACCAAGTATTTCGATGCTGTAGCTCGGTACGATCTACATACGAGGTTCACCAATCTGAAGCAAGGAGACAGGACGGTCGACGGATATGCGGCCGAGTTTTCCAGGCTTAGTCGGTTTGCTCCCACTTTGGTGGCGACCGAGTTTGACAGAGCCCAGCGGTTCCAGCAAGGGCTCCACCTCGAGATTTTGTTGGCAGTGGAACAGTTTGAGCATCAGACTTTTGATGCAGTATTGAGGGCAGCTAGGAGGCACGAGTATACCTCCCACAGGATCGTGGATAGGACCGGAGGTCGGAAGCGATCTCACGGCCAGATGACCCAGTCGACAGCACCAGCCCCGGCAGTCAGGGCTTTGACAATTGGAACTCCGAGGCAGGCGGCCTCAGTGACGTCGGTCACGTCCCCTCAGCAACAGAAACCGAAGCAGTCTTCCGCAATAGGCTGCACTCATTGTGGGAAGCCAGGACACGTTGTTTCAGAGTGTCGCAGAGCACAGGGATTGTGCTTGGCTTGTGGAGCACCGGACCACAAAATAGGGTCCTGTCCGAATAGGGCCAGTTCATCATCGGCCCAGACTAGTCCCTCGGTAAGGGGACCAGTCCCAGTCCAGCAGCAGCAGCAGTATCCATTGCCGAGGCCATTGCCGCCTCAGGCCCAAGTGTTTCAGCAGCAGTACCAGCCTCCGAGGCCATTGCCGCCTCAGGCCCTAGCCTTCCAGCTACAAAGACCCCAGCAGTATGCCCAGGTCCAGGCTCAGATCCAGAACCGACAGAGAGGTTCCTAGCAGGATATCTTTCCTCTTTCTCGTGCCTTCGATTTCCTTGCTTACATACATGATTGCATGATTGATTGTTTAGTATAGCTTGCCTGTGATTAGCATAGCTTGTCCTTGCCACTCTAGCCCCTTGATTAAATTCCGAGGACGGAATTCTTTTAAGGTGGGTAGAGTTGTGATGCCCGTAGTCCGCATTACGTATTGGAAATACGTGTACGTATTTCGGGCTCGTATTTTTGGTTTGTCATAATTAGTTAGCCTTGGATTTTTATTTTTTTTTGCATATTGCATTTGCATGGTTCATCATGGCATGGTATTGGCTTGGTTTGGTTCGGTTTAGTGGGTTTGGCTTGGTTGGGTTTTATGTGGAGAACCACTCCCACCTACCACCACTCCCACCATAAATATCTATTCCACTCTCTCTCTCTTCCATTATTACTCATTACTCATTTTTTCTTCTCCATCTTTACTCTTCACCTACCAGGAGAGAGTGGAGAGCTTAGGCAAGTGTATCTTGCTTCATGGAGGAACCCCATTTTTTATTGTTCCATTATTTTTCTCATAAGTTTCTAACCCACTTTAGTACTTGTCATTTTTTTATTCCCATTGTTAAATTTTTGTAGATTTAGTTTTGTAGTATTTTTGGTTCCCAGGACTTTTGGTCCATCACACTTGCATATTTTGCTAGTTGATGGTTCCATGTTGTAGAAATTTCGTTCTACCCCATTTTGACCTATGGAAGTTCAAATTTGGACTCCTGTGGGAAATTGGGTGGTGTGGAGAAGCCATGGTATTTTCCATGAACCTCTCTTCAGTTGGCAACAAATTGTTGCTGGCTTGCATTTGTTTTGGCCGCAGGAGTCTTGCCTAGCCACATGGACATGGTAGCATTAATTATTTTCTGGCATGATGGCACTTAATAGCAAGCATAGTAATTTGGACAAGACCTAATAATTAATTGTCACGTGCAGCTTGCAATTGTATGCACATAATATAGTGATTGAGCCGCATGTACTTGCTGGCCTTAACACTCTTGGCCACTTGAAGAAGTTCAGCCGCATGCAAGCCTTCCTTAAGCTGGCCGCATGGCATTAATTGCTCGTAGTAGCCGCATAAGGTTAGGAAATACATTACCTTAATGCAAAGCTGACCCCTTTTAAATGCATCCTTAATGCATTTGTCCTATTCATGCTTTAATGCTTTGGATGCTTTGATTTAAAGCATCCTGGAACACAGAGCCGCATAGGCATTAATTTAATGCTTAATTGAATGCATTCTTCAAATGTATTAATGCACGTATGGTATTACAATGCATATTTTAATGCATTCTCATCCTCGGATGCATTAAAGCACAAATTGTATTATAATGCCTATTATAATACATTCTTATTCATTCTCATTCTCTGATGCATTTATTAATGAAATTTTCAATGCCTTAATGCATGGCCGCATGGGTCAGCAAGCTTGGCTTGCTTAATATTAGGAAGCATGGCCGCATGCTTTGCTTGCTAAATAATTAAATGCATAGCCGCATGGGTTCTTCTAGCAAGCTTGCTTGCTTACATTAAATGCATAGCCGCATGGCTACATTGGAATGTCATTTATTACTAGCATTATATTAGTCTTGCTTGCATTTGCATGCAACCACAGAGCCGCATAAGAAAATTATTTTTAATAAGTAGTTGCTTGTTTGTAATTTCATGCAAGCAATGTGAGAGTGAGCCGCGTGGATATTTATAGTATTAATATTGTTTAATGCAGAGCTGCATGGCCTTTGGCCATTAAATAATATTGTTTGCATCTTGCAATTTTGCATGGAACCTAAGGTGAGCCGCATAGGCTTTCTTTCCCCCACTATTTAATATTTTGGCCACGTGAACTATTACTTGAAGGGTTCACATGTACCTTTTCTTAATTGCATTAATTGTGGGGGTCCCACATAGCTTTTTAGTTGACTTGCTTGCTGAAGTGGGAGTTTGCATTAATAAGGGTCCCACTATCTTTTGTCTTATTTGATTTTAAGGTCTATTTATTGTTTCCTGGCCGCATGGATGGCCTCCCACTCTCTTTGACCGCATGTTTGTTCTCCCACTTTTGGACCGCATGGATCCCACTTTGATTGTTTAATGTTTTATTTGTCTGAATTGTGGACAGAATTTCTTCCCACTTCCAACATAAAAGTTGTAGAGTTTCTCCTTGGCTTCAAGAATATATATATTATATTATATTATTATTTTAATTGCTCAAGTTTCTCTCCTCCTTGATAATGGCATGACTTGATGGTGACCCGTCGTGGTGCACTCCCGACATGATAACTTGACCTGACAAATTTGACATGATAACTTGACATGATAAATCTTGATAGTGGCCCGCCGTGGCGCACTCTTGACATGATAAACCTGACATGATACTTCTCGAAATGCTGTTGCGACGGCTAACACGACTTGACAAGATTGAATAACTTGGACACCGTGGACGATTGTGCTTGTACAAATGAACTCGTCTTGTCTTGCATCATGTCTAAGACGGTGATCCCTGAGTACCACGGTCAGGGGGCACCCACTTGAAATCGACTAAGGCTAATCACTAGAATAATCCAGTAGTCATGAAGAGATTTCCCCAGCTACAGGCAATCCCGTTATCTGGGCGCCCCACTTGGAATCTGTAGCCTGCCGTCGAGTAGGGCACATTTCCAGCACACTGTCATGTGTTGCACTCTCTAAGTCACCTAAGGGTACATGCGTTTCCTGGACGATGTACCCACTTAAATTCAACTCTAATTGCTCCGGAGAGCCTGGATGGTCTGCAGGGCTTGTGGCTGTGGAATAATCTCACTGCATCTTGCTAGTAATTAGGCTTGTGATAACCCTAGTTAGTTAAAGTATCAAGCCGTACTTATTGCTTGGCCGTAAAATGTTGGATGAAGTTTTTTCCAGTCTATTCTTGTCTTGATTCTGTACAAGATTGTCACATGACCTGTTTTCTTATTTTATCTTGCCGATAAATGGTGGGAGAAACCAAGTTCGGTTCAGACGAAGGGTTACAACCCCGGTCCTTGTTTGGTTTACGGGTTGTAACCTGGTTATCTGAATAGTCCCATGGTTATCTCATCGTATATCACCTGTCATGTTTTCTTTAATTGTTGTCTTTTATTATATATTGTACTCTTGTGCTGATTGCTGGTTTTAGTTCCTAAGTGAAGCCTCCTTTGTGGCACTTGCTCTTTCTGGGGTCTGACCCAGCTGGTTTTGTATGGCCAGATACCAGAGCAGCTCCAGAGGATCTACCGAATCTCCAGCCACATGGTGACCACTAGACGGAATCCTGGCAACGAGTGGGTTATTTTTGGCTCTCCCACTTTATTGTAAAAATTATTCTTTTGAGGCGTTTAGCCGCCGAGCAAGTGTTAGCTCGTGTACATTTTACTTACTGTCTGCCTACGGGCTGTAACATGATTGGCAACCTAGGGTTGATCATGTATGACTAAACTCTTGCTAGTCCTCACATTTTGTAACGACTAGCTTCATGATCAGCTGAATATGTAATGTTTGGGACGCCTTACTATTGTATATTTTGTGATCTTACATCTTGTAACTCTATTTACTTGCTTGTGATTGAGACACTAGGCTTGTTATTGACCTTAAAAGACTGATGGCTTGTAGATAAACCCTCATATATCTAGAAAGCCGTGACCGTATAATGGAGTGGATCCCATCTCATTATACGTAGCTGGCTATGTCTGCCCCCGCTCTCCAGTATTCTGGTTCTGGGGCGTGACAGAAACCTCATGGCCCTCTGGCTCTCTGTTGCTACCATCTCTGGGGCGAATCTACTCAATCTGCAGAACTCCGCTGCATAAGCATCTACAGTCTTGCCAGTCTGTCTGAGGCTGATAAACTTCTGTTGTAGCTCAAACCGTGCCACAACTCCATAGTACTTGGTCTTGAATCTTGCAGTGAAATCGTCCCAAGCCACAGGACGTCTGATGCCCACTTCCTCTGATTCCCACCAATCACGTGCGAGATCCTGAAGTAACAACTTCACTAGATCCATACGTTCTTCTGCCGGTACCTTAGCTGCTGTCAGAATAGACTCAATATCCTTAAGCCATGCATCTGCTGAGATGGCATCCTCCGTGCCCTCGAAACGTGTCACGCCCCAGAACCAGAATACTGGAGAGCGGGGGAATGACTCAGCCAGCTACGTATTACGGGTAGATGAATACCGTATAATACGATCAATACTGTCTAACCAAACGAGGGGGTGCATACTACATGAAAGTCTTACTATGGTCATTTCACATCTATTGTCTCAATCATTCAAAGCAAGAAGCAAAAATAGAGAACATGTAAGATAAAGCAGTAAGGCGTCCCAAACGCTCAGTCAAAATGTTCTGGAGATCTGGCTTTACAAAACATAGCCAGATGTTATAGTAACATGTACACAATTGTTATCAGCTGCAGTCTGACTTAGTTACAATTATGCAAAAGTAAGTACAAGACGATCCGACTAACATGTCGGTGCCAAACGGCTAAGTATAAAGTAAAGAACAAAACGAGCGGTGAAGTAAGGAACCCTCTCGAGTCCTCCTGCGATCATTTCCCTAGAATTTACCATCTTGGAGGTAGAAGTAAGCTGGATCATCGGGGACTGGCTCTAAATCTGGCCATGCAAAACCAGAGAGGTTAGACCTCTAATAGCAAGTACTCAAGTACCACAAGGGAGCACGATATGAAGGACTAAACCAGTAAGTAAAAGAATATAATATTAGATCTCTGCTTTCCACTAGAATTTACATAACATTACGACACTTCGAACCAACCTCCCAACCAAACAAGGACAGAAGTTAGCTCGTCATGTCCTGACATTCTGATCATCTCAGTTAGGCAACAGAGTAGGTACAGTACACAAACAAATCATCTTGAACTGCCAATCAACAACTACGGCTTGCTATTGTGAGTCCCAAGTTATCCTGGAATTATGCAAATAGGGATTCCTCAGTTCTTACTATGTGCAAGCAAGGCTAGTCTATCCAATCAATCAATTGCGCCAATCATGTAGTTAGACGAGTCCCAGCGAGACACCCGCCGTTATAGCATGTACAATAATATAAGCAGATACCGTTCCCTGCCTGTGTGACAGATTTACAGTATCTGTGGGAACCAGCCGGCCTGTCGGGCACTTAATAGTCCCGAAGAGGGCTGCCATGTAAGAACTCGGGAATCCATTCTCTCCATGCCATCATTATTTTATTTAACTTAATAGTCTCTACGTTGAGTGAAGTTCCATGCCGTGGATTATGGTCATTCAAATGAGTACTTTTGTACGGGGTACGATATGCGCAACTCTACAACGATACCCGTGCGGCTAGGTTGTAGGTTTTACATAGCGTGATGCAACAATCAAATCTGACCACGGAGTAATCATGCCTTGACCATAAAGTACACATGCTGTTTTTTTGTAAAATAGATAAATAAATAATTTGAAGCCTGCATGTGCATGTATGCCAATATTCGGGATTGGCTAATCGAGTACAATAGTTCATTATATGAACGTGTCTCATTCATTTCATTCAATAAGACGACTAGCCAGTCTCTTAGTTCCAACTAGGAACGCATGATCAATTTTAGTCAAGATAACCATTATCATCAATGGTGACAAGGCATGAAAGTCAATTAGTATTACATGGGGTCGAGTCTATAACTCCTCAGAGTTAAGTTCCAGTCATACTGGGTATCCATGGATTAATCAAGACACAAGGCGCATTCCACATAACAATCTATTTTAACAATATTAACATGTCATGATTTATCAAGTTTGTAACTCCCTAAACTTATTTTCGTGTATTTTTGATTATTTTGAATTTTCTCTAAAAAGAATCTTTCTTGTTTCAAGTAAATTGTTATGTTGAATTTTGTAGGTTAAAATTTATTTTTAATCTTAGGTTTATCTTATTTCCAAAAATTTGATTACCCTTTATTTAACAGTAATTATAGTGTTTCATGATAAGTTGTGTTTGTATGTTAAACTACTCTGAGTTTATCATGTTAATAAATTGTCTGAAAAGTTGCTCTATTCAAAATATGTGTAATAGTGTAATAGTATTATTTGACTAAACTACTTTGTTGACAATACATATTTAGAAGACATTTTATAAAAAGATATTTTGTAATGCTACTTGGTACTTACATGGGATTAATGTAGTAAAACTAATTTAGTTAACTAATTTAGTTAACTAATTTCGGAATTAATTATTGATTACGCAGCTAAAGAAAAACTGTTCATTCACTAACTATTTTTTTTATAAATGATTGGTTGTTATGGGTGGTTACTGGTTTAGTAACTAATTCTGTTACTTAGTTACAAATGGTTACATTTCAGTTAGGGTGTTTCTAAACCTGTTTTGGAACTGAAATTATTTCTGAATTTAAAAACCTGTTTCGAAATCTATGGAGGAAATCTTGATTTTCGAAATTCCATTTTAAAATATTATTTTTGGAAATTCTGTTGGAAACTGTTTAAAATTGAATTTGAAATCTATTTGAAAATCTGTTGGAGCCTTTTTATTTGAAAATCTGTTTTACTTTAAAACTATTTGGATGTTGGAGGGAACAATTGGTCTGGAAAGTTGTTTTGAAATTAATTTAAATTTTGAAATCCTGTTGTTGTTATTCTGTTACAACCTATTTGATTTTTTGCCCCCAGATCTGTTTATTATTACCACACTGCCATTTGATTTTACCCCTAGATCTACTGTAATTTACCCCATTGCCACAATACTATACCCCCAGATCTACACGTTATTACAAACATGCCACTCACACACACACACACACACATTATTTTACTATATATATACACGATTCCCAAGGCACTGACACCACACAGTACACACTCTCTCTCTCCCTGACACGTCATCCCTCTCTCTCTCATCTCTCTGTCCTCTCTCTCTCTCCTCGCTGGGCAGAAGAGCCGCCGGAGCGTCGCCGTCGTCACCGGAGTTCGATCCCCGTGCTGCCACCTTGGACCGCGTGCACCGCCAGAGTCGCCTCGACTGCAGAGTGCTGACCCCCTCGTTCAGTGTGCACCGCCATCAGCGCCGTTTCGTAGCTCGTGCCACCGCCACTCCAGCACCGCCTCTGTTTCTCGTAGACCGTGCGAACCTTCGAAGGACGAGCCGCTGTCCTCGTGTGCCGGGCCGCCCCTTCGAGTCCCGTGCGGCCACCTCGAGTCTCGTGTGACTCCTCGTGGATCGAGCCACCGCCGGAGAAGACGAGTTTTCCGCCGGCAGAGGACTTCTTCACCGTTGACCAAGCCAGATCAGTCTCCTCCACCGCAGAGGAGCATCACCGCCAGCAGTGGCCGAACCGAGGAGCCACCTCCTCGTAGTCGCCGCCGCCGTCGAGATCTAGCAGCAGGAGGAGCCGCCGTCGCTCGCAGGGCCATCATTCACCGGAGCTCCGCCTCGCCAGGATCGCCGTGGATCGACGACCCCGTCAGGCTGGTGAGCCCCTCTCGACCTTTCTCGAACCCCCTCTCTTTCATGTTGTCTCTGTAAATTAGGGTTAGGGTTTCGGTGACTGGGTAGAGGGAAGTAGAGTCTGGGGAGGAGAGGTCGGGCTTGGGATTGAATAGTTAGGCTGAGGAGAAGTCGATCGCCGGAGAGATTGACCTAAAATCTAGGGTTTCTGGTTTGGATTAGGGTTTCCGGAGTGTAGATGGGAATGTTTTGACCTAGAAAACTAGGGTTTCGCCGGAGAAGAAGGTGGAGTTGGCCGGATCTAGGTTTTCTGTGAGGGGAATGTGGTTTGCCCGCCGGAGAAGGAGAGTCGGGCTAGGGTTCAGGCGGCTGGCCATGATAGAAATTCCTAGGGTTAGGGTTTTCCTAGCCATGAGTGCTAGAGGAAGAAGACGAAGGGACTGTGAAGGAGAAGCTTTAGGGTTAGGGCTTACTCTTGGCTGGGGAAGAAGACAGTGACGAGGGGGGGTTGTTTCGCCGGAGAAGGCGAGGTTTCTCGCCGGAGAAGCCGGAGTCTCGTCGGAGAAGACGAGAACTCTCTCGAGACTCCGGATGGTTCTGGAGAAATCATGTGAGTAGGCAGGAGAGAGAAGGTGATCGGGTTAATATCTGAGGGAGATGGGCCGGGTATTGTGGGCTGAGTCTCGGGCTTTGTTAAATAGTAAATTTTATTTTGTTTATTAGTATTTGGTTACAGTTGGTTTCGGGCCAGTAGGGCTGGGTCTTGTGGGTCGAGAGAATGGGTTGGGTTTTATTAAGATAAGATGGGCCGGGCTGGACTAGGTTTTAGGGCTGGTCCTGTTATGATTTTTGTTAAGAGTTTTGTTTTGTAATTAGAGCAGCAGGCCGGGCCAGGTAGACTGGTCTGTGGGCTTAGATGAGTGGGCTCAATTTAATTGGTTGTTACATATTAAGTTTAAATTGTGAGTTTAAATAGCATATTTATTAACAAATAAATTAGTAAATATTTGATTATACTTTTCCTACTAATGTATGTAGATATTATTTCTGAAATGGTATTTCCCTAATAAATTCTATAGTTGCAAGTAAATTCTAGACTTAAAATATTATAATAATAAGTGTTAATTTCTTATAAAATATGTTTTGTTAAGAATAATATTTATAATATATTTTCTTGCTAATATCATCTATATATTTGATTAGATCATTAATTAGATAATATCATATTATCAATATTTGTTAAAGTTAGCCAACAAGATTTTTTTAGACACAAATGAATTTTCTTACTAAATATAGTTAAAGACTTGTTATTAGCTGATAGTAATATTTTCTATTACTAAAAATTTGCATAAAATATATATTAGTTACTAGTATTTCTACTATGGTATTTTGTCAATAAAATGTCTAGTATTCTATTTTTTGACCTACAAGTATTTTCCTACTACTTATTATAGTTAAAACCCTTTTTTTTGCTTGTAATTCATAGCTAATATATGGTTATAGTAGTTTAGTTTGATGTCATTATTTCAAAACCCTAACAAAATTGTATACAAAAATATAACAGGTGATTTACAACCATGCAATACTACTCTCGTGCAACAAAACCGAGGCAAGTACACTGACTTGACTTGTACCTTGTTTTCTGTCTTACCTTCATGTGCCATGTTCTCATATCGGACACGAATTACACACGATTGTCTTGTACTCTTGTTCATTGCTTGTGCGTCATTGTTATTGCGGGATTGGGGGAAATATTAGCTTTTGTGTGACCACACCCAATATAGCATTGAAGATAGCCTAATCGTACACATCACGTACGATGAAGCCGTACCATGTAGAATTGACTCATTGATTGATTGATTGATTGTTCCTAAGCCGGTCACACATTAGTTTTAATATTTCAAAATTGTCACAATTGCATCATTGATTGTCGTGATTGATTGCCTTGTACATTGATAGCCGTGTTCATTGTCTAGCATCTTGATTGTCATCCATTGCCTGCAGTTTTACATTTCATTTCTGGTACCACAGTTTCAGTTCCATTTCATGTTCTAGTTTTCTGGTATTCCCGTTTCACCTTGTACTCTGGATCACAGACTACATTGTATATTGTCTAGTCAGGGTTGTACTTTGCTCTTTTCCTGATAGGATCGTTGCAGGTGAGTGGGAGATTACATGGAGCTGGTGATTGCTTGGATTTTGCAGTTTTTTTTTATTTATTTCAGTTTATTTTTCTGGAGATTGTATCTTAGAGATTTCATTATTGTATATTATTTCATTGGACCGGATTTGTCTCCGGCTGAGTTTGTATTTTAAAACACTTGATGGATATTGGTGATTTCTGGGAACGTTATAAAAGCTGTGTTTTAGTTTACATTTCATTGTGACTGTGAGTTTTCCTTAGTATTGTACAGCTTACTTCGTCGTGTCCAACGACGAAGGCTGGGCGTGTCCGACTCGTATCCGATTATTCGGGAGCGGGTCGTGACATGTTTTTAGTGGTGGCCCATGCAGGTCCATCCTAATGACACTTAGGCAAATAAGTGTTATTGGGGGACCAGCGAAAGCTAAGGAAAACTCATCACAGCATAGGAACCGCGGGAAAATGGTTTATGATTTATGATAAATAGTTTATGGTTTATGGTTTATAAAAAAATGGTTTATGAAAATGGTTTACTGTTTATGAAAATGGTTTATGGTTTTTGAAATTGTTTATGATTAATGGTTTATGGTTTATGGTTATTGATGTTTGAAAATTTTTGAAAATTTGATTTTACTTATAATTTTTAGGATAGTTGTAATTTTTTATAGGATATAGCAATCAACAGTTTATTTCTTTTGCAGGACGGTCGCCACGACGAACGCTAGGACCAGCGAGCAGCCTGCACCCAGTGCACAGGAGCAGCTTCCACCGCCTCCGCCTCCGCCTCAGCCGATTCCACCGACGATGATGTTCGATGGCACGCAAGTGATGGCCATGTTCCAGCAATTCATGGAGGCTCAGAATCAACAAGCTGCGCAGTTCAGAGAGACTCAGAGTCAGCAGGCTGCACAGTTCAGAGAGACCGTCGTCGAAGCGCTCAGGACCAGAGAGCCAGCTCCACCAGCACCGCCGGCACCAGCAGCGCCGAAGCCAGGAACTGCCAAGGAATATCAGTTCCTCAGCCCGATGGATTTCTGGGGCGATGAAGGAATAGTCTACGCAGACGAATGGCTGGAGAATGCTGAACGGTCATTGAAGATGGCGAGGATCCCAGAAGATTTGCAAGTCGAAGTTGCAAGCATGCGACTGTTCGATATCGCTAGGGCTTGGTACCGGGAGGAGCCCCAGTTAGCAGAGCCCGGAGTTTCCTGGAAGGACTTCAAGCTGCTATTCCAGGAAAAGTTCTTCCCGGATGTGGAGCGGGACGAGCTTAGGATGCAATTTGAAGCATTGCAGCAAGGGAATATGTCAGTGGCCCAGTATACATCCGAGTTCACCCGACTCAGTAGGTTCGCAGAGAACCTAGTCAGCTCGCCGAAGGACAGGGCTTGGATGTTCAAGAAGGGTCTCACCAGAGAGCTGCGACATGCAGTAGCTATTAGTCAGGCCACTACATATGCGAGCATTCTTAAAGTTGTTCAGGGAGTGGAAAAGGAGATGGACCCAAAGCTCAAGCGGGACAGAGATATTGGCGCCAGCAGTTCCCAGGGTCCACCAAAGCGGGCCGACACTCAGCAGAGGCCACCTCAGCATCAGCGTCATGTTCGAGCACCGACATCACCGAGGCAGCAAAGATAGATCCAGACCCCGGTCTACCTTTCTTGCGCATACTGCAAGAGACCAGGACACCGTGGCGAGGAATGCCGCAAGAAGTTAGGGCAATGCTTGATTTGTGGATCTGCCACTCATCAAGTGAGGAATTGTCCTGCGGCTTTCACTCGTCAGGAGCCAGCACCAGAGCAGCAGCAGGGGGACCCAGTTTATGAGGATCAGTAGTAGCTGCAGGAGCGCACCCGAGTGGACCGTTATCTTTTACTTGTTTGTAGTAGCTGGATTTCTTTTATATTGCCTATTTTGAGGCTTGTCTCTGAGTTTTCTTGCATTTACAGTTTTTTCTATTGTCTAGTGACTACTTGTTAGTCCTTGTTATTTTTACTCCATAAATAAATCATTTAGTTTTATTATTGCCCTTAATAAATTTTTATTGTTTTTGTACATTGCAAAACCCTTGAAATTTCGAGGACGAAATTTTTGTAAGGGGGGTAGATTTGTAACTCCCTAAACTTATTTTCGTGTATTTTTGATTATTTTGAATTTTCTCTAAAAAGAATCTTTCTTGTTTCAAGTAAATTGTTATGTTGAATTTTGTAGGTTAAAATTTATTTTTAATCTTAGGTTTATCTTATTTCCAAAAATTTGATTACCCTTTATTTAACAGTAATTATAGTGTTTCATGATAAGTTGTGTTTGTATGTTAAACTACTCTGAGTTTATCATGTTAATAAATTGTCTGAAAAGTTGCTCTATTCAAAATATGTGTAATAGTGTAATAGTATTATTTGACTAAACTACTTTGTTGACAATACATATTTAGAAGACATTTTATAAAAAGATATTTTGTAATGCTACTTGGTACTTACATGGGATTAATGTAGTAAAACTAATTTAGTTAACTAATTTAGTTAACTAATTTCGGAATTAATTATTGATTACGCAGCTAAAGAAAAACTGTTCATTCACTAACTATTTTTTTTATAAATGATTGGTTGTTATGGGTGGTTACTGGTTTAGTAACTAATTCTGTTACTTAGTTACAAATGGTTACATTTCAGTTAGGGTGTTTCTAAACCTGTTTTGGAACTGAAATTATTTCTGAATTTAAAAACCTGTTTCGAAATCTATGGAGGAAATCTTGATTTTCGAAATTCCATTTTAAAATATTATTTTTGGAAATTCTGTTGGAAACTGTTTAAAATTGAATTTGAAATCTATTTGAAAATCTGTTGGAGCCTTTTTATTTGAAAATCTGTTTTACTTTAAAACTATTTGGATGTTGGAGGGAACAATTGGTCTGGAAAGTTGTTTTGAAATTAATTTAAATTTTGAAATCCTGTTGTTGTTATTCTGTTACAACCTATTTGATTTTTTGCCCCCAGATCTGTTTATTATTACCACACTGCCATTTGATTTTACCCCTAGATCTACTGTAATTTACCCCATTGCCACAATACTATACCCCCAGATCTACACGTTATTACAAACATGCCACTCACACACACACACACACATTATTTTACTATATATATACACGATTCCCAAGGCACTGACACCACACAGTACACACTCTCTCTCTCCCTGACACGTCATCCCTCTCTCTCTCATCTCTCTGTCCTCTCTCTCTCTCCTCGCTGGGCAGAAGAGCCGCCGGAGCGTCGCCGTCGTCACCGGAGTTCGATCCCCGTGCTGCCACCTTGGACCGCGTGCACCGCCAGAGTCGCCTCGACTGCAGAGCGCTGACCCCCTCGTTCAGTGTGCACCGCCATCAGCGCCGTTTCGTAGCTCGTGCCACCGCCACTCCAGCACCGCCTCTGTTTCTCGCAGACCGTGCGAACCTTCGAAGGACGAGCCGCTGTCCTCGTGTGCCGGGCCGCCCCTTCGAGTCCCGTGCGGCCACCTCGAGTCTCGTGTGACTCCTCGTGGATCGAGCCACCGCCGGAGAAGACGAGTTTTCCGCCGGCAGAGGACTTCTTCACCGTTGACCAAGCCAGATCAGTCTCCTCCACCGCAGAGGAGCATCACCGCCAGCAGTGGCCGAACCGAGGAGCCACCTCCTCGTAGTCGCCGCCGCCGTCGAGATCTAGCAGCAGGAGGAGCCGTCGTCGCTCGCAGGGCCATCATTCACCGGAGCTCCGCCTCGCCAGGATCGCCGTGGATCGACGACCCCGTCAGGCTGGTGAGCCCCTCTCGACCTTTCTCGAACCCCCTCTCTTTCATGTTGTCTCTGTAAATTAGGGTTAGGGTTTCGGTGACTGGGTAGAGGGAAGTAGAGTCTGGGGAGGAGAGGTCGGGCTTGGGATTGAATAGTTAGGCTGAGGAGAAGTCGATCGCCGGAGAGATTGACCTAAAATCTAGGGTTTCTGGTTTGGATTAGGGTTTCCGGAGTGTAGATGGGAATGTTTTGACCTAGAAAACTAGGGTTTCGTCGGAGAAGAAGGTGGAGTTGGCCGGATCTAGGTTTTCTGTGAGGGGAATGTGGTTTGCCCGCCGGAGAAGGAGAGTCGGGCTAGGGTTCAGGCGGCTGGCCATGATAGAAATTCCTAGGGTTAGGGTTTTCCTAGCCATGAGTGCTAGAGGAAGAAGACGAAGGGACTGTGAAGGAGAAGCTTTAGGGTTAGGGCTTACTCTTGGCTGGGGAAGAAGACAGTGACGAGGGGGGGTTGTTTCGCCGGAGAAGGCGAGGTTTCTCGCCGGAGAAGCCGGAGTCTCGTCGGAGAAGACGAGAACTCTCTCGAGACTCCGGATGGTTCTGGAGAAATCATGTGAGTAGGCAGGAGAGAGAAGGTGATCGGGTTAATATCTGAGGGAGATGGGCCGGGTATTGTGGGCTGAGTCTCGGGCTTTGTTAAATAGTAAATTTTATTTTGTTTATTAGTATTTGGTTACAGTTGGTTTCGGGCCAGTAGGGCTGGGTCTTGTGGGTCGAGAGAATGGGTTGGGTTTTATTAAGATAAGATGGGCCGGGCTGGACTAGGTTTTAGGGCTGGTCCTGTTATGATTTTTGTTAAGAGTTTTGTTTTGTAATTAGAGCAGCAGGCCGGGCCAGGTAGACTGGTCTGTGGGCTTAGATGAGTGGGCTCAATTTAATTGGTTGTTACATATTAAGTTTAAATTGTGAGTTTAAATAGCATATTTATTAACAAATAAATTAGTAAATATTTGATTATACTTTTCCTACTAATGTATGTAGATATTATTTCTGAAATGGTATTTCCCTAATAAATTCTATAGTTGCAAGTAAATTCTAGACTTAAAATATTATAATAATAAGTGTTAATTTCTTATAAAATATGTTTTGTTAAGAATAATATTTATAATATATTTTCTTGCTAATATCATCTATATATTTGATTAGATCATTAATTAGATAATATCATATTATCAATATTTGTTAAAGTTAGCCAACAAGATTTTTTTAGACACAAATGAATTTTCTTACTAAATATAGTTAAAGACTTGTTATTAGCTGATAGTAATATTTTCTATTACTAAAAATTTGCATAAAATATATATTAGTTACTAGTATTTCTACTATGGTATTTTGTCAATAAAATGTCTAGTATTCTATTTTTTGACCTACAAGTATTTTCCTACTACTTATTATAGTTAAAACCCTTTTTTTTGCTTGTAATTCATAGCTAATATATGGTTAGAGTAGTTTAGTTTGATGTCATTATTTCAAAACCCTAACAAAATTGTATACAAAAATATAACAGGTGATTTACAACCATGCAATACTACTCTCGTGCAACAAAACCGAGGCAAGTACACTGACTTGACTTGTACCTTGTTTTCTGTCTTACCTTCATGTGCCATGTTCTCATATCGGACACGAATTACACACGATTGTCTTGTACTCTTGTTCATTGCTTGTGCGTCATTGTTATTGCGGGATTGGGGGAAATATTAGCTTTTGTGTGACCACACCCAATATAGCATTGAAGATAGCCTAATCGTACACATCACGTACGATGAAGCCGTACCATGTAGAATTGACTCATTGATTGATTGATTGATTGTTCCTAAGCCGGTCACACATTAGTTTTAATATTTCAAAATTGTCACAATTGCATCATTGATTGTCGTGATTGATTGCCTTGTACATTGATAGCCGTGTTCATTGTCTAGCATCTTGATTGTCATCCATTGCCTGCAGTTTTACATTTCATTTCTGGTACCACAGTTTCAGTTCCATTTCATGTTCTAGTTTTCTGGTATTCCCGTTTCACCTTGTACTCTGGATCACAGACTACATTGTATATTGTCTAGTCAGGGTTGTACTTTGCTCTTTTCCTGATAGGATCGTTGCAGGTGAGTGGGAGATTACATGGAGCTGGTGATTGCTTGGATTTTGCAGTTTTTTTTATTTATTTCAGTTTATTTTTCTGGAGATTGTATCTTAGAGATTTCATTATTGTATATTATTTCATTGGACCGGATTTGTCTCCGGCTGAGTTTGTATTTTAAAACACTTGATGGATATTGGTGATTTCTGGGAACGTTATAAAAGCTGTGTTTTAGTTTACATTTCATTGTGACTGTGAGTTTTCCTTAGTATTGTACAGCTTACTTCGTCGTGTCCAACGACGAAGGCTGGACGTGTCCGACTCGTATCCGATTATTCGGGAGCGGGTCGTGACAAAGTTCATGCCAAAAGGCGTAAGGATATAATAGAAGAATTATCATGCCTTCATTAAATGAATAAGTTATAGAGCAAATAGTAACACCCAGGTTAGAAAGTCACGCCAACAAGTCTAGGCTTAGGCCCACAAGTCACGCCAAGTCTAGCAGGTTGGAGTGAGCGCGTAAACAGCGTGAGCGTGAAAAGTGGTTCACGTTGGCACGCACAGTGTAAACGTGAAGGGAAATTCACACACTCATAAGTGAGCGTGAAGAATGATAAGAAATTCACGCACACACAAGTGAGCGTGAAAAGTGATCCTTAACGTGAGTGTAACTAAAATCCACGCACGCACGTACAGACGTGAGCGTGACTAAAAATCCACGCACGCACGTACAGACGTGAGCGTGACTAAAAATCCACGCTAACATGTAAGAACATGAGCGTGACTAAAAATCCATGCTAACATGTAAGAACATGAGCGTGACTAAAAATCCACGCACGCACAGGTAAAGACGTATGCGTGACTAAAATCCACGCTAACATGTAAGAACATGATCGTGACTAAAAATCCACGCACGCACAGGTAAAGACGTGTGCGTGACTAAAATTCACGCTAACATGTAAGAACATGAGCGTGACTAAAAATCCACGCACGCACAGGTAAAGACGTGTGCGTGACTAAAATCCACGCTAACATGTAAGAACATGTGCGTGACTCAAAATCTACGCAGACATGTAAGAACATATGCGTGACTCAAAATCCACGCAGACATGTAAGAACATGTGCGTGACTCAAAATCCACGCAGACATGTAAGAACATGTGCGTGACTGAACCTGTTCCAAGCCAGAAGTGAAGTTCCCAGCCAGAAAACACGCTAAGTTGGGAGATCAGAACCCATGAAAAACCGAGAATACAACATCTTAGATCTAGCAAAAACCAGCCAAAGAAATCAAAAATGCCAAGTACTAAACTCTCTCAGGATCATGAGAGGAAGAGAAATGAACCATAAAAATGGTTCTCCAAGCAAGAAGCAAGATTGTACTTGCCTGCTGTTGTTGGTGGAGAGAGTGATGAGGAAGAAGAAGAAGTAGTAATGGAGAAGGATGAGAGTTATGAGAAGAGAGAATGAGATGGAAGCTTTAAATAGGAAGGGTGGTGGTAGGTGGGGGTTTGGGCCGGGTTGAGCTATCTTGAACCCGAAACCCTCCATGAACCCGAATCACAAGGCAAGACTAATAGCAGAGAGTAACAACAAGAAATAAAATAGAAAATAAAATACAGGAATAAAATTGCAGGAAATAAAATGCAGATAATTAATTAACATAAAATTAAAAGAATTTAAATACAAGATAATACATGATAAATACTAAATAAATATACATGAGTTGTACATGTATAAAAATACGCATTCTGGGAACGGGGAGTGACAAAACGGCGGGGGTTGTACTTGCAAAACCTGGCTGATGCTCCTGAATCAGTCCTCACTCCTCTTTCCAAAGCCGTCGGCAATCCTTGGTTGAGCAACACATTCTGCTCCTGTAACAGAGTGTGCATGCGTTGCTGGGCCAACATCTGATGTTGCTGAGTAGCCATCATTCCTCTCATGATCTCCAGAAGGGCTGGTGTGTCCACTTGGGTAGGTGGAACTGTTGGTGGTGGTGGAATATCCGGATACTGCGATCCAGCTGCTGCTTCCACTATTACTTCTTCCTGAGTAGCCTCCTGAGGTGAGACTGGCCCTTGTTGCTGACCAACCTGGTCAGGTTGCTCCTGCTGTTGTCCAGCTCTGACCGATGCGGACGAAGTGCCCCTAAGAAAAGGGACAAGAGAACAATCAAACAACCGGACATGAAGGATCAATAAAGTCAAAGGATATCGGAATGTCAAGCAAGGGTTGAGAACAACGAATCATGAGATCAAGGGGGAAACACGTGTGATTGAGACATCCTATAAATCAAAACACCCCACAAGTCTGAAATCAGACCTGCATGCGCCACCACTAAAACCTTGTCACGCCCCAGAACCAGAATACTGGAGAGCGGGGGAGTGACTCAGCCAGCTACGTATTACGGGTAGATGAATATCGTATAATACGATCAATGCTGTCTAACCAGACGAGGGGGTGCATACTACATGAAAGTCTTACTATGGTCACTTCACATCTATTGTCTCAATCATTCAAACAAGAAACAGTAATAAAGAACATGTAAGATAAAGCAGTAAGGCGTCCCAAACGCTTAGTCAAAATGTTCTTGAGATCTGACTTTACAAAACATAGCCAGATGGTATAGTAACATGTACACAATTGTTATCAGCTGCAGTCAGACTTAGTTACAATTATGCAAGAGTAAGTACAAGACAATCCGACTAACATGTCGGTGCCAAACGGCTAAGTATAAAGTAAATAACAAAATGAGCGGTGAAGTAAGGAACCCACTCGAGTCCTCCTGCGATCATTCCCCTAGTATTGACCATCGTGGAGGTAGAAGTAAGCTGGATCCTTGGAGGTTGGCTCTAAATCTGGCCATGCAAAATAAGAGAGGTTAGACCTCTAATAGCAAGTACCACAAGGGAGCACGATATGAAGGATTAAACCAGTAAGTAAGAGAATATAATAATAGATCTCTGCTTTCCACTAGGATTCACATAACATCACGACACTTCGAACCAACCTCCCAACCAAACAAGGACAGAAGTTGGCCCGTCATGTCCTGACATTCTGATCATCTCAGTTAGGCAACAGAGTAGGTACAGTACACAAACAAATCATCTTGAACGGCCAATCAACTACTACGGCTTGCTATTGTGAGTCCCAAGTTATCCTGGAATTATGCAAATAGGGATTCCTCAGTTCTTACTATGTGCAAGCAAGGCTAGTCTATCCAATCAATCAATTGCGCCAATCATGTAATTAGACGAGTCCCAGCGGGACGCCCGCCGTTAATATATCATGTACAATAGTATAAGCAGATACCGTTCCCTGCCCGTGTGACAGATTTACAGTATCTGTGGGAACCAACCGGCCTGTCGGGCACTACTAGTCCCAAGAGGGCTGCCATGTAAGAACTCGAAAATCCATTCTCTCCATGCCATCATTATTTTATTTGACTTAATAGTTTCTACGTTGAGTGAAGTTCCATGCCGTGGATCATGGTCATTCAAATGAGTACTTTTGTATGGGGTACGATATGCGCAACTCTACAACGATACCAGTGCGGCTAGGTTGTAGGTCTTACATAGCGTAATGCAACAATCAAATCTAACCACGGAGTAATCATGCCTTGACCATAAAGTACACATGCTGTTTTTGTAAGATAAATAAAAATAAATAAATAAATAATTTGAAGCCTGCATGTGCCTGTATGCCAATATTCGGGCTCGGCTAATCGATTGCAATAGTTCATTACATGAACGTGTCTCATTCATTCAATTCAATAAGACGACTAGCCAGTCTCTTAGTTCCAACTAGGAACGCATGATCAATTATTAGTCAATGTCACGATCATTATCAATGGTGACAAGGCATGAAAGTCAAATAGTATTCAGTGGAGTCGAGTCTACGACTCTCAGGATTAAGTTCCAGTCAATCTGGGTATCCATGGATCAATCAAGACACATGACACATTCTACACAACCATATGTATTAAAGTATTAACATATCATGATTTATCAAGTTCATGCCAAAAGGCATGAGAATTTAATAGAAGACTTATCATGCCATCATTAGATGAATAAGTTATAGAACAAATAAAAACACTCAGGTCAGGAAGTCACGCCAACAAGTCTATGCTAAGGCCAACAAGTCACGCCAAGTCTAGCAGGTAGGAGTGAGCGTGAAAAGTGGTGAGCGTGAAAAACGTGATAAGAAATTCACGCACGCACAGTGTGAGCATGAAAAGCGTGATAAGAAATCCACGCACACACGCAAAGACGTGAGCGTAACTCAAAATTCACGCTAACACGTAAAGGCGTGTGCGTGACTAAAAATTCACGCACACATGCAAGGACGTGTACGTGACTCAAATGTCACGCTGGCACGTAAGGACGTGAGCGTAACTCAAAATTCACGCTGACACGTACAGACGTGAGCGTGACTAAAAATTCACGCACGCATGCAAGAACATGAGCGTGACTAAAATTCACGCTAACATGTAAGAACATGAGCGTGACTAAAATTCACGCTAACATGTAAGAACATGAGCGTGACTAAAATTCACGCACGCACGTAAAGACGTGAGCGCGACTGAAAATTCACGCTGGCACGTAAGAACGTGTGCGTGACTAAAACTCACGCTAAGTTGGGAGATCAAAACCCATGGTCAACCGAAAACACAACCACTTAGATCTGTAAGAAACGAGCCAAGGAAATCAAAAATGCTAAATACTAAACTCTCTCAGAATCATGAGAGGAAGAGAAATGAACCATAAAAATGGTTCTCCAAGTGGAAGCAAGAAGCAAGATTGCACTTGCCTGCTGTTGGGTTGGTGGAGAGAGTGATGAGGAAGAAGAAGAAGAAGTAATGGTGAAGGAGAAGTTATGAGGAGAGAGAAGAGGATGGGGGCTTAAATAGGAAGGGTGGTGGTAGGTGGGGTTATTGGGTCGGGTTTAACCGGGTCCATCCAAGGCCAACCCGAAAGCAAAGCAGAGAGGTTAAAAGCAGAAAATAAAATTGCAGGAAATAAAATGCAGATAATTAATTAACATGAAATTTAAAGAAATTTAAATACAGGATAATACATGATAAATACTAAATAAATATATATATATGAGTTGCACATGTATAAAAATACGCATCCTGGGAACGGGGAGTGACAACATGGAAACTATGTGGATGTCAGTACTCAACTGTACTAGTGGAATGAGCTCCTCGTCCACCCATACAAAACCAACACGTTAATTTACTTGGTGTGTAACATAGTCCCTTTTTATGATTGTCTTTCTACTCTTTTCTTAGGATCGATTTTAGGACAGACGCCTTAGCCTATTTTTGTGTCTCTAGACCATCCCGTGCTTGCAACATCAACGTTAACATATCAAGTCGTGTTTGCCTTACGGCCTAAAATCAGAGACGCAACTACACGATAGACTCATTTTTCCATGTGACCGTGCTACAAAACCCATATTGAGGCCGTGCCTCGCATTTCAGTAAGACTAAACCACATCGCCGCCTCGCGGCCCGTGCTACTTTGACCACCAACTGACCCAATCAAGACTTCTGGGCTAAGTGTCACTCGACCGACTTGCCTTGCGGCGATTCCTAACTTAAACTCAAACAACTCAAACCCAACTTATACAACTCACATATCAACACTTGAGACTTGACGCCACATCTCGTGCCAAAGCACGTCGCCTATGTTGTAGCCATTCTTAGGCCCAAACATTTGTGTTCTGACTGTATACAAATTCAACAACTCAACTCAATCCAAAGGCACACACGCGGATTGTCGCCCGTGCCGACTCATCTATATGAATTGGTCACTGACTCCCAGAGCCATCGTGGACTCCTCTAGCTTTTGTTAGACGGGTGCCCTTTCAGCGCAAGGTAGCTAGCCCCGCTGCAAGTCCCCGCCTAACCCGTGCCCAGCACAGCTAATTACTCGTTTCCAATCGCGGCTGCAACGGTCCCGTGGCCGTCGGGTTGCCGTGCATGGAAACGACCTACCTTGTCGACAAGTTGTCCATAACCATGCAAGACTCGACTCAAACTGACGTCTCACACAGTCATGCTACCTCTAGTGTTACCATCTCTTTCAGGGCCAAGTTCAATACTTCTTAAATCTGAGGCCGCCTCGCCGACCTATAGTCACGAGCATTCTTCTTTCTTGTGAGACCGCCTCGCCGACCTAAAGTCGCGAGCATTCTTCTTTCTTGTGAGACCGCCTCGCCGACCTATAGTCGCGAGCATTCTTCTTTCTTGTCCTATCATTTCAATCTTAATGAATCAACCGTAGCCCGTTCCTTAAACACTAAGTCCGTGCATCGTGCCTTAAGCCAACCGTGTTCTACGCAACACTACCGCCTGAATTATACTTTATACGACGGGCCTTGGGATCGTGGGACTACTCAACACACGAACGCCTATTTGATAGTCCTTGCCTTACTTAACTTTGCAACAACTTGACGAGCAAAGACTGCGTCAAGCCTTGCATCGTGGGAGCATTTGACTTTGAACGACCAAGTCACTCGGGTGCCTAGACTTAGGTCACAAGCTGCTCAACGCAACTTAACTCATGGGCAAGCCAAGGCTATGCCAAGCCTTGGACGATGGGACCGTGCACTCTTTATGAAGCGTTCATGCGGGCGACGCCTATGACTTAGGCTACGATCATAAATTCGCCTACTCAACCAACTTTCCTTCTCCCAAGCCACGAGACGAAGGATCGAGTGTCATTTTTAAAGCACGTCGTGCACCAACTCTAAGCCAACCATTGGACCTTTCCATATTCTAACTCATTTCGACATGTCGGGATTATTCCCTTAGTTATGTGGATTCGTCTCTTTTATTATCAAGCCTACTTGTACAAGTTGAAAACATACGATTTATTATATGAAGGCTAAGATGAGACAAGTTCACCGAAACTATCCCACCTGAGCGAGCGGTCGCCTCGACCGAGCGATGTCTTCGAGCAGCCGTTGCAAGGCTAAGTCCGAACGCCGTTAGCATTCCGATTCCTCCAATTGACTGAGCGGGACGGGGCACTACAGAAACAGCCAATTTAAGATAGGCCACATAGTCGCACAGAGTGTCCCCATTTGCAGCAAAAAATAGTTGGACACAAGTTAAAACAAACTCAATAGTCTTTATTGATATTCAAAAAGTTTTACAAGCGGCGCTAGGCCAAGATTACAATTTGCTCAAGCTCTCTCTCTCTCTGAAACATAAAAGGCGTGCCAAGTGGCTTACAACATGGAATAATTTATGACAATGTTCCAATACATTATGTCCTATATATGGTGCTTCAGTTCCTCTGCAACGCTCCAAGGCACCAGAGTTAGATCCGTGCCTTAGAACGTTCGAGGAAAGTCTCCGCACCCGACGTGGTTCTTCCACACCCTGCAAGCAGACTATGTGGTTATCAGTACATTGTTATGCACTGGTGGGAAGACTAGCTCGCCCACTCGCTATCATTACCAAACACGTTCATTTTACTTTTGTGTACCATCTATCAGTTATTGTCTTACTAATCTTGCCATAGGATCAGTTTCATGGCATATAATTTAAAGCCTATCTCGTGTTATCGATGTCAAGGGTCGCATAGAAAATACATGCGCAACTTACCATACTTACCGTACGATCTTCCCTGTCCAAGTAAACTAAGTTAGCCAACAGTTCATACGTAATGACTTAACATAATATTGTATAAGTATTCAAAGGTGTCAAGGACGTGCTCCTGCCTCAGGGTCTACGAAGTATTCAAGTTGTGCTATTTCGATGTCCATGTTCACGCAGTTGTTCAGTTGTTCAGCTTAGTCAACTTGTCGGTTTGTGTTATACTCAAACATTGTTCAGATATGTTACAGTCAGTAACTTAGCATGTTCAACTTACTCAGATTACTTGTTTCAATGCAAGGTCTCGTACGCGAATTGCCGCAATCGAGCCAACTTAATCTATATGCACCGGTCGTTGGCACCACAAGCCATTTGGACATTTACTCCTCTTGGTATTCTCATCTATCAAGCGTGATGGCTGGTACACCTTGATAGTCTTTTGATATATCTGGCCTAACGTCTCTTGGGTGGCCAAGCCCGCACCCAATCAGCCCGTAAGCCATGATTCCGCCTAGGCCGGCCACGATGTCGTTGATCGTTGTCTTGGAATCCTTAATCACTTCTTTTCCTCGTATACGAGTAGGTTGTCCACGATCATTTCGTATTGTCCTGTCATTTTTAACTTAACGACTGTCTTTGAGCCATAGGCTGTCTGTGAGCCATAGTCGATTACCGACTAGGTTGGCGGTGGCATCCGTGCAGCGCGGATAGCGAGCCCCGTTGTACGTCCCCGTCATACCTGTCGCTATTCCTTCTTTCCTTTATTTCTTCCATTCATTCTTTTCTTTCTTTCACTTGTTCATTCGTTCATTGATTCATTCACATATTCATTGATTCATTCGTTGATTCCTTCTTTCACTTATTCGTTCATTCGTTCATTCATACATTATGCAACTCCCTGTGCGGGAACCGCCTTGGCGACCCATCGGTCCCGAAGCCTTTCAATGTTTCTAGTGTTCTATTCGGAACGACTATGTTGATAGTCTTCCTCTCATTTTAGTGAACAATTCATTGTTTCATGTCTCAAGTTGTGATACGATTCTAAGTGACAAGCCTTTCGTTCATAATCGAACGCATAAGTAAATCTACTCGAAATGTAAGCCGTGCATTTGCACGAGCGTGGAGTGCGGTGCGAAAGTTCGCATATATTCAAGTTCTTTTTCATGTTCTATACAAGCATACAAGATGAAATTATTCCCTTAATTAGATGCGTTGAGTCATTTTATTAGCATGCACGGTGTTATCGCCTAGCAATTCTAGCAATTTTGTCCGTATTATTATGTGTCTAGGCTAAGCAAAGACAGATTCATCGGAGCCACCCACATTAACGATGATCGCATCGGTCGAACGGGACTCCGAGCGCGCCTTTGAAAGTCTAAGTCTGGATTCTCCTGAAGGGCCAAGTCCATTGTTTTTGCCTTAAGCGAGTCATTTCACCGAGCAAGACGGGATTCGAGTTGTTGCACTTGCGTCTTTTGAGTCGGCGTTCCGCTAGGACGGAGCGGGTCGTTACAATAATGGCCCGCTAGTAGTTGGCTGTCATTTTATATGTGGACTTTGTTTTCTTTACTATTATTAATGAAACTCAGAGTATTATTAATGAAATTCGGAGTAGGTGGTAGAATTACTTGAAGAGTAAGAATTGCTATTTTCAATCAGTTATATTAATACATTGTAACATCCTTGTAGAATATGCTCGACCCCATAAAAAGCCTTGGCCATTTGAATTAGGCCAAGTGAAAAGGAATATATAAGAAGAAGATATACTAAAGGAGAGTGTTTGACTATAGCCACCTTCAAAGAATCTGAGTGTAAAATTTGTGAGAATTGATTAATCCTTCGATAATTTGAGATGACAGAACGTTGACTTCAATTGTGGACCATCTTCAGATTATTTCCTGCAAAATAATCTAAATCATAGTACAGTCTTAAAAAAAAAAAAATCAAGTCACCAATGCAAACGCAAAGACCATGATTACATCAAGTTCAATTAATCCCATTTGGTTCACTATAATATAATCATAATTGTAATGTAATCAAATAAAAATATTAATTTTTTTTCATTTGATTACATTATGATTACGATTACATTACAGTGTATCAAACGAAATCAGCATAGCATATAGTGCTGTATATGTATTATACATATGTTAAATACATTTGATTCTATACATGATTAAATGTGTATTTAATGATAACCCTGATGCAATGCAATTGAAAGTATATCGATTGTGTGCTAATGTATATCGGGTTTACTTTTCTTTGTCAACTAATTAGAGAATAATTATGTAGGGTACCTTGAAATGTTTAACAATGTAAGTTTTTTTAATTCCTTATTAAATAAACACGACCCATTGACCTCTAATTAAAATAGGATTGAACATTGGTGGATCTACATATATCAATTCTTTCGCAACCCACAAACCAGTTTCTCACATGGGGGACTCGCACTCATCAGACAGACGATGAAATATTTGTGTAGTACCCAATCATAGAGTTGAGTGCTAATTGTTCTGATATAATTAATTGGTGCACAAACAAGAAACTATAATAATCTGTCACTAATGGTGGAGTGCACTTCCTAGGATTCATCATATTGATCCACATTATGGGAATTTCCATCATGACCAGAGCAAGCGTACGTGCTCCGCAATAGCAGCAACATATATAAGGACTAATTATAAAGGCACTCCAAATTTTACTTGGATTAGCCCAGTCTTAGAACTGCAAACTTGTTGACAGTCCTAACCAACAAAGTTGACAGTCATAAAGAATTTGAATATTAAGATAGATTGTGAATGAAATTGGCAGTCCTAATCCAGTTGGCAGTCCCAAGTAAAACTTGGAGTGCCTTTAGAATTAGCCTATATAAGCTGCAATGGCATGAATACTCATGTATACATGTATTTATTTCCTTAGGGAAGGTTCATGTGTTAGCAAGAGGACACATGCAGCTTAGGCTGGGCCAGTTGATTGGTGAATGAGAAGGGATGAAGAGCCAATGAAATGATGGCATGATCACTGAGCTAGCTAGCATCGAACAAAGAAGGGATGAAGATGAAGGAATTATATTCAAAATTTGAGGGTTGTGCAAAGGTGGAAGCACTTTAGAAGACCAAAATTAATCTTGGTTAAGAAATTATGATCAAAAGGGCATGCACTACTTTTCATGTACGTGATGAGGTTTGGAAAAGGGAATCCCTTTTGCTCCTGCTTTTGATTTCATAACACTAAACCTTCTCAAAGTAGTGGGAGGGGGGAGGATATTACGTTATGAAGACTAATTCAAAAAAATTAAAGATAAGCATCCATATAGACTTTAGAGCTTAAATTAAGTGCTCATGCTGCTTTAGAATCCTAGAAAGGATATATAATCTTCTCTACTTTCCAAACACCTAAGATTGATTAAAGGATCCAAGTGTAAGTAGGAAATTTGTCGTTTCATTGCTTTAGTAAGGGGAAAAGATTTAAGGTTTATTATGATGATAATAATTAGTGGGTATGTCTATGTAAAGCACAAAGGAGGAGGGGATTACTCAATTCTCACATGCTCATGACCCATCCATTCCTTTTGATTATCCCAACACTAATATATTCTCTCCTCACTTTTGGTCACCTCTCTTTTGTCACTTTTTTCCATCCTGAAAAAGGGAGAAGCCTCATTCATATTGCTTTCTCTTTAAATTACCACCAATATAATAAGTCTCTCTTGCTTTCTTCTCATTCAAGCCTCTATCTCATAATCAAAGATCTAATCAATAAACTTCTCAATTAATATAGATCCTTGAATCACATAATGACATATATATTAAGGATACATGAAGTTTACTGAAAAAGACTCCTTACGATCTCTAATCCTTCAATTAAGATTGTACCAAAAAACTCGAGCTGATAGAATTAGGTACCAGAAAACCTAGACTGAGACAGGGTCCAAGACTTACTCTCATATACAAGGGCGGAGGTAGAAAAAAATATTAGAGGGGGCTAAAAAAATTCATGTGATAGCTTACTTGCTTCAAAAAAAAAAAAAAAACACTACAAAATTGGCTTCAAAAGATTAAAAAAAAAAAAAAAAACTGAAACAACAACTCAAGGAATCGAACTCTGGACCGCCTGTATAACAGCTAATAACTCAACCAACTGAGCTATGGCTTACTTGTGACTTTTATTGGTACCTCCCAGTATTTAATTTTCAAGCCCGGGCTACAGCCCGGGAGAGCCCACCTTATGCTCCGCCCCTGCTCATATACCATATTAATATAATTAACCACCGTATCTGGAAGCAAGTATAAAATCTACCGAATTAGCCCATGTTATGACCTATAACATCTTGCAAAACTAAATAACAAGTGCAAAATTAAATAACAAGCTCAATATGAGAAACAATTTAAGAAGTGAATAAATATGAATGTTGTATTAGTTGTTGCAGAAAAAAAATTCTATACAATGACTATAATATATATGCAAGATACATAGATACGGATGTGCCCTAGATTCTTTGTATTCCGAAAATACCCTCAGACATTGCATCAACTTTTCCTAGAAAACAGCAAATTCTCTCCCTCGAATTCCGGGGCACGATGGGACAAATCTTAATAGCAATCTCTAAAGTTGCATGCCTTATGTGCCTTTGCATGTGCATGCAACTTAACGTGCACTATTCTACAGCGCAGGTAAGGATTTGGTGCCTGGCAGGTTGGATGGTTAGTTTCCAACCCAACCTTGTTTGGAGTACACGTACAGTGTTTGATTGTGACTCTTATATATATATATGATCAGTACAAATAGTCAGTTCTCCTCCACTACTAACTAGCTAGTAGTCTATCATGAGTTGGACAAACTTAAAAAGCATTTCCACTTTGCCTACAATAATGGTATTACAAAATCCATAGTGCAGGGACTTCTATCAAACTCCACTAGACTGAAACTTCAATAGAATTTCTTCTGATAGATATTTCTTTTGACCAAATATTTTTGCTAGACTTTCATTATCTGGCTAGAAAAAAGTGGATGAATTTAGGCTAACATAGTAATGATACTTGAGCATAAACTTGTACTTTTATACTATTCCTATATGTCATGGTATACGCTTTTTCTTTTTCAGAATACACTTTTAACTAACATGACGCACCGTTCTAGATTTTAACCTGATGATTTTCATAAACACTCGGCCCGCTGCACTAAAACTCTCTAATTATAACAAAGGTTAACGATTATATTTAATAACAGAAGTTCCAGATGTTCCGAACTTAATCAGGTTATTGTCATCAAGGCTTACAGTTCTCTAGGTTACGAAGCAGATTCTGTGGGATATACACACTAATCACTGATTATCCAACGTGAGACTATGATCACGTACTGTATATCACTAGTTAGCATCAGACAATCTACACCATTTGGACAGTAAAGACTTGGATGATCTGTACCAACTGAAGAAGATGCAACTTCTAGTAGAAGTTGACAATACTGTTGGTCAAAGTGAACTTTTCAATAAGTTAACCTTTTCAATTAAACAGTTAGTTACATTATTGGGTTATAGCTAAAAGCACTAGCTAGAAGAAACTCCAAGAGCACTAATCTAAAACTAGGAGGTTTATCAGTAAAATTAGAAAGTCTGAGATGCAAGGAAAATATGAATATAGCTGGGCGTAAAGTATCGAGAAAGGAGAATGATGTATGTGAACCTAATTGAAGCATCGCTAGAAACTCAAAAAATTTGGTGTCATATCAGACACACCATTTGCACTCCAAATGTAATAGGACACATCTGTCGGTGCCTCCTTATCAAGTCGAAAGTAATTGTATTTCTATATGTGTCCGTGCAACATATACTAAGGATATTAAGTTATTGTGCATCAAAGTTTAATTAATAATCAGTGCATTATCCACTCACACCACACTGGATTTGTTCCCTTGGATGCACACAGAACCAACTTTTCTTATCTATTCTATTCTATCACCCGTGGCCGTAGGTTGCATAAGCAATGACTGAACTGATGGAACCAATCTGCTGAAAGAAGTTATAAAAGAAGTGCAGCAGCAGAGAATGGCAGGACCTAAAAGTAATACTTCTTTAATAGTGGGGGCTCAGATGGGGATTTTCGGGAATCTAGTTATTCTCCTCACTCTCCCACTCCGACATGCTCTCTTTTCAGCTCTCAAAAGCCTAAAAGAGATAGTGATTGGACTTGAATGGCTGGCAAAGTTTGAACAGAGCCCCCTAAAAAGTTCTGAAATTATGCATATTAACACTGGTGGGCAAAAAGAAGCATATTTACTTACATTTGAGTTTAGCCATCTTTGATATGGGAGGCCCATATCAAAACCTTGTTTGGTTTTTGGATTTGTAGATAACTAGGTAATCCGGAATTCTCTCATTGTCAGGTTCTGCTCAAAGTTCTCTGCGACAGAAGAAAAAATAGTGGTAATTGTACAAAAATATGAAAAGTTAGACATGTACAAAGTTTTCCATTTCTACAATCATCAACATGCATATTTCTTTCCCTTATAATGGAGCAATATATCGATAGTTTCTAACTAATGGAATAATTTTAAATGTTGTACTAGTTCTAGTTGTGACTGCATCATCACTGAATCTGGAATAATGTTAGGGCATGAATAGCGCAGAATCGTTATTTCGTTGTGTGATCAGAATGACTCAACCAATTATATCTGGAGAATTATGTTTAGTTCCTAGAATTTACCATGTTGGTTATCAGAATGCTATATTATATTTGGAGACGTGAAGAGTTCCTATTATTAACTCATCTAGCAGTCTACCTTTCTCATCTACATCGAATTTTATCAATCAACAGATGCAATCTAGGTGCATGCAGCTAATTAATGCGGAAAAGAATCATGAAAGAGAAAAGAAAAGTACAAAGAAGATTAGGTACCATATAGCTGTAACGAGGCTTTCTGATAGTGTATTGTAAGTTTCAGAAATAAACAGGTTGGTGATAACAATATTATGCGACAAAGATATAACGTATACGCTCCAAAATTTAAGTATCTTAACATTAATAAGTATGGATCTTCAGGAAAGAAGAAAGAAAGCGTATTAATGAATAAAAAAGAGTATTCTGCAAAAGAGACTAACTAGACATCTTTCTTTACAGTTGTAGCAATAACGTGTATATATGATCTCACTTGCACTTTGCGAAAGAGAAAAAGAGGACCAAGGACCAACAACTAATGCATCAGGCGAATTCTTTATTTATTTTGGAGCATAAAGAAATCTTTTACATTCAAATACTAAAATCTAGCAAACTTCCCATTTAATAAAATCAACAAATTCTTTACCTGATTGAAACAATCTCAACGTTGGGCAAGAAGCTTAATTTACCAGCTGATTTTCAACAAGCAATTTGAGATATATCTTCACCTCATATTGAGTTATGCTCTCATTATGATATCCCCACGCTTGGTCATAGCTGTTGCTCAAGGCTTCAAACTGAGCACACATTAATTTCTTTATGGACCAATCAGTACAAAACCATCATATCTGGGTTGGCAGATCAATATTAAACATAAGAAACATCAACTGGCAACTGAGCTAATTAGGCAACATGTTCACACCATGCATTCTTATAACTAATGCCACAACTTTTCCAGCCAAATAATACTAGCGATCTCTGAAACGTTCCATCTTATCATGTCGACCATGTCTGAAGACATCGTAATCTAGACCAACAGTCCCATGAGGAGCTAGATTCCCCTATTTGATCTTTAGTGATGGTCATTGCACTATTGGTAAGTCTTCCTCTCCTATAAGCATTCTACTTCCCAGATAAATTTCTGGGTTTAACAAATTTTTTCTCTGATATGGGGACCTTCTCAATTGAACCAAATGATGAAGGGCCCTATGCGGAAAGAAAAAGATTCATGTCAAAAATTGAAACATACCACTTGCCTCTTGTTTAACTTGTATCCATTTTAGTGTACAGTCCATTGGCTGTATGACAATTCATTTTTATCCTAGTTGCGGCCTTGAAGGTGATACGAAAGACAAAGCCTCGAGCTTTGCCCGCAGATAAAGCGATACGTCACAAAAGTTATGGTGGTGTGCAAAAGAAAGTAATAAAGGAAAGATGACCATTGTATGATTAGGCATATTACATGAGAGACATACTCATGAGACCAACATATTCCTAACTTTGATAGGGCCAATAAGCTTCATTTTTTAATCTCCTAGCTTCAAAATTCCCTCCATACTGTGATAAAATGGAGGATCAACTTACAGAGGGGCTTTATGTGATCATATCTTATATATCCTTCTCAATAAGGACTCATATCATCATGTCGTTTAGAGATAATGGTGCTTCTTGTTGGTACTAGCCTTTCCCCTTTTACAAAGCGCTGGCATTTCCTTTTGAGGGCCTCAAGACAAGTGACTATGCTCCTCTAATCAAACACATTAGGTGATTCATATGTTAGCTTTCACTAAGGGTTACATGTAGGACTATTGTTTGCTAGAGATTCTCATAGTGTTGGTGGGTTGGGGACTAACTTTATGATGTGGTGATGATCATTGCACTCTTAATTATAAATCATAGTAACTTTACCTGAAAAGGTTATAGGTCAAAGTAAATTCATTTTTAAAAATGGATGAGTCATTATTAACATAGAGATTGCCTGGGATTACTAACACACATTCTTCCGTTTCACCGTTCTCATCATCATTCATAATCGTTGCCTTCTCTCATCAGAATGGAGTCACTTAGGGAGCATAACAGAGCTCCAGAAGAGAATTGACAAAGTAGGTTTTAAGTAGACAATAAATATATCTAGTCTTTAACTGTACAGATGCTTGCTTGTTAATATTGTTGAGACTTGAAGTGATTTTATTGAATGGAGTAACAACATATATATAGGAGAGGCTAGCCTCCTCTCCTATCATTCTAGCCAATGTGGGACTAAAGCCCAATAACACTATATATATATATCAACACTCCCCCTCAAGATGGGCGAAAGATATTCACTAAGCCCATCTTGTCACATCCTCTCATCATGTTGATAGAACTAAGCCCCTTTGTCAGTCCGTCTGCTACCTGATCTTTGGTTGGAACATAGCCCAGCTCTAGTTCTCCTTTATCCAGTTTCTCTTTGATGAAGAATCTGTCAATCTCAATATGTTTGGTCCTGTCATGCTGCACTGGATTGTTGGCAATATTAATAGCTGACTGGTTGTCACACCATAGCTTCATCTTTGTTCCCTGGTCCAGCTTTAGCTCCGTCAGCATATTCTTCAACCACAATAGTTCTGTGACTCCCAAGGCCATCGCTCTATACTCTGCTTCAGCTGTTGATCTGGCCACTACTGACTGCTTCTTACTCCTCCAAGAGACCAAGTTGCCTCCTACAAATATGCAGTATCCCGATGTGGATCTCCTGTCGTCAGCACAGCTAGCCCAGTCAGAATCATAATAGCCCTCAATGCCTACATGATTATTTCTTCTAAAGATCAGTCCCTTCCCGGGGGCTCCCTTCAAGTACCTCAGAATCTGGTACACTGCGTCCATGTGACCCTTCCGGGGGTCATGCATGTAGCGGCTTACTACACTTACCGCAAAGCTGATATCAGGTCGAGTGTGGCTTAAGTAGATTAACTTGCCCACCAATCTCTGATATCTATCCCGGTCAACTGGTTCTCCAGCTTCAGCATCCAGTTTAAACTTCTGGTCTATCGGTGTCGTAGCTGGTTTACATCCCATCATCCCTGTTTCCGTAAGCAGGTCCAGTGCGTACTTCCTTTGAGAAAGAACGATTCACTCATTATCTCGAGCAATCTCAATCCCAAGGAAGTATCGAAGGGGGCCAAGATCTTTCACCTCGAACTCCTTGCCAAGTTTTACTTTGAGTTGGGCGATCTCCTGCTCATCATTGCCTGTGATAATCATATCATCTACATATACTGCAAGCATGGTGATATGGCCTCCACTCCGTCTGAAGAAGACAGTGTGATCAGCATTGATCTGCTGATATCCCATCCCTATCATTGCTCTCCTGAACCTGTCAAACCATGCCCGAGGAGACTGCTTCAGTCCATAGAGAGACTTCTTCAGTCTGCAGACCTTGCCTTCTGTCTGTTTTGTGCCGAATCCTGGTGGTATCTCCATGTACACCTCCTCTACTAGATCTCCATGAAGAAATGCATTCTTCACATCCAGTTGGTGTAGCTTCCACCCTCCATTGGCTGCCAGGGAGATCAAGGTCCTGACAGTGCTCATCTTCGCCACTGGTGCAAAGGTCTCGTCATAGTCGATGCCGTACGTCTGACTGTATCCTTTTGCCACCAGTCGAGCTTTATAGCGCTCAACCTGTCCATCTGGGTTCTGTTTCACAGTAAAAACCCATTTACATCCAACTGCTCTTTTCCCTTCTGGCAGTCTCACCAGCTCCCAAGTGTGGTTCTTCTCAAGAGCTCCCAACTCCTCGTGCATTGCCGCTTTCCACTTTGGATCGTTCTTGGCAACCTGCCAATTGTTAGGTACAGTAATACTATCCAAAGATGCTATAAATGCTCCATGAGAAGAAGATATATGATCATAAGAAACAAACTTAGCAAGATCCCAACCATATCTGTCCGGAGGATTTCCCGCATTGCTGCGAGTAGTCCTTCGTGTAGGTAGTGGTATGGGAGGAACGATATCACCTGAGGAGGGTGGTGGTGTAGATGAGGAGGATGGTGGTGTAGATGAGGAGGATGGTGGTATAGGTGTCTCAGGAGTTGGGACAGGCGCAGGCAAGGGACTTGGCACTGACACTGTAGGTACTGGTCCTGTAGTCTGCTTGTTGTTTCTCCTGTTGTAGGTCAGTAACTCCCCCTGAGCCGTAGGTGTAACACTTCTCGTCTCCTCCCTCTGTTCCGCTTCACCTTCATGTTCCTCCTCAACCGTGTCTCTATGCCAAACTTCTAAATCGGTTACCACCAGGTTCTCCAAGTTCTCTATCTCCCCCTCTCGCCTTATACTTGTAGTATGAGGCGTGTTATACGAAGTTCCATCCTGGCGGTAATATGGCTCATGCTCCCGGAAGTGGACGTCCATACTAACAAATTTCTTCTTCTCTACTGGACTCCAGCATACATACCCCTTCTGAGTTGCTGAGTAGCCCACGAAGATGCACTTGACTGCTCTAGGGTCAAGTTTTCCAACGAATGGTCTGTTGTCCTTCACAAAACACACACATCCAAACACCTTTAGTGGAAGTATTCCACTATTATTACCTTGTAATACTTCACATGGAGACTTCCATCCCAGGACTTTTGAAGGCATCCTGTTTATAAGTTGAGCTGCTGTCAACACCGCATATCCCCATAGGTGTTGTGGGACATTCATGTCGATCATCATACTTCTTGCGGTCTCCAGAAGATGTCGGTTCTTCCTTTCTGCTACTCCATTTTGTGCTGGTGTATATGCACAAGAGGTCTGATGCTGTATTCCATGTGCTGACAAGTACTCTGCAAGTGTCCTATTGGTATACTCCGTCCCATTGTCAGATCTCAGTATCTTCACCACTGCATTATACTGAGTCTGGACATATTTATGAAAGTCCCGAAAACAAGCAAATACATCACTTTTGTTCTTCATCAAATACAGCCAGGTGACACGAGATGCACAATCGATAAACGAAACAAAATACTTATACCCATTCATAGTGTTAGTAGCACATGGGCCCCAAACATCAGAATGAACTACCTCAAAGACTGAAGAACTCTTATGACCATTTCCAACATATGAACTCCTAGTAAGTTTTCCTAACTCACATGCATCACATACTAATTTCCTTTTATTTGATTTTGCATACATATCTGGATACAACTTATTTAGAGTATCAAAGGAAGAATGCCCCATCCTCCTATGATGAAGTATCAAAGTGTCTTCAGTCTTCTGCTGCAGCTCCTCCATTCCAGCCTTCTCTGCCATAGACACCAATGCTGAGTCCAGTCCGTCTTGATCTAGGTACCACAGTCCATCATGCCAAGTGCCAGTCCCAAGTCTTCGTCCCGTCCCTTTCTCCTGGAAGATCACCTTAGGAATATCAAAAGAAACAATGCATTTTAGTTGGAGAATTATAGAACTAATAGACAAGAGACTGACTGGGAAGGATGGAGCATGCAAAACATTGGATAACCTTACTGAACCCGTACAATTAACAGTACCCTTACCGACCACTGGTTGGAAAGTACCATCCGCAGTCTGAATGGTGTCTGTCGATGCTAGGTGAGTGTACGAGGAAAACTTACTAGCATTTCCGGTCACATGCCGAGATGCTCCTGAGTCGATAATCCAGTCTGACATTTTAAGGGAAGACATAGATGCAAGAGCGTGAGACTCGTCAGTACCTTCTGATGGATGGGCATACATAGCGGCGTTGAAGAATGGAGTGGATGCCTCCTCTGCTACGCTCCTCCTGTCTCCTTCGATTGACGCTTTTTGCTTTCTCTCCAGCAGATCCAGTAGCGCCTGATCCTCCTCAGTAAAGGCGCCGCCAGCTCCTCCATTCCCATCTGCCACCAGCAGGTTTGCCCGATAGCCTCCTCGACCGCCTCGTCGGCCTCCTCGACCACGTCCACGTCCAGCATATCCTCGTCCACGTCCACCACATGAGTCTCCCTCCTTAGGTGGTTTGGTACAAGCATATCGATGGTGGCCCATCTCCCCACAGTTGTAGCACTGCCGATTCTGTTGCCAGAGCTCTCCCTTGGATCCTGTATCCCCCGAACCGGTAGCTGCTAGTGCTGACTTCACTTCGGGTAAAGCACCTGTCGATGATGCGCCTGTCCCTGTCTGTAATCTGATCCGCGTCTCCTCCTGAATCATGGCTGAGATAGCCTCCTCGAGACTAGGGATCGCTGGCTGGGCGAGGAGTAAGGCTGTTCTCTGTGTGAATGCTGCAGTCAGTCCCTTAAGGAATTTTATCGTCCTCTCCTGCAGACACACCTGTCTCTCCTTGCACTTTGGGTCCCCGCAGCTTGCCCGTTTGGAATGGTGATCATAATCCAGCCAGAGGCGTTCCAACTCCGTAGCGTACTCCTGCACCGTCTTCTCGCCTTGTACGGTGTCGTCGATCTCCCCTTTTATCTGGAAGATCCGTAGATTGTTACCTATGCCATCATAGGTTCTTCTCAATTTCTCCCATACGTCTTTCACCATCTCAATGCCATCTACTGTGGAAGCAATAGACTGGACTAAGGAGTTGAGAAGCCAGATATAAATCACCATATGAGTGGATTTCCACTCGTCGCGTCCTGTCGAGCCCTCTTCCGGCTCTGTCTTCTCGCCTGTCAAGAATCCCTCCAGGTTCTTACCTGCAAGGGTTCTTCTCACCCGCCGTGACCAACTCAAATAGGTGGCTGGTCCATCCAACTTCAGATCGATGGAGGGTAGTTCTAACTTTGGCGGTGCTCGTGTCGTGCTTTCACCAGCCGACACCTTTATCAACTTCAGCAATGTCGCCACATCGTCAGCATCCAGCTTCTTGAGAATCTCCTCCATCGATGCTTCTTCTCGATCACTTCACACTTGCTCCACGACTCACGCTCGTCCTTGCCGTCCTCTCCTAAATCCGAATATGTCTGATTTCATCGGATCTAGGGATTATAGGCATCTCCTTGAGATTGATCTCAAGAACGAGCGTGAATCTTGTACCCGCAATAGCGGTACAATGAATCCTGCAGCCGTAAAAACGGTACAGAAACGAGCGTGAATCTTGTACCCGCAATAGCGGTACAATGAATCCTGCAGCCGTAAAAACGGCAGCAGCAGCAGCAGTTGCAGCCGCAACAGCGGCACAGCAACGGCAGCAGCGCGGCAGCGGCGGCGGCGGCGCGGCAGCTGCAGCAGCAGCGGGGCGGCGCTGCGGCGGCGGCGGCGCGGCAGCAGCTGCAGCGGCAGCGGGCGGCAGCAGCTGCAGCGGCAGCGGGCGGCAGCGGCGGCGTAGAAGGGGGATTAGGGTTAGGGTTTGTGTGGAGGAGGGGTCTCTAACGGTATGCTAAGCAATTTTAGGCTTTGATACCATGTTGAGACTTGAAGTGATTTTATTGAATGGAGTAACAACATATATATAGGAGAGGCTAGCCTCCTCTCCTATCATTCTAGCCAATGTGGGACTAAAGCCCAATAACACTATATATATATCAACAAATATAGAGTGCTACCTACTTTAGATTTATAAAGTGCCAAATGTGTTAACTGCTGAAGACAAAATGATAACTATTTGGACTCTTGTCACTTTTAGGTTTGAAGTCGTTCAAACACTGCTAACAAGCCAAAATTCATATTTTAGTTAGTTTGTAGGTTCATCTTTTAATTTCAGAATAAAAGTTGTCACAATAATTCTCACTTAATGATCTCTTAAGTCTAGGAGAGATTTTTTGCTTACCGGAAAGAGCTTACCATCTTATATGCGAATTTAATCTTAATTATCCACCATTTCCAGCCACATGAAAAGTTAATTTCCCTTTTGTTCAGTCTGTTCCGAAACAAACATGGAAACAATACCCATTTTCTGTGTAAGGATAAACTATGAATATAAAGGATCATCCACAATATTCATACCCATTCGTGTGTGAGACGCCTATTCATACAAGCTACATCATACATGGTGCAGTGTGTTTATTGCATGTTATATACCATCCTTTCACGTTTACCAACTGTAGTGGACTGTGGATCTTGTATACTTCAAACTTTCTTGAATCTGAACTTTCATTATTCCTCGACTTTAATCAGATTCAAGAAAGTTTATACTGATCCAGGCTGCTTCTATCTTGAGCTCCATATTTTTCCTACGAAAAGTTACATTTTTTGTTACAGTCGCATTCCACACAATTAGACAAAGAGATTCCCCAATGGCAAAGAAATCTGCTATACCTCTTGACACACTTTCATATGAAAACAGTCACTAGATAGTATCATATGTACTGTTCACATTTACTTACATTAAAGATCCATATTACAAAATATCCATCCTTCACAAATATGTCTACATAGTTAGAACCAATGGAAGCAATAGATACTGCATTGGTATCCAAAACCAAACATCAGCAGGTCTCTCCATAATTTCGTAGAGCTTCTATGTCTTAAGCATATTAATTAAATTAATATCATTATTCAAGTTTGTGGTGCAAGCAGAAGATATAATTGACCAAAAACTTTAGGCAAAGTTTAACTATTGCTCTTCACGCAACTGACTATTCAAAAAACAGGATAAAGGTTGCAGAGGGTCTTTCAATAACTTTGAAAATTTTACAGCTTTTATCACACATAAGTACTCTTTTTGTTCATTAGCCATCAAGGTTAACAAGCATCTCTTTCCCTTTACTACTGAGTCTACAACAAGACAAGCTGCCACTACTGTCCTTAGCCCAAAGCCCACTAAAAGAAGAAAGCAAGAACGAGCCCATTGGCATCTGCAAAAGATTAACAAGCATGGAGACAAAGTTTCCACAGCTCAAACTTTTGCAGTCTTTAACAAAGGAGAGGAGGACTGCATTTCAAAACATAGTAATTTTCTTCTTCTTTTGCCAAGGGTCACCATCCATCCAACCACCTCTTTCCCTTTTTCTTTCAATTGAGCATTTCTGCATGGAAGTAAGGGAATCCTGGGATCTGGAACCCCTTTCACAATCCTCTCACTCATTGATTACTACACTTATCCTATCCCTCAGAAATATATAGCTTGTCTATATGGCCTGTAGTGTTTCCATCATTTGAAAGTGATGATTGAGGGATCCGAGGAGAATGGAACTTCAGATTTCTTTTATGTTTGTGATGCTGTTCTAGGGAGAAGGCCAGGAGGGCACCAATCCCATGTGCTCTCCTTCCTTTCGTTTCTTTTGTGTTTTCTCTTTCTCACCCTTTCTTCTAATCAATCCAAGTTCCATGGCAGCAGGAGAGACCAGTCAAAAAGAATGAGGATATTATAAGTAGACTGACATGCATGGGAGGGATGAGAATATATGAAGGCTAGCTTTTGGCGACTGTAGGGTCACTGTCTTAAGAGAACTTTGGTTGTGTTAAGGCAACGGCACAGCTTGCTTACCTACTGCAAAAGCTGTTTTTCATACTCTCTCTAGTAGGATAGTAGGATTATGGTGCCTATTAATATGCCTTGCCAATATCAATGGATTAAAGAGGGCAGTGCACTGACCACCTCAATGATTATGACCTGATGGAAAGAATATGTATGAGTTCATGGGACTCAATCCCAAGGTGTAAGGACTGTGGGCCTCTCATGAGGCCTGGACCTTTGTCTCTCTTTTCATTATGTTTAAAGGTAGGGGATAGGTTTATTGGCTCAGGACCAACCCATGAAACAATTCAGTAGATTGTACATGATCATCTGACTCCTGTGGGCCAGAGTAAGCTTGCTTGTCATATTATCCCAGTTCTTTTTGATGCTGAGTTTGCCGATCGTTCAAACTCTTTTATCTGACTATTTGTTCGATCATATAGGCGTTAATCAATTCCTAAAATATGTATGTTTGTTCTCATCCTACCAAGTATTGTGGCAATAAAGAACTACACTTTGTATATGTCTTATGTTGGACAAACAAAACAAGTGCTAATAGCAAGACTACAAACAGTAAATTTATTATCCTGTATGAAACAAACATGATTAGATGTAGTAGTTCCTAATGCAGAAATTCATATGCAGCCAATCAATGTCGATGACATGAAAGACAAAGACAATGGTGTTCATCTTAAGTTATTGCTCACATTCAGCCCTGATGTCTAAGATGTTAAGCTGATCTGAGAAAATATACTTAGGTAAACCTGTAAGTAATTACCTAAGTAGACATGTTCGCATCTCAATGTATGATTTACCCCTAGCAGTATAAAATAGTAATTGTACAGTTCTTGTTGGAATGTCTAGAAAACATGCACTGTGTATGGACTGTAATTACACTATGGGCAAGTAAGCAGTTAAAACTTATTTAAAAGAGCAACAAAGTGGTCGGTAGACTAAGAGAACATCCATCGACTTGCTGTCCCAAGAAACAACTGGATCATGCAGGATAGTCTAGGGAGGAAATGGTTGTTCGAAAGATCGATCTTAGAATTACCCAGTTTTTCCTCTCTGGTTCATTGTCGCTGGTTTATTTCCCCAAAATGAAAGGATCATCTTAACTGCTCGTCTGCTTCTGATTAAATATTGTGGGAATTGATCAAGAAAGATCAAGTCCACCAAAGAATTCATGGGATCATTCAATGGAAAAGAGCATCTAGCACTGTCAAGAATACAGGATCGATCAAAAGCTAAACTTAAATAGGTTGGAATCACAAGAAGCAGTGGCATTCTAGAAAACTCTCTTAGTTAATATCTCAGGCATTCAATATATAAACACTAATGGTTCTCAGAGAAACCATATCCAATTTATGATCAAGTTGGGACCCTGGTTATATCTTCGACTCCCACTTAAATAACAATTATATAGGATTTTTTTAAGGTAAACAAATGTTACAGTTAATCTCAAACTTCCTTGAAAGATAAAACTCCAATTTAATTATAGTTCCTAAAGCTAAATATCTAAAAGAGGCAATCTTCTAAGTTTTTCATGGACCAAGCATAAACAAAATCTTCTCCTTTCAGAACAAAAAAAGAGTAAGTAGAATGGAAGAACTTGGTGTGATTTAAGGTCTGTATTGAGACAATTCTGACTTTGTCGCCGGGTTTAGTAGCAAGTTCACAAAGGTCCCTTTATTAAATAGAAGGCTCTAAGCCCCAAAAAGACCTACATATTATAATTTTACAAATCCCTTCATAAATACCAAGCCGAAAAAAGAATTTGCAAAGTGTAATAACACCAAGACCAATCCCTTGAAGGACCAAATCGATTTACATATAGCCTTGGAGCAAATCAACTTATGTGTGTAAATAAGGATTAAGGAATAGTCAAGAAGTCCTGGTTTGTGTTAAGCAAATCTTCTCTCTTTATGTGGATTTAAACAACTTAATATTCCTATCTAATAAAAAAACATAATAAGACCAGGTTTGAAATACACTCGAATCTCAATCCAGTTCGGTTTCCTATAGTAGGCTTGACCTGTAGGTAATTGTTGTTGGTAAGTAGTTAGTAACCATTGCTCCCCATGGAGCTCAAACTCTGCCCACCAGGCATACCGGGTCCTTAAAAAGTAAGAAGTAATCTTATTGAATTTTACAAGGTAACTTAGTAAAAAAAAAAAAGTCATCAATATAGTAATATGAGTAAATATATATATGTTGAAAAAGAAAGATTACAAATAAGTCATGAATTGTAAGAACTATAAGTCAAGACCTCTTAAACATCTAATAAATCATAGGCAACACTACGAAATTGATTTATTCCCACCCACAAGAAAAAGTAAGAAAAGGAAAGGTCTAGAGAATTTTTTAACAGGTGGTGATTTATTATTTCAACTTAAGTATATCTTCCATAGTGGGCTCAGATAATTGGCCTCTATAACTCTTCCAAAGTTGGCTGACATGTGTATTTAACTCATAGTTATCAAACCGGGCATACTCTTGGGTTTTCACGGTTTTCACGGTTTTCATGGAAAACCAGCCGGGTTGACCGGTTTTTATGTGGGCTGATGGCAAATTGGTTAAATATTGGATGGACCGGATCAGCCAGCGGCCCGGTCCAGGTTTGACAATTCTGCCTACAATGCCATACTGCTAGATTTTGGTTGAGTTTTCCTTGATCAAATCTTTTCCCTCTTAAACTTTGACATCCTAATTAAATCAGACTGACAAGCAAAAATCCTCATCAAATGAGGATTCTTCATTCTCATCAAACTTGTTAGACCCATTATGGACGACATAGTGGAAGACAAAGGAAAGCACGTTATCGGGCTTAACTTCATATAGCATCGAAGGCATTGGATGGAAGGGGCAATGCTACGCATACATAAAGTCAATGTTGAGCTACGTTGCATGGATACCAACATGGCCGCATAATATGGACAATGCAATGCAAATGTTGGAAAACAAGGATACAATAAGAAGGGGATGAGGCAATAAATAAATATACAAAGAACATACAAACCTTACTTTCTTCATCTAAAATAGAAAGGAAAAAAAAACTAACATGAGACTTAAAGCAAAAACTTTACTTTGTGTCACTAAAATAAAATAGAGACTCTAGAAGTGATTTGCCATAAGAGAGAAATGGCACCAGTGCCGGGTTGACTGCTGGATATTGGTAGACAGGAGAGTTCCCCTCAAGCAAACGATCATCAAGCTCAGGAAGTATGACAATTAGTATTAAAACAAAGATACCAATGATAAAAATGCATTTATACTTTATAGCTTACAAGAACATCTTTCAAGCATTATTTTGTTCTTGTTTCCGTTTAAGTCATCGATACACCTATATACTATCAAATTCTGGAATATTATTGTATCCTTGAAGTACCGGAGCATCCCAGTATCCGATGTGATATGGCATCTCTATTGAGATATCCATGCAACACAAATGTTAAGAAGTGGAGGGTCTGCGTAAATGTCAGAGATGTTGTGGCAATACTTATATATAGGATCAGTTATAGGCTGTAACGAGACATTTCATTCTTAGTGGATGTTGCAAAGACATAAATTGCTTAAGATGGATGTAATTGGCTAACGAGTTAGAACAAAATTGCACATGCAGACTTGTGTAGGATCAAGTAAAAAACATCGACTCTATCACTACATGCACACTTCACCACCCATATTTGACATCCAGTTCTGAACCTCTACAGAACAACTCAAGAACATTAACTTCATTATATTCAACATGACCGAATAACCACCAAACCCGTCCAGAACCATGATATGTCGATATAACACTATATTCGACAACAGTATTATTAACAAGTCCATGTTCATCTTTACAAGAGATCTAGATATAGGCAATAAACAGGTACTCCCAAAATTGACACAATTTAATGAAGGACTTACCCCCAACACATCATCACGTTCCTTTTATCTTATTAAAATTGATACAACCAACAACAAAGCCTTTGTAACAATATTTTGAGTGTAAACCTTTTTTCTTCTTCTGCTTGTCTTTGTTATAAAGGTTAATCTCCTCTCAAGCCTTAGTGAATTGCATATCCTTTTTCACAGCCTCAATTCAAGTTCGTTTAGACCTAGCCCTAGTTATAACAGCTCCTTTAACTAAAATTCTATAGCTCATCCTAACTGGTCAAACCGTTTATGATGTTCTCTCATCCTAAATTGGCAACATTGCCAACCTCCTACAAGTTACAAAACTCTAACAAATACCAGTTTCTCACTAGTTTTTTATGTTCAAATTCAAGACTAATTTTCAATAATCCTCTAGACTTATTTCCAAGTGCTGAATGCAAGAGAACAGATAAAAATAAAGTAATTTTAAACATGAGAATCAAGAAAAGAATAATATATAGGAACATACACTTCATATTACACCTAGAAACTCATACCACATTGAAAGAAAAATCACGCAAATGGTTATAAAGCACATTAACATTTGAAATCCTACATACAGCCTGGTGGCTAAAACCGACTATAGATATTGTATCTATGACTACCTAGGCAAGAGTTCTTGCACATGAAAATGTCTTAACAGAGTGCAAGATGATAGTACCTTCTGCATAAAGTTTGAGGTCAAATAGCAGAACCAAATCCATGTTGTACTACTACTCACTGAAACTTGAGTATTTATCAGGCTAACTGAAATAAATATCATTGCATAGTCCTGTTGGAGAGCATGTGTCACGCCCCGCTCCCGTAGGAGCGATCGTCCTCGCTAAGGCGTGATGCCGCACGAGCCTAGATTGCGCTCGTGCAAGGCGGGTTCCATAACGGCCGATTACAGCGGCGGCGACGGGGTCGTCGCCCGGAAGTCCCAAGCAGAGACATTGAACACGCAGCGGAAAATTTAGAACGAAACACAAGTTATTCAAAAGAAGCTCTTTTATTAATATCGAAACAACGGTTACATTGGGGGCGCAAGGCCGAGATTACAAATCACTCAATACACTTGCCTCACATTACCAATCACTCTGCTCTCTCTCATCTCTCGATACATATTTGTCGATCCAGCGGAAGCTTCGGAAGGCGATGTCCATACATTATGTCCCGTATAAGTCTTCGATCCATGCGGCCGCACGCTTCGAATCGCCAAGGAACTCCATGCCTCGACGCATCCAAGCGAGCTCCGCGCCACGAGCTTCTACCTGTGCCTGCACAAAAATACTGTGTGGGTGTCAGTACCACTGTACTGGTGGAGTGAGCTCCTCGCCCACCCATACAAAACCGACACGTTTTATTTACTTTGTGCAATACAAGCCCCCCCTTTACGATTGTCTTTCTAGTCTTGCCTTAGGATCGATTTTAGGACCGACGCTCGGCCTATTTAGTGTCTTTAGACCATCTCCGTGCCTTGCACTAATAACGTACCCATACTGTGCCTCTAGACCTTTCTCGTGCTTGCATTGTCAACGTACCGACTCATACTTGTCTTTCGTACCATACTCTTGGACGTAACGACTAGGTCGTGTCAAATACTTGCCCTACGGCCCTTCTCGACTTAACTCGAAACGTATAACCCAACTTGTGGAACCGGCGTTGAGAACTCAAGTACGACAACATATCTCGTGCCGAAGCACGTGTCCTTACGTATACCCGAATCGTAGACTTTATAATACTTTGGGTGCAACCGAGCACACATTTCACCATTCAACGCATACCGTGCTTACACTTCCTTTGTTATGACCGACACCGTGCATGCGGATTCGCCGCTTAGCACGCCAATTATCTATATGAAAGGCCACTGGCATGACAAGCCATCGCGGACATAGCTCGGGTAGGCGGCGGGTCCTTCGATGCAAGGTAGCTAGCCCCATGGAAAGCCCCCGACTACCCACGCAATAAAGGCATGCGCTGCTATAACGTCTACCCCCTAGGATGACTGGGCCCGGTGCCCCGGCGTATAACCAGTCTAGACAGAAATTCTTGTCGACAAGGTGTCCAATGACCACGCACCTACGAGACATCTAGACTCACGTAAATGCATGGCCTACTTGTTGGTACGACCGGAACTATACTTAGCAACTCGTGCTCCAAATCACACTTGGCATAACGTGCCTCGGGACCGCGAGACTCCCAACCGAGGGACCGCCTCGAACTTCTTAACGTGGATAGGAACGCGAGACTCCCAACCGAGGGACCGCCTCGAATACTTAACGTGGATAGGAACGCGAGACTCCCAACCGAGGGACCGCCTCGAATACTCAACGTGGATAGGAACGCGAGGCTCCCAACCGAGGGACCGCCTCGAATACTCAACGTGGATAAGAACGCGAGGCTCCCAACCGAGGGACCGCCTCGAATACTCAACGAGGATAGGAACGCGAGACTCCCAACCGAGGGACCGCCTCGAATACTCAACGTGGATAGGAACGCGAGACTCCCAACCGAGGGACCGCCTCGAACTACTTGAACTCAAGGGAACGACTACTACGTAGCCTTCCAACTTAACTTGAACAAAACGTATTCCTTACGTGCCATGGACCGTGGCTAACTTTACATCGTGCCAACCGTGGCTCGTGCCTTTAACTGACTTCTGTCTTACGCGACGCTATCACCCAAGTCATACGTTATATGATGGCCCGTGAGATCGTGGGACTATTTGACTTGACAACCGCAGAACGAGCGGGACGGCACTTAGAATGACTTAGGTCGATCGGCATAACTTTGCCTAACTTACTCAAGCCTACAACTTAACCCGAGGGACGAGCCAAGGCTATGCCAAGCCTTGCGCAGTGGAAACGTGCATGCTTTATCGAGCACTCACGCGGGCGACGCCTATGACTTAGGCTAACTCATCGTTTGTGTCGAATACCAACTTTTCCCTCTCCCAAGCCGCGGGACGAAGGATCGAGTGTCGTTTTAAAAGCACGCTGAGCCGACTTCTATTGAGACCGTGGGACCATTTTCCATGTTCTAAGACATTCCGACGGATCGGGATCATTCCCTTAGCTATGTGCGTTCGTAGCTTTTATTATTAAGCCTACTTGTGCAAATTGAAAACACGATTTATTATGTGAAGGCAAAGATGAGGCAAGTTCACTAAAACTACCCCACCTGAGCGATGTCTTCGAGTCGCCGTTGAAAGACCAAGTCCGAACGCCGTCGGCGTTTCGATTCCTCCGATTGACTTTGCGGGACGGGGTACTACAACATACACCACTCAGAACAAGTCTCGTCCTCGAGACTTTCCTGAAGGCAAACCATCCTACCATTTCTATGGCCAAGACTTAATCGTACACACTCCGCCTACGCGTTTCTTTGATTTCGAGCCATGCTCGTGCTTATCGCTAACTTAGTCGTAAGGCACACCAACCGATCAAACAATATTCGAACTCGTCTCAATTCAATGATCGCATTACCATCAACATTTCTTCGAAACTCACGATTTCAAAATCCTCGACACTTTTCCGTTCCTCAAGTCTCACTTGATTCAACGTATCACTTAGTTGGATCGTGAACATATTCCAGGCGTCCCCAAAATACATGCATTTCAGCCAAGCCTCGTGATAGAGAATCCGCCATCACCACTCGAGTCGGATCGTGCACATATTCGGGCGTCCCTGATATACGTGCATGTCAGCCGAGACTCGCGAGTGGTGCCTCCGTAACTCCTATCGCTTCGCGCTCGAACGCCTGCCTAACCGCTAGGCTATGCCTTTTCGTCAGTACTGGAATCATAGTTTCCAAACAACGATATCAACACTGACCCCATCCTAAGGTCAAACCAAATCGATGGTACGGAGTTTTCTACCCAAGCTCGCATCACTCCGATTTCTAAACATCGAGCATCGATTCCCTACGCACATACCAGTATTCGTCGCACGGGGTACGAGTCAGTAAAGCCATCCTACGATGAGTCACGTTTTAACCAATTTCACGTCATAATATCGTTCGTTCATCAAGCCATTTTTACATTTCACGTTTCCGAAATCATCTATTCCAATTCACGTAATCGATCACAAGGTCGTCTTGACTTAACAAAACATTGCGCCCCGATCTCACGCGAGTCAGATTATCCACGGTGGGCACGAATCACCATGCACGCTCTCGCGAGATAATCATTCTCATCGGGATGTAACTCTTGTTTCGTGTCTAGACTCGTTCATTCTCGATGCGCGGATTTGACCTACTCAATCCTCAAGTTTTATCCATTCGTCAATCATTCGCATCAAACCAACAAGTCGAGACAATCGAAGTTGCCGCATCCAAATTTTCCGAGTTCGATCATTCCCGCGACATGAATCACCATGTCAGCGCTCAAGCGGAATGATCGCCCCAAATCTGACGCAACGCATGTGCGAGGCTAGAGTTGCGCTCGCACAAGACAAGATCATCGACGCTGTGGTTATCCGCGTAACCATCAAAACTCGATCACTTTCATCCAAAGTACTAAGTATAGCGTCCAACCGAATAATAGCACTTGCACGATCGTCATTCACCGAGTCAGAGTACCCCCGAGTTATCGTATATCATCTTTGATACGCCTCAATACCATCGACGATATACGTAACCTGACGATCTTCGTTTGCAACGAATTCTGAGTCGTGCGAATGATGCTATCGTCCGACTGGATTATCTCCTCGAATCGTTTACATCATCAATTTCTTCAACCCAAATTCATGTATCGTTTATCCGTCGATCTTAAGTCATCGACTACGTATTTCTTCAATTCGCATCATTCCTTGCTAACTCAAACCATCGAGCACATCGATTTCAATTCTCAGAGTCGTTTGCGTAACTTCAAAGTCAAACCTTTCGTACACGCTATCTTTCCGTCGTGCTAACTTTTCGTATACTATCCATATCAATTTCTTCAATCAAGTCATCCATTTATTCTATCGTTTAGAATTTCCATTCAACCATTTCGTAATTCGCACTATCGTTTACAAATCGTTCGAACGGTATCACGTTTGCGACTCTCGAATCATGACCATCTAAGCGCTACTCGTTCTAAGGCTTTGCGATATCATCGCTTGTCGACATACTCGTACTATCCGTAACTCCTCTGGTTCCGCTCGAACAATTTCTATAACGTCCATACACCACCCGGGTTCGAGCCATCCGATTTAGTCCTCAATCACGTTCGTATCGACGCACTAAGTCGTTCGCACAATCCTCAAATCCCAATCAATCCTTCGTGTACGCCTAAGCGTTAGTCTGATAACGTTCCTATCGATATACACTCCAAGTGTATTTCCGTTCCCGATCGAGCGATACTTGATATCACTCGCAATTCGTTTGCACCAATAAGTCGAGGTGCGCGATACGAAACACAACTTAGCCAAAAGGCCGTATGCATAACCATCCCGTATGGACTATACTCCGACTTTTCACGCTCATTTGCTAATGTCGATGTAGGACTCGTTAGGCACGCACGCGACTTGCTAACATTAGCACGCATTTTCTATCAATTCAAGGTCGGCACCGTTCAGCCCAAAGGCCATCACCTATCGATGTGTTCGAGTGAACACATGTACGAGCTTTCGAAAATATTAGACTTATTGTATGGACATGCCGAAGGACGATTGAGAGAGAGCGCACCAACGATATCACGTTTCGGAAGCATAATTCAGAGTTCGCAGAAACAACGGAGTTAAAGAATTCAATCGGTAGTCCAAGGACGTAAAGCCGTGCTCTGATACCATTATGTCACGCCCCGCTCCCATAGGAGCGATCGTCCTCGCTAAGGCGTGATGCCGCACGAGGCTAGATTGCGCTCGTGCAAGGCGGGTTCCATAACGGCCGATTACAGCGGCGGCGACGGGGTCGTCGCCCGGAAGTCCCAAGCAGAGACATTAAACACGCAGCGAAAAATTTAGAACGAAACACAAGTTATTCAAAAGAAGCTCTTTTATTAATATCGAAACAACGGTTACATTGGGGGCGCAAGGCCGAGATTACAAATCACTCAATACACTTGCCTCACATTACCAATCACTCTGCTCTCTCTCATCTCTCGATACATATTTGTCGATCCAGCGGAAGCTTCGGAAGGCGATGTCCATACATTATGTCCCGTATAAGTCTTCGATCCATGCGGCCGCACGCTTCGAATCGCCAAGGAACTCCATGCCTCGACGCATCCAAGCGAGCTCCGCGCCACGAGCTTCTACCTGTGCCTGCACAAAAACACTGTGTGGGTGTCAGTACCACTGTACTGGTGGAGTGAGCTCCTCGCCCACCCATACAAAACCGACACGTTTTATTTACTTTGTGCAATACAAGCCCCTCCTTTACGATTGTCTTTCTAGTCTTGCCTTAGGATCGATTTTAGGACCGACGCTCGGCCTATTTAGTGTCTTTAGACCATCTCCGTGCCTTGCACTAATAACGTACCCATACTGTGCCTCTAGACCTTTCTCGTGCTTGCATTGTCAACGTACCGACTCATACTTGTCTTTCGTACCATACTCTTGGACGTAACGACTAGGTCGTGTCAAATACTTGCCCTACGGCCCTTCTCGACTTAACTCGAAACGTATAACCCAACTTGTGGAACCGGCGTTGAGAACTCAAGTACGACAACATATCTCGTGCCGAAGCACGTGTCCTTACGTATACCCGAATCGTAGACTTTATAATACTTTGGGTGCAACCGAGCACACATTTCACCATTCAACGCATACCGTGCTTACACTTCCTTTGTTATGACCGACACCGTGCATGCGGATTCGCAGCTTAGCACGCCAATTATCTATATGAAAGGCCACTGGCATGACAAGCCATCGCGGACATAGCTCGGGTAGGCGGCGGGTCCTTCGATGCAAGGTAGCTAGCCCCATGGAAAGCCCCCGACTACCCACGCAATAAAGGCATGCGCTGCTATAACGTCTACCCCCTAGGATGACTGGGCCCGGTGCCCCGGCGTATAACCAGTCTAGGCAGAAATTCTTGTCGACAAGGTGTCCAATGACCACGCACCTACGAGACATCTAGACTCACGTAAATGCATGGCCTACTTGTTGGTACGACCGGAACTATACTTAGCAACTCGTGCTCCAAATCACACTTGGCATAACGTGCCTCGGGACCGCGAGACTCCCAACCGAGGGACCGCCTCGAACTTCTTAACGTGGATAGGAACGCGAGACTCCCAACCGAGGGACCGCCTCGAATACTTAACGTGGATAGGAACGCGAGACTCCCAACCGAGGGACCGCCTCGAATACTCAACGTGGATAGGAACGCGAGGCTCCCAACCGAGGGACCGCCTCGAATACTCAACGTGGATAGGAACGCGAGGCTCCCAACCGAGGGACCGCCTCGAATACTCAACGTGGATAGGAACGCGAGACTCCCAACCGAGGGACGATAGGAACGCGAGACTTCCAACCGAGGGACCGCCTCGAACTACTTGAACTCAAGGGAACGACTACTACGTAGCCTTCCAACTTAACTTGAACAAAACGTATTCCTTACGTGCCATGGACCGTGGCTAACTTTACATCGTGCCAACCGTGGCTCGTGCCTTTAACTGACTTCTGTCTTACGCGACGCTATCACCCAAGTCATACGTTATATGATGGCCCGTGAGATCGTGGGACTATTTGACTTGACAACCGCAGAACGAGCGGGACGGCACTTAGAATGACTTAGGTCGATCGGCATAACTTTGCCTAACTTACTCAAGCCTACAACTTAACCCGAGGGACGAGCCAAGGCTATGCCAAGCCTTGCGCAGTGGAAACGTGTATGCTTTATCGAGCACTCACGCGGGCGACGCCTATGACTTAGGCTAACTCATCGTTTGTGTCGAATACCAACTTTTCCCTCTCCCAAGCCGCGGGACGAAGGATCGAGTGTCGTTTTAAAAGCACGCTGAGCCGACTTCTATTGAGACCGTGGGACCATTTTCCATGTTCTAAGACATTCCGACGGATCGGGATCATTCCCTTAGCTATGTGCGTTCGTAGCTTTTATTATTAAGCCTACTTGTGCAAATTGAAAACACGATTTATTTTGTGAAGGCAAAGATGAGACAAGTTCACCGAAACTACCCCACCTGAGCGATGTCTTCGAGTCGCCGTTGAAAGGCCAAGTCCGAACGCCGTCGGCGTTTCGATTCCTCCGATTGACTTTGCGGGACGGGGCACTACAGCATGTTATCATATGATTGAGTTACAAGGATTGGCCAGGTAAACAATTTTCTCTAGAAATAGTTTCCTTTTTTACGCATCCCTCGCTTGGAGTCATAGAACTATCATACTTTCAGGTTTTCTACTGTAATGAGTCGAATTCCTTCAGTACAAACCGTGTTCCTATTGCGTTGTCTCGTGTCGTATTCACGTCCGTGCACCATGACAACAATAACAGAATTATTCACCCCCAAGGGTTGGCTAAGCCCAGCCCCTCTTCTACAAGAGCTTGCCAGCAGCATTTAATCATCAGAAAATTTGCTCCAAAGTACTCATTTTTTGGGAAATTACATTCAGGATAACATGTTTGGAAAAATTAGAATTATAGGAACATTCCGCCAGACGAACTGGCGGAAATTGGACACGTGGCAGTTCGTCTGACGGAATGTTCCTATAATTCCAATTTTCTCAAACATGTTATCCTGAACGTAATTTCCTAAAAAATGAGTACTTTGGAGCAAATTTTCTGTTTAATCATTGGCCATGACTATGGCAGAAAACAAGTTGAACTGAATGGTAGAAAACTAAACAACGTTAGTGAGTTTCCTGTAATTTACACTATCTACTAATCCCTAAAGTTTGTCGTAGACTTCAAATCTGACACAATTTTTGTTATTAATTAGTTTCTTCCTCCCAAAACTTTTTCAAATTCGAGAGGCCTCTAAAAATTAAATTGATTCCACTACGGAAATGGAAGGAGAGATGGGCTTACTCATCGTCCTATCTCTATGCTTTTTCTGTCGTCAGCTTCAATCTCTTCCGCTTCCGGCAGAAATCCCGGCGACGGACAGAGGGTTCCAAGAAAATTTGCTTCCTACTCCCCTCCCCTGCTTCCAGCGCGTCAAGAAGGGACATTATCGATGGCTCCTCCTGCGACGGAGGAGGAAGAGGAAGTGGTAGACGAGTGTGATAAGGAAAGGCGGAGTGGAATGTACTCTGGTCCTTCTTCTAGGGTTTTCTACACCATCAGGGAAGAGAGAGGGAGAGAGAGAGAGGCAGAGGAATCGGAGACCGAGAGAGGAGGTCGAACAATCGTCGGCGGAGAAGGAGGAGGAGATGTGGTGGTGGAGATTTGAGAAGAGGATGAAGAAGTGGAGGAGTTCTATACGCTGGCTTCGTTGCCGGCGAGGTGAGCCGGCGGTGGGATACACCGCAGTTGGGTATTATTTGTTTGTTGTGTAAGGGGTTTTATGTAAATATAGGATTGTTATTCAAATGGGCCATTTTTTTATATATATTATTTTTAAAATGATATTTTTTTAATAAAACAGTATAAAAAAAAAAAACTCCAAGTTCCATTATTATTATTATTATTATTATTATTATTATTATTATTATATTTTTTTTTTGAAATCCCACGCACACACACAATTGGGGGACTCGAATATTGCCGGTCCCTCCGGGTGTCCGCTCTAATACCACTAGGCTAGAGAGCTCGGACTATTATTATTATTATTATTATTATTTTGTTGATGATCTCTCCAAACAGGCCAAGCTTATGCCAGAAATCACCTGTGACGAAATGCAGGTGCATGAGCATAGCACCTCGTCTTCATTAATCCTCATAATATCATTATTATTATTATTATTACTATTGCTTGAAATGATCATAGATCATCCTAAATTCCGTTAAAAAATCAAACACATAAAACTAGTTGATGGCCTGGCCTGGCCTGGCCTGGCCTGGCCAGGCCGGGATATAGTAATATGGTGCTAACTTGCTTCAAGGACCAGGCAAGTTGGACGAGTACTCCATTCTAATCTTCTGCAACATCGGCACAACGTCGCTCATCGCAAGCCTTTCTTCCGGTGAGTACCTAGAGCACGACAAACCCAGTTCAATGACGGATTGCAGGCATCGATGAGCGAAGGAGCTTAGGACTTGAGTTTGCTGCTGCTGTTCGCCGGCTCCAGCATCTTCTTCTCTGGTCAAGAGATTGGAATCTACTATCTCCAACACCGAGTCAGGATACGCGCCGCTTGCCCACTCCCTCAAACTCAATTCTCCGACAAACATGGCATCGCTTGGTCGTTTCCTCGTGAAAGTTTCCAGCAGCAAGATCCCAAAGCTATACACGTCGCCCTTACTTGAGACTTTCCCTGCGGATCCGTACTCTGTTCCGATATATATATATATAGCCATAAAAACAAATGTCAAATTAACATATCAAATTAATGCAATTCCATTATACACACACACACACACACACACACACACACACTACGATCAGATCAATAAACAAACTGTAAATGAATGAATCCTGAACAATTCTCCTGTACGTTACCTGGAGCCATATAGCCAATGGTGCCGGATACGTTTGCTGACAATATTATTGGCTTGCTATCATCGAGCAGTAGCTTGGCAATTCCAAAGTCTCCTACATGCGCGACCATGTCTTCATCCAACAACACATTGCCCGGCTTCAAGTCGCGGTGCACGACAACATGGGGATGGTAGTGGTGCAGGTACTCCAATGCCAGTGACACATCGACCACTATATTTACTCTCTCAAGTAGATTCAAGTAGTGAGTAGGAGAGTAGAGCCACTTATCGAGGCTTCCATTCGGCATGTACTCGAGGACCAAAGCCTTGAATTCCAGGTTAGAACATGTGGTAATAATTTTGAGAAGATTCCTGTGACGAACCGTGCTCAAGGCACGGCATTCTGCATCAAAGCTTCCCGTTGCAGCTCCATGAACTTGTGAATTCATAACCTTTACTGCGGCAATCAATCCATCGTCTAGGCATGCTTTGAACACCGAGCTGGAGCTTCCTCTTCCCAGTATGTTGGCTTTGTTGAACTTGTCCGTGGCGCGAACCAGCTCATGATATGATATCACTCGGAAATCATCTAGATCAGAAGTAACTACAGATGCTAATTTCGATTGATTCCTCCTCAAACGAAATAGGAATAGAAGAAGAAAAAGAGAGAGAAGGATGAAAGCAATAGGGGGGAGGATATATTTGAGCAAATGAGCTTTGTTCTTTGAAGGAGAATTTTCTGCGACATTAGAAGTAGGACAAGTTGGAAAGCCAATTGGTCCAAGTGAACCTGCACAGAGGGCTGCGTTCCCTTCCAAAGATTGGATGTCGAGATTTGAGAATACCCCACCTTGAGGAATTTGTCCTTGGAGTTTGTTGAAGGAAAGGTCTAAATCGTCAAGATGACTGAGATTGGCTAATAATTTGGGTATGGCACCAGAAAGTAGATTACGCGATAGGTTCATATACTTGATACTGAGCAATCCCTTAACTGAGCTAGGAATCTGACCACTGAACGAGTTGCTTGAAAGATCTAGATGGGAAAGCATTTTCAGATCCCCCAAACCGGTGGAGATATTACCAGTAAACCGATTACTCGAGACATCCAATCTGTCCAAGGACTGTAAATTGCCCACCTGCAGCAATGAGCCGTCAAGAGCATTACCTGACAAATCTAGTTCAATAAGATCAACTAGTCTCCACAAGCTGTCGGGAATACTCGAGGATAATCTATTTGCATCCAATGTCAGAGTATGTAGCCCTCGGATATTACCCAGTGAAGATGGTATTGTTCCGGAGAATGTGTTGTCAGAAAGTTGCAGGATACTCAAGCTTGTCAGTAGACCGATGTCGGAAGGGATCGGTCCACTTAGTCTGTTACGACGCAGGCTCAGCCCCTGAAGTCCAATGCCGAGCCTTGAAAGATCTGATGGTATTGGCCCCGTAAGCTCATTCTCCGCCAGATTCAGTCCGTAAAGCCCGCTTAGGTTACCGAATCCGGCAGGGATGTTTCCCCTTATATGATTGTAGGAGAAGTCGATGAGTTGTAGGCTGGTTGAGAGATTGGCGATGCTATCTGGAAGAACACCTTGTAACCTGTTGCCCGGGGCACCAAACTCCACCAGATACCTGCAGTTGGTAAGAGACGCGATGAAGTCGAGCCCTCCGGACAGCCGGTTCCCGAGCAGATTCAGAACAGTCAGTTGAGGCCAAGACCTCCCCAGTGTTGTAGGTATGTTACCAGTGAGACTGTTTTGACCGAGTTCGAGAAAGTTGAGATTTGAAGCGTTCGAGAGGGCCGCCGGTATCGAGCCAGTCAGTCTGTTGGCACTTATTTGTAGATATTGGAGAGCCTGCAGATTCCCGAGCTCCTCGGGGATTGAACCTTCCAGATGATTTGAACCCAGGGAGAGCCTGCTGAGCTTTGTGAGGTTGCCTATAGAAGAAGCTGGGATAGTTCCGGTGAGCTGGTTTTCCCCCAGCAGCAACAGGTTGAGCTCCGTAAGGTTTCCAATCTCAGGTGGTATGCTTCCCGAGAACCCGTTGTACGCGAAAGACATCCGCTGGAGATTAGAGCAGCGACCGAACTGCGACGGAATAGTGCCCGTCAGATTGTTCTTTGCGAGGGAAACAATTCGGAGGCGAGGGAGCTGCATGAAATATTGATCATGATGGTTGGAGGTGGGAAGAAGAGAGCCGGAGAAATTATTGACGGAAAGGGCAAGCTCGACAAGCGAGGACATGTTGAAGATGGAGGGAGGAATGGGGCCGGAGAGGTAGTTATACTCGAGGTAGAGTATGGCGAGTCGTGGCAGCTTGGTGATAGCGTGGGGAAGGGAGCCGACGAGAGAGTTGTTGCGGAGGTTTAGATAGGCGAGGAAGGAGAGATTGGCGAGGTTAGGGGAGATGGTTCCTTGGAGGGAGAAGTTGGCGAGTTTAAGAGCGACGACTCGCTGCTTGTTGCTGCTGCTGCATCGAACACCAACCCAGCTACAGAAGGAGCTGGCGTCGTCTGTTGTCCAGTTGGTGGCGAGAATGTGGTTTGGATCAGCGACACCAGCTTTGAAGGCTAGCAGCGATTCGAGGTCAGTGGAGGAGTTGTTCTTGTGGGGCTGCAGTATTAATGACATATAAGCAGAATGGCACTGATGGGAGAAGGAGGTGAAGAAGAGCAACAGGAGTAGCAGCTCCATGGAGGCTGGCTGGCTGGCTGGCTGGCTCGAGATACGTCGCTTCTTTTCTTGGTTAATTCGTGTTTTTTTGCTTTTATTAATGAAACTAACTGCAGGTTGGAGAATATTTATAAGCAGGTTCCCCTCTGGGATGGGACTTGAATTATTAACGACACATTTTGTTTTCTTAATAAACAATTAACTATTAATTTCGGTCCCTTTCCAAGTCGCTTCCATCATTTGTGAACCTTTCCTTTTTTAAACACTTCTTCCTCTCCAACTTGTTGAAATATACGTCGCTTCCATCATTGAACCTAGACGGAATTTGAATAGCGAACATTACGAAAAAATTTTTTTTAGGGTCTCGGCCCGAATCCGAAGAGAAAATCGAATCGACATTCGGCGCCCGCAGATGTGGGCATGCACACGCACCCGTTATGCGCGCCGGACCGGGCCGGCTGGACGGCGGCGACGGTACGCGCGTGTGGCCCATGGAGCCCCTACACACAACTTTTAATGAAACAAAGTAGGGAGTTGTAGTGCCCCGTCCCTACATCGTGCCCCGTTGTCCGTCCACGGGGTGCGCGAGAAAGGAACACTGTCGCTATCGACTCGGTCGGGACCGATAGGTCGGGATCGATCGAATCGATCGAACGGGAACGGTTGAATTAAGATCCATTCCACGTTATGGAATGGCTTCTTCGGAACCAAGTCCCACATTCAGCGGGTAGCGCCTCGAGGATTGACTCTGCGGCTGAGTCGGGAGAGACCTCCCGTTGCTCTGCTTTTCACGCCGCTTGCGTTGGTTTTGGCTTTGGTTTTCTGAATGCATTTTCGTGAATGTTTTCGATGGTTTTCATGGTTTACATTTCGAGCTCGCATTTTCTATCGAACTCTTGCATAATACAGTGTTCTAATCGGTTGCTTGTGCGATTTCAGGTGATCGCGTAGGCGACGTCTAGCGCAGCCAACAAGTCCCTCGCCTCAAGCAAAACTCAAGGTGAGTGGCTGACCTCCTTCGTCTCGACCCTCTATTTCAAAATGTGAACTCAGGTAATGATATCGTAATTGAATGAATTGCTTAAAGAATACAAGTCCTATGGGTTAGAGGAGAAAAAGATGTGTTGCGTAGAAAAGAGATAGAATTATTACAAGCCTGCAAAACAAACAAGTAAATGAATCGATTACGGTCTTGGACAACTTGTCGACAAGGGCGATGGTTTCTTCGAGCGGCAACCCGGGGCCACGGGACCGACTCGGCCTAGGAACAAACAGGTTATAGCCGAGCTGGGTATGAAGCAACCGGTAAGACGGGGACTTGCATCGGAGCTCGCTACTTGCGTTGCAAGGGTCCCGTATTACCAGGCTATGTCCAAATGGCTAGTTATTGCCAGTGACCTTCACATCAAACACTTGGTATAATTGTTAACAATGAGCATAGAAGGTAACGATAACGTCAAAATGCTTTGTATAAAATGTTTAGGGTGGCTAGAAAGATCATCAAAAAGGAAGTCATATGATTTTTATCTATTCTTGAACCAAATGAGAGCCCGGAAATTAATTAGTCACTCGCCAGTACATGTTGATTGTACTGATCCTCGCTCTCTCCACAGGTACGCTGAATCAGGAGGAGCGTGCCACGTGAAAGAAGGAAACGCTCGTGTGTTTTGAAGCTTCGTTCGTGCGGTCGAAGCTTGGATCCAATCTCTTTTGAAGACTCCGCTGTTGAAAGCTAGAAGACAGATGGAGCGACTGCCCACTATCCCAGGTGGTTTTGAAATGCTGGTTGTAATCAGGGATGAAATGTATGGAATGGCTATCTCATCGGCCTTCATTTTGTAATGGAGTCAGTTTGTAAAAAAGCCCGCGCGGCGTCCTTATATCGAGTCTGTAACATGATGTTCATTATCAATAAAGCTTGAGTTTTCCTTCTATATGAATGTGTTCAATTTCTCTGCGTACTCTTATATATATATGCTGTTGTATCGGATGACCTTATGAACCGCCTTGTGCAAGCGCAACTTAGGCTTGCACGGCATCACGCCCGGGGGACGACTATCGATTCTACCGAATCGGGGCGTGACATAATGGTATCAGAGCACGGCTTTACGTCCTTGGCCTCCAGTGTCGAGTTTCTAGTCTCAAAACCGTTGGTCTCGTGTCGATGAGATATGTCATTCCATACGGGTGAGTCCGTGATAAGTATTATGACTAATGTATTTTTGCCTTCAAATTTCCAGAAAGTGCGGCGGTGAACGAAGAAAGTGCTTCGAGCGGCTCGAGTAGCTCGAGGCCCGGACCCTCTAACGATGCCATGGAGCGGATGTTGCGCATGCTGGAAGCGCAACAACAACAAGCTCAGGAGAATCAACGCCTGAATGAGCAACATCGACGGGAGACTGAGGCACATCGACGGGAGGTAGAGGCACGCCAGACCTAGTTCGAGGTCCGATTCGATGCACAATTCAAGTTGCAGCAGAAGCAGCTTGATACTCTTCAGCAGATTGTACAGACAGTGGTGGCCAACAACAACAACTCCGCGACGACTCCTGCCGTGACCGAGCCTGCGGCCAGACAAAGCGAAATCGAACCGGAGGTACCCGAGCTTATGCCTGCGGCACCGAGAAGTTCCAACTTCGACGTGTCAAAATTCACAAAAAGCTTCCGTACTTCCTTTTGCGGTACTGAAGACCCTTCGTTGGCAATCGATTGGCTGGAGGAGTTGGAAGACCGGTTCGAGCTTCTGGGCGTCGATGAGTCCAAGAAAGTCGCTTGCGCTCAACTTCTACTCCGATTGAACGCGCACGACTGGTGGGCCGTACAAAAGCGAGCAATCAGACACGACAACGAGGCAGCGACGATATCTTGGGCTACCTTCCGAGAGGCATTCGAGATCGAGTACCTTCCCGATGCCATTCGACAAGAGAAGGAGAATGAATTTATGCAGCTCAAGCAAGGGAATATGACGGTGCGGCAGTATGCAGCAGAGTTCAACAAGTTAGCCAAGTTTGCTGGACAATACCTGCCTTCCATGGCGAGTCGTGCACGACGGTTCGAAGTGGGCCTACGACCATCTATCGCCGCCCATGTGTCTGTTCCCAAATACCAAACGATGGGGGAGTCTCTCAACCACGCCCTCCGCCTTGAAAGCCAATACCCTCCAAGTGCTGCCGGCGCTGTGCATACCTACAATCACAAACGCCCTAGCCACGCGGGAGGAAACAATGGGACCAAGCGTCCAAACAATGGGCAACAAGGGGGGTACCAAGGGCGTAACCCATGACCATATTGCATCCGCTGCCGCCGGAACGGTCACACTATCTTCGATTGTCCGATACCAGTGGATGGATGCTGGAACTGTGGCAAGAAGGGCCACATTCGTGCTGAGTGTCCAAGCAGAAGGCCGAACCCAACGGCGCCCCAACAGCACCGTCCAGCGGTGCCTCAGCAACACCGCCCAGGGAATCAAGTTCCAGCGCCTCGAGCCCAGCAACCTGTACCGCAAAATGGCCAAGACCGTCGCCCCAATGCCCAGGGCCGCGTCTACGCCATGACTCGAGATGAAGCGCTGGCATCAGACACGGTCATGACAGGTATACTTAGTTTTAATAATGTGCCTGCTCGCGTACTATTTGATTCAGGTGCTTCGCATAGTTTTATAGCGGCGGACTTTGTCGCCGAGCACAAATTTCCGTTAGTATCATTAGACCTCGACCTTAGCGTGAGCACACCTTCGGGCACACCTATACTCACTAATTCAGCCTGCACCGACGGGATTATCTGTATTGGCGGTCAAAAGATCGGTCTGGACGTGATGGTCCTAGACATGAATGACTTCGATATCATTCTGGGAATGGATTGGCTCAGGCCGTGCAACGCAACCATAGACTGTGCCAGGAAGACGGTCACTTTTCGTATACCAGGAGTGCCTGAATTCTGCTTTTCGTGTGGTGAGGCGTCGTCGACCTGCATGTTGATCTCGGCAATCTCTCTGCTCGGAGGATGCTGCATTCTGGGTGCGAAGGCTACTTGGCGTCCGTCCGAGACATGCGACAGGATGGTGCAAACGTAGGTCAGACCGACGTTGTGGCAGAATTCTCCGATGTGTTTCCGGACGAGCTACCCGGCATGCCCCCCGACCGAGAGATCGAGTTCAGCATCGATACATTTCCCGATACTCGACCGATTTCTAAGGCCCCGTACAGAATGGCTCCCGCCGAGCTGAAGGAACTCAAGGTCCAGCTACAAGAGTTACTCGATAAAGGGTTTATTCGGCCTAGTGTTTCACCGTGGGGAGCGCCCGTATTGTTCGTAAAGAAGAAGGATGGATCCCTACGTCTGTGCGACGATTATCGGGAGCTGAACAAAGCCACCATCCGGAACAAGTATCCATTGCCCCGCATAGACGACTTATTCGATCAACTGCAAGGCGCCTCGGTATTTTCGAAGATTGATCTCCGCTCAGGTTATCATCAACTCAAGATCAAGTCAGACGACGTGCAAAAGTCCGCCTTTCGCACTCGTTACGGCCACTACGAGTTCCTAGTGATGCCATTCGGCCTGACGAACGCCCCTGCCGCCTTCATGGATCTGATGAATCGGGTATTTCGACCCTTTCTTGATAAATTTGTCGTAGTCTTTATTGACGATATTCTGGTCTACTCGAAAGACAGGGCGCAGCATGCAGAACATCTGCGGACCGTGCTCCAGACACTTCGAGAAAATCAGCTATATGCAAAGCAGAGTAAGTGCGAATTTTGGCTCAGCAGCGTATCCTTTCTGGGTCACATCATTTCGTCCGAAGGTATTGCAGTCGATCCGAAGAAGGTGGAAGCCGTTGCTGATTGGAGGCGGCATGCGTCTGCTAGTGAGATTCGAAGCTTTCTTGGTTTGGCGGGATACTATCGACGCTTCATGAAAGACTTCGCGAAGATTGCATCGCCATTGACTCGCCTCACTCAAAAGGGAGTCGCGTATGAGTGGTCGGATGACTGTGAAGCTTCATTCCAGGAGCTAAAACGGTGATTGATTTCGGCACCTATACTCGCGCTTCCGGATGGGCCAGAGGGTTTCCAGATATTCAGCGATGCTTCAGGCCAGGGCTTGGGATGTGTGCTCATGCAGCGGAACAAGGTGATATCCTTCGCCTCGAGACAATTGAAGCCGCACGAGAAGAACTATCCTACGCACGACTTGGAGTTAGCGGTAATTGTGTTTGCGTTAAAATTGTGGCGTCACTATCTATATGGTGTGGCGTGCGCGATCTATACCGACCACAAGAGCCTCAAGTATCTCTTCACTCAGAAGGAATTGAACTTACGACAGCGGCGCTGGCTCGAACTGATAAAAGACTATGACTTGACGATCGACTACACTCCGGGCAAGGGAAATGTTGTGGCGGACGCTCTGAGTCGAAAATATCTTGCCTCGCTCTCCATCGACCGCAGACTACTACAAGATTTAGAAGAAATGGGCATCGATCTCCGGGTTCGATTCAGGGATATACGGTTGGCGCAGCTGCAGTTAGAGCCGAGTTTGCTGGAAAAGATCAAGACCGCTCAGAAGGATGATCCGTACCTGAAGAAAATGCACGAACGAATTTCAACAGGTAGTGCGACCGACTTTGCGGAAGACAAGACCGGCGTGCTGAGAATGAATGGCCGACTATGCGTTCCGGATGATAAAGAACTACGAAGGGAGATAATGTCGGAGGCCCATTATACGAAATATACATTGCATCCAGGCAGTACCAAGATGTATAAGGACCTCCGCACGACCTTCTGGTGGCACGGGATGAAGAGAGATGTGGCGCTCTTCGTGTCGCAATGCATGGCCTGTCAGCAGGTGAAAGCTGAACATCAACGACCGGGCGGGGAGATACAGAACCTTGCCATTCCAGAGTGGAAATAGGATCATGTCACGATGGACTTTATTGTTGGCCTGCCGAAGACACCACGGGGGAACGACGCTATCTGGGTCATCGTCGATCGACTAACCAAGTCAGCGCACTTCATTGCCATCAAAGTTACTTGGAGCGTTGATCGCCTGGCACAGATTTATCTTGACGAGATAGTACGGCTGCACGGAGTTCCAGTTCCATCGTCTCTGATCGGGATTCACGGTTCATGTCGCGATTCTGGAGTAGCCTTCAGTCGGCGCTGGGTACCAAGTTGCAATTCAGCTCAGCTTACCATCCTCAGACCGACGGCCAAACGGAGCGCGTTAATCAGATTCTCGAAGACATGCTACGGCTCTGCGCAATTGACTTCAAATCAAGCTGGGACGTCCACCTACCGTTGGAAGAATTTGCATACAACAATAGCTATCAGTCCAGCATCCAAATGGCGCCGTATGAAGCTTTGTACGGCCGGAAGTGCAGATCGCCCATTTGCTGGGATGAAGTCGGAGAACGGCAGATACTCGGCCCGGAGCTGGTGGAACAGACTGTGGAGAAGGTCAAGCTCATTCGGGAAAGACTGAAGATTGCACAGAGTCGGCAAAAGAGCTACGTCGATACCCATCGAAGACCGCTTGAGTTCCAGGTGGGCGATCATGTGTTCCTGAAGGTGTCGCCTATGCGAGGAGTTACTCGGTTTGGCGCGAGGGGGAAGCTGAGCCCGAGATTCGTTGGGCCGTTTGAAATACTCGAGCGGGTCGCCCCAGTGGCCTATAAAATTGCCCTACCGCCGGCGCTCGAAGGTGTGCACAACGTCTTCCACGTCTCCCAGCTGCGAAAGTACGTGCACGACCCTAGCCACGTGGTGGATTTTGGCCAGCTGGAGCTAAAGTCCGACTTATCCTACGTCGAAGTGCCAGTTCAAATCTTAGAACGCAAGGATAAGCTGCTGCGGAATCGGACGATCCCTCTCGTTCGCGTACTTTGGAGGAACCATGCGGCAGAAGAGTCGACATGGGAACTCGAGTCTGAGATGAAGGAAAAGTTCCCTTCATTGTTTTCATAGAGGTAGGTTCTGTTCTTAAGTTTCGAGGACGAAACTTATTTTTAGTTGGTTATGGTGTAGTGCCCCGTCCCTACATCGTCCCCCGTTGTCCGTCCACGGGGTGCGCGAGAAAGGAACACTGTCGCTATCGACTCGGTCGGGACCGATAGGTCGAGATCGATCGAATCGATCGAACGGGAACGGTTGAATTAAGATCCATTCCACGTTATGGAATGGCTTCTTCGGAACCAAGTCCCACATTCAGCGGGTAGCGCCTCGAAGATTGACTCTGCGGCTGAGTCGGGAGAGACCTTCCGTTGCTCTGCTTTTCACGCCGCTTGCGTTGGTTTTGGCTTTGGTTTTCTGAATGCGTTTTCGTGAATGTTTTCGATGGTTTTCATGGTTTACATTTCGAGCTCGCATTTTCTATCGAACTCTTGCATAATACAGTGTTCTAATCGGTTGCTTGTGCGATTTCAGGTGTTCGCGTAGGCGACGTCTAGCGCAGTCAACAAGTCCCTCGCCTCAAGCAAAACTCAAGGTGAGTGGCTGAACTCCTTCGTCTCGACCCTCTATTTCAAAATGTGAACTCAGGTAATGATATCGTAATTGAATGAATTGCTTAAAGAATACAAGTCCTATGGGTTAGAGGAGAAAAAGATGTGTTGCGTAGAAAAGAGATAGAATTATTACAAGCCTGCAAAACAAACAAGTAAATGAATCGATTACGGTCTTGGACAACTTGTCGACAAGGGCGATGGTTTCTTCGAGCGGCAACCCGGGGCCACGGGACCGACTCGGCCTAGGAACAAACAGGTTATAGCCGAGCTGGGTATGAAGCAACCGGTAAGACGGGGACTTGCATCGGAGCTCGCTACTTGCGTTGCAAGGGTCCCGTATTACCAGGCTATGTCCAAATGGCTAGTTATTGCCAGTGACCTTCACATCAAACACTTGGTATAATTGTTAACAATGAGCATAGAAGGTAACGATAACGTCAAAATGCTTTGTATAAAATGTTTAGGGTGGCTAGAAAGATCATCAAAAAGGAAGTCATATGATTTTTATCTATTCTTGAACCAAATGAGAGCCCGAAAATTAATTAGTCACTCGCCAGTACATGTTGATTGTACTGATCCTCGCTCTCTCCACAGGTACGCTGAATCAGGAGGAGCGTGCCACGTGAAAGAAGGAAACGCTCGTGTGTTTTGAAGCTTCGTTCGTGCGGTCGAAGCTTGGATCCAATCTCTTTTGAAGACTCCGATGTTGAAAGCTAGAAGACAGATGGAGCGACTGCCCACTATCCCAGGTGGTTTTGAAATGCTGGTTGTAATCAGGGATGAAATGTATGGAATGGCTATCTCATCGGCCTTCATTTTGTAATGGAGTCAGTTTGTAAAAAAGCCCGCGCGGCGTCCTTATATCGAGTCTGTAACATGATGTTCATTATCAATAAAGCTTGAGTTTTCCTTCTATATGAATGTGTTCAATTTCTCTGCGTACTCTTATATATATATGCTGTTGTATCGGATGACCTTATGAACCGCCTTGTGCAAGCGCAACTTAGGCTTGCACGGCATCACGCCCGGGGGACGGCTATCGATTCTACCGAATCGGGGCGTGACAGGAGTGGTAATAAATACACACACTCCTCCTTATTCCAAACCGATGTGGGACTAAAGAATATAATGAACTTGAGCTTTTGCTCATTGTAAGCATTAGCAGCCAACAGACCGAAGTTGCTCAATTGAGGAGTTTCAAATTTTGTCAAAAGGGTGCAGATGTTCGGAAAAGATTTATAAACCAGTCAGAATAGGTGGATTTAGACTTTGAACTTGCTTATGTTTTTCAAAAAATCACAGCAAATTAAAATAATTTTTTATAGTATGTCAAAAGTTATCCAAAATTCCTATTATTATAAGTTGTTGGTCCCGAAGACATATCAAAGAGTGGAGAGATCCAAAAAAAGACGTAGAAATTTATGCAAGACACAAAATTTGCCTCTCTAGCCAACATCAATGAATTACTAAGAACAAGTTACAAACTGACTATCAAGAAAATGCAAAGTACACCAGAAACCAGTAAGTTCAAGTATGAACTTCTTGAGTGCTCTTGATCACCCTTGGAAGACTTGGAAACTCAAATCTGCACATTGCCGCATATGCTTTATGGCTTAGGCACATAGAACAGAGCTAGGCGCATAGACTTTCTGGAAGTTTAGTTCTTCTCCCTCAAGTGAAGAGAGTGGAGCTCTATTTAGAGAGCAATCATGCACCCATGCGCGCATATGAAAGCATATGCGCGCATACGTGCATACCGACCAAATCCTACGAAATATGCGCGCAGAGCCCAGTGTGCGAACATCGCTGCACGCCGCAAGCTGACAACGCAAACACCGTCGCACGCTGACAGCGCCGCCAACGCCGCTCGCCGAAGGCAACTACGCGTATACGCATAGCGCATAGCACATAGACGCATAACGTATAACCGCATATGCGCCTGACACTTAGCGCCTAACGCATAGCGCCTCGCATAGCCCGCACATACGCCTCGAGCATGTACCCGAACTAGCAACCGTGCATGCAACTCGCGCATAGAAGGAGCCATGAGACGATGCTAAGTGCACAGTGCGCCATCAAAGCACCACTTTGTGTCCTTAGTCCGAATCCGAGTCGCGGGCTTATAGCTTCTAAGGATTCCAAAGAGAGTGACAAAACAAAAGTTTGTTCCTAATGATTTAAACTTAACCCTCTATGAAAATCAATCCACATGGACCATCTCACCCATGTGCATATGCTAACACAAACATAGCTATTATATTGAGATATATATCATGGTGATTTTTCCATGTGGAAATGAAAGTTCATAAAATCAAGTGAAAACACCAAACATAAGTTATTGTTAAAACATAAGTTATTGTTACTTTAAGAGATTTTTTGACTTTCATCCCATTTATTAATATGAATTTGTACTTATATCCCACTTTTTATTTTTATTTGACTTACATCCCACTTTTGTCACTAAAAATATTTTTTGTGACAAAACGAATACTTTTCGTGACAAAATAAATACTTTTAGTGACAAAAAGTGGGATGAAAGTCTAAAAAAATTAAAAAGTGGGATGTAAGTACAAATGCATATTAATAAGTGGGATGAAAGTCAAAAAATCCCTTACTTTAAACAACTTGGCCATTTTTCAAAGAGAACATAAACAAATCCCCAGCGCTCCGTTAATTAATGGAAGAATTAGTTCCAGATGTTGGTCAAGATTCTTAAGCACGTGTGAAATGAAAGAAAACAAGTTGATTATAAGTTGATCCATGTGCACGCACCAACTGTTTAATTGTTCTCCAGGCCCCTTTCGCACTTGTGCAATCAATCCAACACGACTCCTATGCGCGTGTCCACGGGGGTAGGGATTGGTATTTTGGTTGCAGAAGCAAAACTTGTGCGCGTGCCCACGGGATAGGGACTGCAATTTTGGCTGCAAAAGCAAAACTTTAAAGTCTCCCACATCTCACTAATGTTAATTAACAAAACAATAAACTTCCGAAGAAAAGTCCCCCATCTCATTTTTGTTAGTTTCTTGTTAGTTTTGACATATAAATTGTTTAGTTTTAATATTCGGTTGTAATTTATTTATTATATTGGTCATTATATACAACTAATAATGTGCCCTTACATTACACGTACTATATATATATATATATATATATATATATATATATATAATTTATTGTAAAAAATTATCATTCATTGAACTCAAGTAACCAAGAAAAATACATTCCACCTTAACCACTTGAGTTAGAATTATTCATAATATACACTTTTTTTTTCCACCGAACTCAATTGACTCTTGTGGTTACCAAGGAGAGGTATAAGATCCTGGCTTGATGACGAAAGATCCATGGGACGTATTATTCCTTCCATTTATAATAATGGTAGCGTGCACAAAGTCTTGTACGTATTGCCGGATATCTAAAAAAAATACATTTTAATCACAAAATATGCATAAAATTGAGGTTATTTATAAAATTGCATATGTTTTATTCGGTTTTCGATTTTGGATCGAAACTAAAATCCAAAATCTAAACCAAAACCGAATAAAGAATTTTAGTATTTTAAAGTCCGAAACTAAATCGATTTTTTTCCAAACCGAAACCGAATCTCTTATAAGGTTTGGTTATGTTAGATTTTTGGTCCAAAATCGAATAATGCTCACCCTTAAGAGGAAGTGGTCCTCCAACCAAACACGCGAAGTGGAAATGATGATTTTTCACTTTCGTGCTCCACTTCGGAAGAAAAAAAAATTCTGATTTCAAAACTCAGATTTCGTAGGAGACAAAATTTACTATTTATGTCAAATCATAGTAAATTTTTGTCAGCAAATCCTTCAGCCAAACACGTAAAGTAGTCCAAAATTTAAATTTTGACCACTTTCGTGCTCTAAATCAGCAAACCAAGCATCCCCTTACCGGTCAACTTACTATTCATCCATTTTCTTCTTTCAATCTTATTCTTCTCCTGTGAATCTCGCGAGTCCAACGAACCGACCGCTCCTATCAAATTCCGTTGTCGCCCCACCTAGTGCACCACCTGCTGGGTCGAACCTCATCGATGGCCACCATCGTCATCTCTGAAGATCCCACTCGTTGCTACAATGATTTCCTTATATTTCTCCAACGAACTGCTTGATCGACTCACACAAACCTTGTGTTTGAACCACGTTTCACATAATTTTTGGATATTGTTTCGAAAAAAGTCAAACATTTTGTACAAGTTGTCCGTGACCATACAATGTGTGTATAACTAAACTATAAAATGTATTATGCATAATACAGAAATTGAAATAAAGAAAAACAAATTTCTAATTGTACAATTTATTCTCCGAGTCTATTAACATACATGTGACTTTCTTTTATCTTTCATTTTTATTAGGCATCATTGATCTAAAGATGTTCGTAGAAAAACAAAGAGTATTCTTTGTATTATAGCGTGGAGGAAAAAGAAAGAGGTGCTAGGACCACCCACCAATTAGAGAAATTGTCGAAAGAATGAGAATTAATTCGCAATGATCAAGTCTCAGTTATGCGTACTCCTACAATAACACCAACATCAGATCAATACGCTTCTTCTATCTTCTTTTCTCTTTTTTTTCTTCAGAATTTTCAAAATGAATGCAGAAATTGATGGAAGCGAACAATAAAAATATTCATCGAAAACAGCTAATACACATTTATCAAAACCAGCGAAAAACATCTAACGAAAATAGTAATGAAAATGTATGGAAAGAAACTTTCATATAGAGTTCATTTACTAAAACACTATCCATTACATTTTGGACTTATTCCAACAAAAGTCAATTAATGAATAGGAAATGTTCTCGTGCATTTGTCCCGATTAATTAGATGTCGAATGATTTTTCCATTTGATCCAGTTTCGACTGCGTCAAATTAGTCACAAGCCAACACAATACATCGTCAGAAACGGGACATTGTAGACCCTCAAGCCATGTTCTTTTGTTCTTTAGTTTTGATATTTAGTTGCATTTTTTATTTATATTGGTCATTATGTGTCCAATGTAGGACAGTTTAGCACCTCTAGAGGGGAGTGAATAGAGTGTGTACGTGTGCAGCGAAAAATAATCACCAATTAAAAATATTAAGCAGTTATATATTATGGCAGATAAAAGACGGTAAATAAAATGCGGTAAAGTAAAAGACAAGAATTCAAACTTAGTGAGCACCACGATGTATACTGGTTTTCCTCTGAGAGGACTAGTCCAGTCGCGAGTACTCTTGCTCACTGTTAATCCACTATGGCACAAGCTTTAACTGAGCGCTTGCAACTCTTACAACACCGTGCTTGGTGACAAGTGCACGACAAACTTCACAATACCATGCTTGGTGACGAGCGCACGACCGGCTCCAGAAGGCAATTGGAAAACTAGAACGTTTTTTGAATATAGCCTCCGATACAACTCTTCAACACCAAACTCTAGATTAAACAGAAACTATACTGGCTTGGCTAAGAGTCGTAAAGGATTAGATATGAAAGTAAAAAAGCTCAGAACACTTTAGATAGAAAAGAGAAGAGATGAAATTGGATGATTGAAATGAATGGTAATCTCAACTCTATTTATAGTGTTTTTGGGGGACCGAACTCGGGCAGAGTTCGGACAGAGTTCGGATGCTAGAATTTTGCATAGGAACGTTGGATTCAGATTTGGTGGGAACTAAAATTCAAATAACTCAGACCGAACTCGGGCCGAGTTCTGTCAGAGTTCTGCTGGGTCAAAATAGTAAGAAATGGGCCAAATTTGCATAGATTTTGGACTTTTTGAAATTGTGGACTTTTGGAATAAGTAGGTAGGCTTATTTTTGTTTGTGGACTGTGAATAACTTAAGCCAGTACCGATCTGATCAATCTCACATTTTTTCTAAACTCAACAAAGAAAAAATACATAATAAATATGAAAACTAATAGCCCATTTGATGACGCCTTTCTCCTGACATTTGAGTAGACTCATTTTTTCTTGACGGCAATCGTCCCCGATGCGAGGTCCCGGATAGGTCGTTAGGCGGTTCAGAGAAATCTTCTTGTATAACGCCGTCTTTGGACCATCAAATATTATTCATTACATATGTCCTGGTTTGATCATGCTTACTGCTTGTCTGCAAGTACATGTTAGACGAACAAAACAATATGATACAGTATGATATAAGCATAGCAATATGATATAGACCATATAGGACAATGCGAAATTTGAGTAGCAATATGATAGTGACTACATGAATATTAGTGACATCAATAGTTAAACTTAATTGATTAGTCATATTAAAAAACATGATATAATCATTGGACTAACATCCAATAGATGAATGCAATATTTTTCCAAATGTAACATTTTTATCAATATCAGTCAGTCAATGCTCGTGGTAACTAGAATCTATCATTTTTTTTTTAATAAGAGCCTATGAAATATCTATATCTTGACCTTTCTCGTCTTCCACAGAAACAAGTCAATCTAAAAATCTGAATGATAATATGATAATGCCAAACTGTAAAGACACATGTTAGCTGCCCTTGACATCGTAGTCTGAGTTATCAATAGTGACTCATTTTTTCGCAATTGAGCACATGGCTAATTCCCACTTGTTACTCAGCCCAACGCATACTTGAGCATCCGATAGTAACTCGTCCCCTTTCAATTGAGCACTCGGCTTCTCGTTTGTAACTCATCCATTGACTGGTTGTAGTCTTGTTTTGTTTTGTCGTGTTTTGTTTTAAATAGGAATTTATTTTCTTATGAACAAGTTGATCACCTGATCGATCGGATCAGAATGGTTCCTGGACAATCATGCAGTTTGGATGTTTTTCTTTTCAATTGAACCAAGTAGCGGTTCAGAAAATCAATATCTTTGTAGCATGCAGCAACATGAACAAAAGCAAAATATTAAGATGAAACTCTGAAGCAATGACCGAGTATGTGCGTCCCTCATGGTGGAGACAGGAGGACTATCACTATAAGGGAATTCACAACGGCTCCTGATCGATCAATGCTGTGTAAAAGTAGGAAGAAATGCTTGCATATATAAAATTGTGGATTAGTCGAATTGGCTGCATATATAGATTTACAGTCTGTCTGGATAAGAGAAGGTGGATATATAATAACTGGAGTTGTTAAGGTGCTCATTTGTCCAGTTCAACAGATTCCCCAGCGTTCCGTTAAAAGACCAGTTCGACAAGTTGGTAAGATTATTAAGCAAGAGTGATGTCAATGAACAACATGATTCATCTTTTTTTTTATTCATGCCCATCCTCAAGTATATGTCACTCTTTTCCTCGCCCCTTCGTGCTAATTGCGTAATCCAAATGACTCTACTACTTGGCAACAACTATCCTGCGCGTGCCCACCCACCCCTATGGGCGAGGGTGTGAAACAAGTTGACCATCTTATAGCTAAACTCTCAAGTAATAACAAACTCATGTGATTAAGATGGGAGACATTTTTTCTGGCTGGGTGGATTCGATCCCACGGAGGAGCACTATTTTCACCGAGTTGGATGGGTAGTGTAATGAGTATCAGGATCGAGTACTAACTACTAACCATCATGTGAGTTCCTTGTTCCTTTACATATGGATTTTGAATAGGGAGAGTAAGTTGACCTTACCTTTCTAAACTCTAAAAGAACGTCTCGTGATTTAAAAGTTGCAATATTACACATTGCACAGAAAGTTAACTAAGCTTCTCTAAACTAAGAAGGCGGAGACGCAAAGGAGTCGTGCTTTGCTTCAAGCCCTAGGCAACTTTGATAAGCAATCCACTTTTATATTCAGTAAGATGAATGTACTGATAACAAATTAAAATGAAAACCAACCAAAAATTCATTCAAATTGGCAAATGCTGCTCTTCTAATATACACTATGAACCGTGAATTGTTTTCTCTTGGTCACCATAATAATTACCTTATACACAGAAATTACCTTGTAAAATAAACTTTAGATGTTAAAAGAGATCAATAATCATTATCAGACAAAGGCTGGTTCAGTCAAATTTCAGTAGATATGGATCATAACTCGATCTAACTATATACCAATAAACACTTAATTTATATGAAAGAACGTCTGCAGAACAAAACTTGATGGCTGCAATACCACGTAATTTCAATCAAACCTTGTAGGAGCCACTATGTACATATATATAACAAAATTGGGCTCGCTCATGCCTTGGAGCAAATCCTGTTGAATATAAGGAAAATATCCTTGACTTAAAAGATGGTAAAAGAAAGATGATGGGTGATTGCTTGCTTGGTTGCATTTGAAGCTGCATTGAAACTTCACTTGAAGCAAAACCAAAAGCATGCAATTGGTAGCTGCATTTGCAGCAAAATGTCTAGCAAAACCAAATGCACAACATTCCGCTTCAAAGCTTCTCAAAGCTGTCTGATTTTCTAAATTCAGGAACTTTACTACTGTAATCAACCCATCATCTAGGTATGCTTTGAAAACTGAGCTGGAGACCCAAGATCAATCCTTGGTTGTAGCTATCTTTCTAAAAGTTTTTTTTAAAAATATTTTTTACATTATGTATGGGAGGCCTTATTTTAAAAGTTCGTCCTGGGCCCCCATGAGCTCAGGACCGACCATGACTGTGGGACATATCTTAAGGGGAAAAAAATTGCTTACAAGTACATAGAAGACATTGGGAGTCCACCGTGGGGGCGGTGGACCCCAATCTGATGTATATGGCTCCGCCCATGCTGGCACTATACATCTGTCTCTAACAAGAACACCATACAGTATATAGATTATTCATACTAGAGAATCTCATACTGCGTCGATACTTAACTCACTGCATGATATACCATATTTGGCACACATAGTGAACCAACTTTCAAGTGAGTTTTGAGGCCAGGTTGGATGTTGGCATACATTTTTGATATAGTAGATGAGTAATCACTCGATCAAGCTTGAGTGTACTAAGCACTATGAGGTTTCCTATAAAAGGTGGAATGGTTCCAGTGGGTTGGTTTTTACTGAGCGATAAAAGATCAATTTCTGTTATGCTTCCAGCTTGGTTAGTATTGTTCGGTTAATCCATTAAAACATCTTTGCTTTATTTTTTTAGGACAAGGGTGAAGTAGGCTCACTTAGGCTTAGTACCCAACCTGATGCATACCTATTATTAAATCAGAACATACAAACTTCTTAATATTTGGTAATGCAAACACAAATCAAACCAAAACACACAGTCTGACTTATTACAAGCCAACCATGATAGTCGAGAGCACTAATAAAAGTCTACTACTGATCATGATTTGCAATATTACACACACGAAAGTTTGACTAAGCATCTTTAAACTAGAAGGTGCACACATGGAGCGGCGATTTTCTTTAAGATCTAGGAGACTTTGATAAGAAATCATTTATTATCTTCTGTAGTTTGGGAACAACATCCCTCATCTGAATCCTCTCTTGTGGCGAGTCCCTCGAGCAAGACAAACCCAATTCAATAAGCGACGATAGACATTGGCCAACAATAATTGGAGAGCTTGGTTCCCGTTGAATATCAACACTTTCTTTCTAGAGATCTAGATCCACAATCTCTAACACTGCCGATGGATATGCTCTTGTCACCCATTGCCTTAAACTTAATTCCCCATCAAACATGGCATCGGTCGACTTTTTTCTTGTAAAAGTTTCTAGCAACAAAATCCCAAAGCTATATACATCGCCTTTTCTTGATACTTTTCATGTTGATCCATACTCTGTTGCAAAATAATAACAATAAAATTGCAATAGAAACAAAATAAATGAAGCCAGCAAAAGTTCATTCAAATGGCAAATGCCAGTCATTGATCTAATATTGTAACTTGTTTTTTTTCCTGGTCACTCGAAAATGATAGTTTACCATGCATAATATAAATGTAGAATTAAACCAAAAAGAGAATATCCATCTTTATGAAAAATGGTTCAGTCAAATTTGGGTAAATATGGACCATAGCTATGTCATGATGTATAAGAAAACTTCTTGAATGCATGGTGTCTGCCTTAGATTTGTTCTTAATACTATGTGATTGGCCTCATAATCCCGTGATCTTAAATAAAATTTTTCTAAGATGCACTAGATATGTATGTAGCAAAATGATCAGAGCTTGTTGCCTCATCAAAGACAAATGACAAGAAGTATTCTATTGGATATACAGAAAATGTCCTCGAGAAAAGAAGACAATAGGCCATTGGTTGCCTACACTTACAGTAGAATGATTAGCTAAATGCATTACCAAACAAAGGTTTGAGCTGTATTAATGAAGGAAACTGGTCACTAAAAACATACAGAAAATCATAAGTGATAGAATTACCTGGAGCCATATAGCCTAAGGTCTCTGGTGCGGTAGCAGACAATGTAGACTGACTGTCACCAAGAAAAAGTCTTGAGATTCCAAAGTCGCTAACATGAGCCGTCATTTTTTCATCCAACAGCACGTTGCTCGGGTTCAGATCGCGGTGCACCACAACATGAGGATGATAATGGTGAAGGTACTCAAATGCTAACGACACGTCCACCATTATGTTTATCCTCTGAAGTAGATTCAAGTAGTAGTTGTGCGAGTGCAGCCATTGCTCAAGGCTCCCATTTGGCATGAACTGGAGCACCAAAGCCTTGAAATCCAAGTTAGAACACATGCGATGGTCATGACAAGATTTCTATACCGAATTTTGCTCAGAGCGCAGTATTCTGCATCAAAGCTCCTCAAAGCCGACTGATTTTCCAAATTCAAGACCTTTACTGCTGCAATCAACCCATCATCAAGGTGTGCTTTGAAAATTGAGCTGAAGCTTCCCCTTCCCACTAGATTGGTTTCTCTGAAATTGTCAGTGGCAGGGACTAGCTCACGGTACGAAATAACTCTAATGGTATTCACTGATGTATCTTCGGGTGGGAGCTTCAGTTTTTTACCCCGTCTATGAAATATTAGCCAAGTACAGAAACAAGATAGTAGAAAAACAACGAAAACAATTGGGGGGAGGATATATTTAAGCAAATGAAGGTTGCTCTTTGAGTTGGACTTTGCAACACTAGAAGGAGGAGGACAAGGTGAAAAGTCGAGTTGAAGTGCACGACAGAGTGCTGCATTCCCTTCCAAAGATACGGTGCTACTATTTGAGAACACCCCGCCTTCAGGAATTGGGCCTTGGAGTTTATTGAAGGAGAGGTCTAGACTGTAAAGATTACCAAGACTGGTGAAGGATTTGGGTATGATGCCTGAGATTCTATTATATGATAGGTTCATATATTCAATATTAATGACCAATCGATCCAGTGAGCTAGGAATTTGACCATCAAAGAAATTGTTGGAAAGATCTAGATATGTAATCATTTGGAGGTCCCCTAAAATACTTGAGATGTTACCTAAGAGGCGATTCTTCGATAGATCCAAGCTGTCGAAGAACTTCAAATTGCCCATCTATTGAGGAAGGGACCCATCTAGAGTGTTGCCTGATAAATCTAGTCTGAGGAGACCACTTAAGCTCCACAAGCTATTAGGGATGCCAGAGGACAATCCATTAGCAGCCAACGACAAACTTTGCAGTCCGCTGATATTACCCAGTGAATATGGTATTATACCCGATAATGCATTTTCTTCGAGGGACAAGGCGTTTAAACCTGTCATTAGACCGAGCTCAGGAGGTATGTACCCACTTAATCTGTTATGATATAGGAACATTCCTTGTAGGCCTTTCAGCCTTGAAAACTCTGAAGGTATTTCTCCGACAAGTTCATTAAACCCTAGGTTTAAACGGATAAGGCCACTTAAGTTGCCAATTGTGCTAGGGATTCTTTCCTTAATATAGTTGTTACTCAGAATTGTTTGTGGGATGATCTAAAATATCAAACTCTATTTTTGAGTATTGGTATTTTAGTCCCACATCGGATAGGATAAAAAAGGTGAAGTCTCACTCCACTCTATAAATAAAGTCCCTTGGCCTCCTTTCAAAAATGTACAAAAAAGAGAGTTAAGGGAGTCCGTAAAGTCCAGGAAGTCCGTTCAAGTATCAAATATTGACTTACGAGCGTTCCAGAAGTTCTTCATGAACTTGCTGGTTCCTGGAAGCAGATCGAGGTGGGACGAATCTTGCTTTGAGCAACGGTGATCTTAATTGTCACGCCCCGCTCCCGTAGGAGCGATCGTCCTCGCTAAGGCGTGATGCTGCACGAGCCTAGATTGCGCTCGTGCAAGGCGGGTTCCATAACGACCGATTAAAGCGGCTGTGACGGGGTCGTCGCATAGAAGTCCCAAACAGAAACATTGAATATGCCAGCCAAAATTTAGAACAAAACACAAGTCATTCAAAAGATGCATTTTATTGATATTGAAACAAGGATTACAATAGGGCGCCAGGCTAAGATTACATGTCACTCAAGCTCACTCTTCTCACATTACAAGTCACTCAGCTCTCTCTCATCTCTCAATACATGTCTTGAGGCAGCGAATGCAGACTGGGCAAGCTGCATAGACGACAGAAGGTCTACCACGAGGTACTGTATTTTTGTAGGAGGAAATCTAGTCTCATGGAGAAGCAAGAAACAGCCAGTAGCACGGTCGACAGCTGAAGCAGAATACAGGGCAATAGCTCTGGGAGTGTCGGAGTTGCTATGGGTAAGAGCACTGCTGACAGTTAAAGCTGGACAAGGGAGCACCATTACGTCTTCTGAGCGATAGTCAAGCTGCAATAAGTATAGCAAACAATCCAGTTCAGTACGACAGAACGAAGCACATCGAAATCGATCGATTCTTCATCAAGGAGAAGCTGGAACAAGGGATACTGAAGATTGACCATGTTCGCTCAGAAGTTAACAAGTTGCAGACTGTCTGACTAAGGGTCTTAGTTCATTAAGTCTGTCAAAGCTATGTAACAAGATGGGGATGATTAATATCTATCGCCCATCTTGAGGGGGAGTGTTAAAAACTAATAAGGGACTTTAGTCCCACACCGGAAGTTGTATTGTGAAGAGGAGGTGTACTCTCTATAAGTAGTGGCAGGAGCCCATCAATAAAATCATCTGAGAAATTCCACTCATTTCAACTCATATTTACTTTACACATCAACCAACCAATAATTGTATGACCAGGATGTGAGACCAGACCCTTTAGATTAACTGGGTTATTGAGGTTTCTCTTCTCACACATATAGTTTGTGATACAAAGACACAGACAATCAACAAATTGTAAAGTTTAGCCAAAGTAAATTACAAAACTAAGAACAGTACGTACGTATATATAAGTTGTGATCTGAATTCAAGAATCAATCGATTTACAATTATTATTCCCTGCTAATTAATTTCCGATACTGGTTTCTAATTCCATGACAATATGCATATGTATCCATCGATCGCTATATATTTCATCATCAATATAGAACTAAGGTTGTGTTTGATTGGGCTTTTTTTCCATGGAAAATATTTCCATCACAAATTTTCCACCAATTGTAGTGTTTGATAGCTTAAATTTTCCATGGAATTATTTTCCAAAAAACTATCATTTTCTATATTTTCATCTAAAATGGTGGAAAATGAAACTTGTCCAACCCATAGGAAAATGTCATTTTCCATGGAAAATAACTATTTTTCGTGAAAAATAATGGCAATCAAACACCTAAATTAAGTTTTCCATGAAATTTTTTTAAAATTACGTGGAATTTTTTTCCTAGGAAAATAATTGCATGGAATTAATTTTTTTTCCACATATTTTCCACCTTGCAATCAAACGCACCCTAACTTAAACTCAGATATCAACGGTTCATGTCGCGGTCCGCTGAAACCTTATGGAAGGATTGGAGCTCCTGCTGCGGTCGAAGGAGAGACAAATGGAACGAATTAGCAATGAATGATAAAATTGTTCAATTGACGGAATATTGTATCTCATGAATCAATTCTGATTTGGATCACACCGCATTTGCAACAGAGGATGGTATTAATTTATCACCGTCACAATCACAAGAACAATATCTCAAGTTCACAAGTTCACCGCAGGCAGGACTACGGATAAGAACATCTTGCTCGCAAGCTCTCATGAACATACTTATCACTAAAAAAAAGAAATTTATTTAAAAAGAATCTGCCATAATAATAGCAATAATAAACAATGTCGTACAATATTGACTAATAGTCACCATACGTATTAATATAGAGAAGATTTATGAAATGCCCAAAAACTAAAAAAGTTTTATGTAAAACCCACCGCTAAAAAAACTTTCATCGCGTGCCCAGAATTAGAGAAACTTATCCAAAGCGGGTTCCAAATAACCCTTTTGCCCTTCCTTTTAATTTATTGAAAACACCCACGAAACTGCTCTTAAAAAAAGTTTCGATACTTCATCTTCTTCCTTACGCTGCTCACTTTCGAATCTAGGTTTTCTTAAAAAATCTTCAAAAACTCGTCGAAAAATTTCGGAAAGACTGGGACAAACGACAAAAATGCTAAAACGGAGGTCCAAACATCATTTTTTTGCGAATCTAAAATTTTGGAAGGCCGTCTAATGGTGAAGCTATTACTTTCAGTCTCCTCGACGATACGCTCATTTTGCGACAAACGGGACCTCGTTTCGACCTCCCAGTCAAAAGTTATGGCCCTCCAAAGTTTCAGCTGACCATAAAATGCAGGAGAATGGCCATTCTCCGTGTTAGAACACGAAAAATGTTAATTTCACATGAGGGTGGTCATTCTCCGTATTAGTAACACGGAGAATGGCATTCTCCGTCTTAATTTACACGGAGAATGACCATTCTCCGTGTTAGTAACACGGAGAATGACATTCTCCGTCTTAATTAAGACGGAGAATGTCATTCTCCGTCCTGAAAGTTATACGGAGAATGGCCATTCTCCGTCATAATTTAGACGGAGAATGGTCATTCTCCGTCTTAGTTTACACGGAGAATGGTCATTCCAGTGTTAAAACGCAAGAGAATGACCATTCTCCGTGTTAGAAACACGGAGAATGTCATTCTCCGTTTTATTTAACACGGAGAATGACATTCTCCGTGTTAAATAAAACGGAGAATGACATTCTCCGTGTTAAATAAAACGGAGAATGACATTCTCCGTCTTAATTTAAACGGAGAATGGCCATTCTCCGTGCTACATTAAGACGGAGAATGTCATTCTCCGTTTTATTTAACACGGAGAATGACTATTCTCCGTTTTATTTAACACGGAGAATGGTCATTCCAGTGTTAAAACGCAGGAGAATGACCATTCTCCGTGTTAAATAAAACGGAGAATGGTCATTCTTCGTGTAATTTAGCACGGAGAATGGTCATTCCAGTGTTAAAACGCAGGAGAATGACCATTCTCCGTGTTAGAAACACGGAGAACGGCATTCTCCGTTTTAAATAAAACGGAGAATGGCATTCTCCGTGTAATTTAGTTTTTTTTCATGAACAAAGAGTTTCGTTCTTCTTTCAAAACGATGATAATTCTGATGGAAAAGAAGAAGAAAGATATTCTCTCCACAATTGACCTAATTGTCGGAAAACTTCAAATGTCTCCACGATAAAGATGAAGATGATGATGATGATGATGATGATGATGATGATGATGACGAGCGATGATCTGAGTTCGACTGAAGAAAAGCACACCGAACTATGAACGATCTTTGCGATCTCTGCTGAAGATGAGAGCAATGGAATTCAGATTTCCAGTGAAGAAGAAGAAGACGAAAATCACAATCCAGATCTGAGTTTTTTGAATTCAAATACGTATAGATGACCAATTCGCGCGGAGGGGTAGTTTCGGTATTATAAAAATAGCAGTTTCTAGCGGGTGGCATCTAAAAGGGAATCTTGGAATATTTAACGTGAAAATACTTAATTCTGGGTATTTCATAAAACTTATCCAGCGGGTGGGCATTTCATAAAAGCCCACCCCGAAATTGGGTTTCTCAGCAATTTTCAGATTAATATATCATATCTAACATAACCCAAAAAATAACAAACAAAAAAAAAACAAAATAATGAGCAGTACTGGGTCAATATGTAACTACGTATACAATCACAAATCAATGCCAGTCGACATCACATTTGGTCCTCTCGAACGAGCCTTTGGTAGATGGCACCGGGAGCTTCACATTACAGTCGATCTTGGGCTTGAAGTGGCCGATCTTGACGAACTTGAGCAGCTTCATCCTGAGCTTGGCGTGCAGCTCCACCTGCAGGTAGAAGCTCCCCTCCCCCTTCTCCCTCTCGAACGTGCCCGCGACCGAGCCGAGGGCCGGCTGCTGCCCCTGGAACTCCGGACGCAGCGTCGTAGTCGTCTCGTGCCCCTGGTAGAACGCCGGCAGCCGGGGATCGTAGCCGAACCTGTACCCGTCGTAGATCGCGCGGGCCTCGACGCGGTCGTAGTAGAACGCGATCCTGCGGTTGGGGTTGCGTACGCTGATGTCCATCGTGAGGTTGTAGGCCAGGGCGTTGGTGCTGGTCAGGTCGAACCGGGTGAGGGAGGCGGACTCGACGTGGACTTGGATGCGGTGGGGGCGGAAGACGAACCAGAGTACGAGGACGACGATGCCGACGGTTACGACGGCGGAGATGATGAGCTTGAGGAGGGTGGTGAAGAGGCAGCAGCAGCAGCAGCCGGAGCCGCCGCGACGGCCTGCGCTGTGGTAGGTGTTGTTGCGGGGAGGGACCGGAGGGCCGTAGTAGGCCCCGTTCAGTTGCACTTGCTGCTGCTTTGGGTCAGCCATTGCCATTGGAGAGATTGTTGTTGTTTTGGTGCATTAGAAGGAGAATGGATACGTGTTATATATAGTGATGACATTGAGGAGGAAGGGAAGGTTCCTTTGAATTGAACAACTATCTAAAATCCGCGTTTGGTTTGGGTGAACCAAGTCTTTGGATGTACAAAAAGTCTTGGTTGATTTGGATTTGGAGAGGAGGATGCGTGTATTATTAGTACACTAACCTAATAAGGATCAATGACTCATTGGAGAAACATGCATGCTATATTTGGGATGGGTACTTGGTTTCGTTTTCCCACTTATTAATCTTCTGGGCATCTTCATTGACATCCACAATTAAGGGTGAGCCACGTTTCGATTCTATTTGATTAAAATCAAATTAAATATATAAAAATTAAAATAACCTTAAATTATATTTCTCAAAATCGAAAACTGAACCATTTTTGTAAAAATCAAACAAAATCGAACCGAACTAATTCAGTTCGATTTTCGATAAGCCTTCTCTTGCTCCATAAGCCCAGACAGAAGAAAAGTGGATCCTTCAAAAAGTAGGATGACGCGGCAACTGCAAACTTTGCTGGTGAATTAGACCAATTGACTTTTCTAATCCTTAGTACCGATGATCCTTTGACGATTCAACTGCAAATGGGACACTTGAATAAGAAAGATCTCTTTTCCTGTCCATGATCAAAGAGTTAGTGATAAACTTTTGTTTTGGTATACCCAATCCCAGTCAATTTATGAAGTAAAAATCATGACCCTGTCTAAATCAACCTGACCCAACCAAATCTAATCCTAAGTCACACGAATCTAGGACCTATTCTTTTCTTGGTCTTGTATTTGTAGAAGTCCCCCGACTAATCGTTTTTTGGACGAATAACAACCCCAATTGATTGGTCAAGACAGGTAAAGAGATGCTTTTTTTTATAACCAAAGCAGTATATATAGGCATCGTCGGCCCCTCCCTTTAGTAGACGGGGATGAACATGACGGATGGACAGAGAAACTGAGGGATTGGACAAGAATAGGATAAGTGAGATAATGGATAAGAAAGCCCTGCCCGAACACGATTGGTGCTGACCACACTAGGTGCTACCGTGGTAGCAAGAGAGGCCAGGCGGTGACAATTGAGAGGTTGTCACTGAGCATTCCGTCTCACACGAGAAGAGAGGTCAAATGGCAAGGGTGTTGTGAAACCCGCAAATTCGATTTTATTATTAAATTATTGGATTTCGACTGCTAGCATAGTCTAGATTGTTATTATTATTATTATTATATTAGTCAGATCAGGAAAATATTATTTTTAAAATTAATTATTGGATTTTGTTTGTGGTCTGTCCCGATTCCGTGTCCGGGGTCCGACCCCGAACTCGAACCCGACTTCCGTTTTCCGAACCCAATTTCGTTTCCAGTCCCGAACCCATCCTTAAATCCCTTAATTAATTATTTAGCCTTAGATTTATATTTACAATCCTATTTATGGTTAAGAAAAAAAAAACTAAAACCTATTCCTAATCTAACCCCCCCGACCCAGCTATTCCCCACGACTCAGCTTCCCCTATTTTTCCCCATACAAATCCTCCCCCACTCCTTAACACCATTCCCACTTCCCCCTCTCTCACCAAACCAATATCACTCCCACACAAAACCACCAGCACACAAAAACCCTTCTCTTCCCCATCACTCCCTCTCCTTCCTCTCACTCTCTCTCAATCCCCAATTTTTCACGTTATCCAGAACTTTCTTTTCCACCCGAGCCCGCGCGCCGTTCCCGAGGCCGCGCCCACCTCCGCCGCTCGGTCGTTCCCAGCGCCTCCCCGGAATGTTGATTCGCCGTTAAATACGTAGAATATAAAATGGATATATATATTTTATAAAGAAAATTAATAAGTTTTCTCACAATAAATAATCTGGTAATTTAGCAATTCACATTTTTCCTCATTTAAAGAAAAGTCTAATTTTATATAAATTATAAAATATAAAGTTTTGACAAGTTAACCTATAAATCGCTATTTTTTCCAATTAACTGAATTAACCGGTTTAACCAAGTAAATGATAACCAACGTAGCTTGCGACGTTAGGCGTGTTTCGGTAGTTAATTAAATAAACGTAAAACTTGACTAGGGTCTGCTTCTAGAGATTGTAACTAGCACACCTAGAATGATTTCATTATGGTTCTAAGTCAAGGTTCTCAACTGTAGAGTTTTGAGGACGTACTTGACTTCCTCCTCGGTACCGACATCCTATTCCAGTCATTAAACAGAGACAAGTTACGGTTATATTTTCTTGCATTTTATTTAGTAATTGTCAAGTTGCATGTTTAAACCACATTGCTACACGGAACCCTCTCCTATGGTTCAAATATTGATTGATATTGATTGTGGGGATATTGGGAAAATAGTGTAGCGTTTATGACCAATACCCCTCATATTGCATATTGTTATTGTGCGAGCTTACCCCTCTTACACACGGGGATAAGCCGTATCGCGTCGCTAGGATGCTATTGTACAACACAAGCCAGTCATAAACGTTACATATTCAAATCATATTGTTTCAAATATTGAATTGTTAAATTGCTGAAAAATATTGTTTCAACTGTTTAGCCTGCACTTTTCCATTATTATTTGAAATGTGAGGTACATATTCGTACTTGCTCCCTTCTGACTGGAGACCAACATTTTTAGATGACATTGAGGATGTTGAGCTATTGTACAATAGCTACTATGACCCGGTATTGTATCCTGTGGTGTTGCCAGAGTCCCCTTGGAGGACGCAGAACCAGAGGCGGATGAGCCGACCGTCTAGCTAGTTGCTTTTCCAGTTATATAGTTTTATTGTATTGGAGTTTGTTAATTTGAATTCAGTACTTTATTTCAGTTCCTTCATTTCCAGTTGTACTTTTCAATTGTTGAATAAAAAGTTTTTAAAATTTTTGTATATTCGAGTTGTGAAAAATGTATAGATGTTGTTGTGAATACCTGCATATAGAACAACTTACTGTCGCCGTCTCACAACGGTGCAGGTTGGGCATGATCCGGTTCGACCCAATAATTTGGGATCGGGTCGTGACATGTTTTTAGTGGTGGCCCATGCAGGTCAGAAACAACAACTTAGGTAAACATATCTAGAAACAATTAGAACACTAGAACATTGATTTGTCACAACATAGGTCCGAATTATATATATATAAATATTTTGGTTTGTTATAGACTGGTAGGCTACCTTGCTTATGTTTTGCATCCTAAACCTTATCCAGCATAAGCCGATTGTATGGTGGTCTATTTTACTATCTACTTTAGTTTCTAGATTTTATATATCTTTTAGTGTCCCTTGGCTTTCAGAGGTTATTTTCCTCCATATCCTTATCATACTCCAGCATTCCTTAGCATCCATACTCTTTTGTTATTTATGGATTAGGATTAGATTTTTTCCAATCTCCTTCTTCAACAAACCTATTTCAAAATTTTCAATTAGTTGATCAAATCATACATCTCTATCTTTATTTAGAATATAGATCTATTTCACTATTTAGAGTTTCAAATTCTCCTTTAGCAAACTTGATAAACTCTTATCTACCCAAAGTATTTCTACGACTAGTGTATCCAACCATTTCTCTTGACCTTATTTCCAATTGACTTTCTCAGAACCAATTTCGAACCGAATTCTTTTGGAACCATAAAGCCCCAAGGTTAATTGTTACCAAAGAATTGGTTCAACTTAGCTGGTTCACATATCTCCCGAGGGAACTATTTTTTCGAAAAATAATTCCAATATGGATTGATATTTCCTAAGTTATTCCAAGTACCGAAAATATTTTTATTTGTTGATTTCCTCCACTCGACTCAAAACCTTACTCTCCCTAGGCAACTTCTTGATCAATTCAAGGCCTAGAAAGCTTTTAAACTCAATGCTTGAGTATCATGAAGCACGAACGGTCAGAGAATTGATTCCATCCTAATATTGAATTTCCTTTAGTCATTGAAAAACTTTTTGAATTTTTGAATTATCCCTTTGAAATTTCCATGGACAAAGTTAAGAAAATATTCAGTGACCTAATATGGCTTCACACATATGCGTCACAACCATCTATTTGAATTATAGAAACTGCGAGTATACTGCAGCCAGTTGCGCACTGGCGGGGCATAGACTCTAAGTTGAAGTGATTCAGGTGTTGATAGGTTTTTGGATATTATTGAGACTACGTCCTAAATGCATCAAATTTTTCTCCTATGTTGTTCAGCCAAAAAATAGATAAAGTTGATAGAATACTCGAAAATCTATTACTATTCAAGTTATGGATCCAAAAATTCACTGCAGTCAGGTGCACTCAGGCGAGGCATGAATTTGAGGCAAAGTAACTTCGGATATATTTGGATTTTCGAATATTATTAAGACTATATTCATAATATGGTTGTCTTTTCTGCACCATCAAATTATTCTGACTGTTGTCCGATTAGAGGATTTATATTTCTAGCGGCTTTCCATTTTCAGAAATCTCTTATCACAGCCAGAAAGGATAGATTTTCTATAAAGTTCTACTTGATTTTCCTAGAAACTTATTAGGACCATATCAATATCTTTTTACTCAAACTCTTTCAAGGTTCAATTTTAGGGTGTTGCATATATTTTGTGGATAGCTTTATATATTAATAGTTGATACATCTTGTGGATGACTTTACGTATATAGCTGATAGCTATATGCGGAAGAATCATAGATTGCTACCTATCCCATTTATAGTAAGGGCATCTTTGGGATCAATATTAGTTAGCTAAAGGGTAGAAAATGTAGAAGAATACCTTGAGTAAGCTAGTCTTGAGAGAGTGGCACATCTTAGCTTATGACTTATTTGGGTTAGAACCATTGGTGGTGCTCACTAGTGTATAAACCTCATTCAAACAAATGATGGTATTTGACGATTTTGAATTTTATGCTTAAAGGAAGAGTTATTGAAGATAAAGGAAGACGTAGGTAGAGTTAGCGAGAAAAGTATAGAATTTGGTAATGTTCTCTACGGAGGAAGTGGATTTGGATAATATGTATAAACATGTGAATATAATGATCAAGTAAAGAAACACTTGAAGAGGATCAACTTTTATGGTTAGATAACTACTATACCTAGAAGGACGGATATAGCCAAGGAAGGAATAACACGAGCAATTGAATGATAGATTCTAGAGAAGGAATAAGCAGAGAGGAATTGAGATAAGACCATTGACATACAACGATGGATGAAAAATTAATTTAGGTGATTTATGATTCCATTATATTTTTTGTTTTAATACCTTGACAGATATCTTAGTTTTATGTAGATACCGAAAGTTCAGCTAGTTAAAGATTGATTTTACATGGTATTAATAAGATAGTTATCTTGTAAGTCTTTTTCCTGCATATCTCATTTTCTGACCGTTGAAATAGTGAAACGATATTCTTTCTATTTCCCTTTGATCATCACTCGGCCCTCAGTGAAAATATCTTACTCGATTACATTCCTATCATAGTTATATATATTATTCTAATCAACTTTGCTATCCTCCTATCATACAACTTGTTGATTTTCCCTGAGTCACAAACCCTCACATTCCATTCCAATTTAATTTGGAATTTCAAGTCCCTCACCTCAGAAAATTCTATTATTTTATGTCTTCTCAGTAAATTATTGATGTTCGTCTCTTTCATTTTCTGTTTCATGAGATTTTATTTGATTTTTTCTCTATTTTATGATCATACTTGTACCTAGATTTTCTTGTGCCTAAAATGATTTCAATCACAACAATATTCTAACTCTCTCCCAGATCATATCTAGATAATTTTGATCGTGCCTATATTTTTATCATTGTACCTAGTGATCATGCCTAGAATCCGATCATGCCTGATGATTTAAATTCCATATTTGATCAAGGTTAAGTGATTTTGATTGTACCCCGGCCCTTAAATTTGAAATTTCTGTAATGCCTGTAGTTCGTATTACGTATCTTGGAATACGTGTACGTATTTTATCTTGTATCGCATATCTCTTGGCTTGGCTCGGTTTATTTTGGGTTGGTTCGGCTTGGCTTGGTTTGCTTTGGTTCATCATGAACCAAAGGTGAACCCTCCTACCTACCACCACCCTCATTATTTATAACCCCTTCCTTTTCTCTCTCATCATTATTTTCCTTCCTTCTTCATTTACTCTCCACCATTACTTCTTCAACCACCAGGAGGGAGAGAGAGAGAGAGCTTAGGCAAGTGCAAACTTGCTTCATGATGGATCTCAAGTTTTATTGTTCCATTCTCTTCCTTACTTGATTCTAAGCCTCTTTAGAACTTGACATTTTTGGATTTGGTGAATGGATTCTTGTAGATCTAAGTTTGTAACTTTTCGGTTTTTCTTGGTTTTGATCTCTAAAACTTACTTATTTTCGAAAACTAATGGTTCTATGTTGTAGAGAATTCAATTTCATGCAATTTTGGCTTTTGTTTCGCTTGATTTTGACTTCGGATGAGCAAGTTATGGCCATTACAAGTTTTCGGAACTTTTATGGCTAAACCGGCTGTTTGGGGACGATGAATCCCATGCGCCGGGAACCCCATGCGCCCGGGAGGCCATGCGCCGGGAGGCCATGCGCCGTGAAGTCCCGACAATGCATTCTTTGACTTCGAGCGTGTCATGCGGGTAGGTTCCTTACGCGCATGTACTGAAGACGCAACGTGAGTTTAAAATCCCATGCGTCGATTGCGCAGGAATCCCATGCGCCGATTTTTGCAGGAATCCCATGCGCCGATTGCACAGGAATCCCATGCGCCGATTGTGCAGGAATCCCATGCGCCGATTGTGCAGGAATCTCATGCGCCGATTGCGCAGGAATCCCATGCGCCAATTTGTGCAGGAATCCCATGCGCCAATTTGTGCAGGAATCCCATGCGCCGATTTGTGCAGGAAATTCCATGCACCGATTTGTACAGGAATCCCATGCGCCGATTGTGCAGGAATCCCACGCGCCGATTTGTGTAGGAGTCCCATGTGCCGAAATTGCTCTATTTTACTTTTTTTTTACCTGTTTAAGTTGTTTTGTAGCTAGAATCTTGAAAAACTTAAAACATGAAAGTTGTAGATATTTTCCTTGGCTTCAAGAATATGTCACTAGTTATTTTATGCAAGTTTCTCTCATTCATGATAATGTAAGAATGGAACACGATAGTGGTCCGCCGTGGCGCACACTTAACAAGTAAACTAACATGATGTATCTCGACAAGCTGTACGACAGCTAGCCTGATACGACAAGTAGGAAAGACCTGGACACCGTAGATGATTGCGTGTGTATAAATAAACTGGTACTGTCTTGCATCATGTCTAGGATGGGGATCCCTGAGTACCACGGTCAGGGGTACCTACTGAAATTGACTAAGGCTAATTAACTAGAATGATTCAGTAGTCATGAAGAGATTTTCAGCTACAGGCAATTCCGTTATCTGGGCGCATTCAGTGGACTTGTAGCCTACCGACGAGTAGGGCACATTTCCAGCACACAGTCACGTGTTGCATTCTTATAAACGGACATTCGACCTGGATAACCGGATGATCTGCAGGGCTTGTGGCTATTGGGATAATCTCGTTGCATCTTGTTAGTAACTAGGCCTGTGATAACCCTAGTTAGTTAAAGTATCAAGCCGTACTTAATGCTTGGCCGTGATTGATTGGATGGAGTCCAGCCCAGTCTAGTTTGTCATGATCCTGTACAAGATTGTATCATAACATGATTTCTTGTATCGATAAATGATGGGATACCAAGTTCTGTTCAGATGAAGGGTTACAACCCCGGTCCTTGTTTGGTTTAAGGGTTGTAACTTGGCTATCTGAATAGTCCCATGGTTATCTTATCCTATATCGTCCTGATTACTGTGAATGCCTTAACAATAACGATCGGAGGTCCAGTTCTGTTCAGGCGAAGGGTTACAATCCCGGTTCTTGTTTGGTTTAAAGGTTGTAACCTGGCTCCTGGAGCAGTTCTGTGTCCTCTCTTCGTTTATTGCCTTATTGCACCCCCTGTCATGCTCGTCATGTTTTACTTTACTTCAATATCATGATTATTTATACTGGCCTTAGCAATAAAGATCAGGAGTCCAGTTTTGTTCAGGCGAAGGGTTACAACCCCGGTTCTTGTTTGGTTTAAGGGTTGTAACCTGGCTCCCGGAGCAGTTATGTGTCCTCTCTTCGTTTATTGTCTTCACTATACCAATAGTATTTGAGACGGGTCTCTATTCAGGTGAAGGGTTCCAACCCCGGTCCTTGTTTGGTTTAAGGGTTGTGACATGGCTACTTGAATGGTTTCCTCGTACTCAATTTATTGTTGCTATCTCTATTATTATCAGTTCTTTCTTTATTATCTTTAATATTCTATTGTGATATGCTGGTTTTAGTTCCTAAGTGAAGCCTCCTTTGTGGCACTTGCTCTTTCTGGGGTCTGACCCAGCTGGTTTTGTATGGCCAGATATCGGAGCAGCTCCAGAGGATCTACCTACTTCCAGCCAGATGGTGACCACCAGGCGTAACCCTGGCAATGAGTGGGTTTCTTTTTGTTCTCTCACTTTATTGTAAAATTATTCTTTTGAGACGTTTAGCCGGCAAGCACGTGTTAGCTCGTATTGCACCCTTTATTTACTGTCTGCCTACGGGCTGTAACATGATTGACAGATCCTAGGGTTGATCATGTATGACTGAAACTCTTGCTAGTCCTGACATTTTGTACGACTAGCTTCATGATCATCCGAATATGTAATGTATGGGACGCCTTGCTATTATATATTTGGTGCTCTGACATTTGTATACTGTTACTACTTGCTTGAGATTGAGATAATAGGCTTGTTCATGACCATAGGCGACTGATGGATTGTAGTTAAACCCTCATGTATCTAGACAGCCGTGACCGTATAGCGAGATAGATTCCATCTCTATATACGTAGCTGGCTATGTCTGCCCCCGCTCTCCAGTATTCTGGTTCTAGGGCGTGACAATTTCGAGGACGAAATTTTCTAAGGAGGAAAGGTTGTGAAACCCACAAATTCGATTTTATTATTAAATTATTGGATTTCGACTGCTAGCATAGTCTTAAATTGTTATTATTATTATTATTAGTATTATTATTATTATTATATTAGTTGGATCAGGAAAATATTATTTTTAAAATTAATTATTGGATTTTGTTTGTGGCCTGTCCCGATCCTGTGTCCGGGGTCCGACCCCGAACTCGAACCCGACTTCCGTTTCCCGAACCCAATTTCGTTTCCAGTCCCGAACCCATCCTTAAATCCCTTAATTAATTATTTAGCCTTAGATTTATATTTATAATCCTATTTATGGTTAAGAAAAAAAGAGAGAAGAAAACTAAAACCTATTCCTAATCTAACCCCCCGACCCAGCTCTTCCCCACGACTCAGCTTCCCCTATTTTTCCCCTACAAATCCTCCCCCACTCCTTAACACCATTCCCACTTCCCCCTCTCTCACCAAACCACTATCACTGTCACGACCCGCACCCGCTTTTCGGACGCGAGCTCGTGAACAAGCCAGCTACGTATCGAGCAGACTCCAGCCCGACTCGGGTAC